>SJYX01004649.1:220641-257792 GCA_006410675.1 Oreotragus oreotragus
AGACAGCAGCAGCACTGATGGAGTGACTCCCTGGAGCCGTGTCGTTTGCAAGCCCAGTGATTCCCAGGAGCGTGTCACGCGTGTGCTCGCATGTCACGCGTGTGCTCGCATGTCACGCGTGCTTTGGAAAGCCCTGAGGTTAGCCCCATGTGAACAGGATTAACTTGCAGGGGCAGGATGGCCTTCTGAGAAGGACTCTGTGAGGGAGGGGACACGTGCAGGCCAGGCCTGGTGTCACTGAGGTGGGCTTTGTCCTTGTGATGCCTCTGAAGCACCTGTCGTGGCCAAGGCTCAGGTGCCATTTCTGCTGCTGCTGGTTGTTGCTTTGTGTATATCTCTGGAGTTGTGGCAGCCATTTTGTGACCACGAGGACAGCTGCAAATGGCAGAGGGTTGGTGGGTTGAGTGGCTAAATCAGTCAGCCCTGGGGTTTTCCTGCCACAGGCTTTCCTTGTTTTACAAGATAAATACCCTTTATTGTTTGAGGCAGGCAGGCGCTGGCAAGCTATGGCCTGTGGGCCACCCACAGCCCGTTTTTCCTCACGTTTTATAGGAGCACAGCAGTGCCCACACCGCTGCCCGCTGTTTCACAGGAGCACAGCAGTGCCCACACCGCTGCCCGCTGTTTCACAGGAGCACAGCAGTGCCCACACCGCTGCCCATTGTCTGCGGCTGCTTTTGCCTTGTGACTGCAGACTTGACTAGATGTGAAAAAGGCTTGAGCCACGTGTGGTAAAACGTTTACTGTCCAGCCCTTCAGGGAAAACGTTTGCTGACTCCCGGTTCAGGTCCATTTAAGTTAGATTGCGTATTTATCTGAGCCTTTCCTATGACGATGCCACCTCGTTTTGTGCCTGTGGACTGGAGATCGCTGTGCAGACCAGGGCTTAGTAGGTCAGAAGCGGATGCGCATTTAAGAGTCAGGAGAGCCTCCCGAGAAGCAAGGAGAAAGGAGTCTCCAGGAACTGGGTCGCAGGTCATGTTGCGTTCAGATGGGCTGCAGTATCAGCACAGTGGTGGCTTAGAGAGAGGAAACGAGAGGAAGCAGGAAGGAAAGGCCGGGCTGGGGAGACTACTGCCTTCGATGAAAAGATCCGGTTTCTGAAGTGAGATGTATCTTGAGGGTCTCAGGTATTGGGTTGGCTGAACAGTTCACTTGGGTTTTTCCTTAACATCTTACGGAGGAACCCAGATGAACTTTCTGCCCAACCCAGTACAAGCAATTGTGTTTACTCTGATGGTCCTGGACAAGGAAGGAGCTGAGTGCAGCTCTTACAGCTTCTGTGATGCCTGCTCTGAGGCACTGCACACAGAGAGAAGGAGTGAGACCCTCGGCTTGTGACTGGTTGATGCCCCTTTGCTTTGGTGAATAAGCCCATCTCTCCTTCCCGTGGTCAAGGCCAAACTGATGTTACGGGCTTCAGCCCCACGTACTGGCAGCCGCTGCTCTGAGCTTGATGGTTCTGGTGCCTGAGTGAACACGGCTCAGGGAAGATGATGGATGGATTTGACGGCGGCCATGTGTGGTCAGCAGTGAACCCACAAGCCTTTGCAGGAAGCAGAGACCAAAGCAGAGGTGTTGAGCTCTCCTCAGAGTGAACAGGTGAGCAGAGGTGTCAGGGAGCCAGCCGGAGCTGGGGCTGATTGACTGGAGCAGTTTTGGGGAAAAAGTGGTTGGCACCACACCACCTGCATTCATGGGGGAAACTGCACAAGGCATTTTTTTTTAAGTCTATTCCAGAAAAGTTAAGTTGAAAGCTTCGGAGAGGATGGCTCCTCCTCACAACAGGTATTTAATTTTGATGAAACAGAGGGAGTGAGGGATTCCTAAAGCCGTGATGGTAAAATTCGGCCTCTGCTGAAGCTGGGACCACCTGAAGACGTCACCAGTGGGGTGCGTGGGGTTAGGGTTAGGGTTAGGGTTGGGGGGGACCCTGCAGGAGCTGGGTTGGAGCCTGGTTTCCTGGACGCCGGATGCAGCCCCCCAAGCATGTCTGCAGCTGGTGGAGCTGGTCTTATTTGTGCTGGAGCCTCGAGGCTCTGAGACAGGGCGGGATTCCTCCTTCATCTGCACCACAGCTTTGCTTTTCCCATGGGTGGTGGCTGCGTTGTCCCGTCTCATCCTCAAGGGGCCTGTTGGGGGCGGGCTGCAGATGGGAGTGGGGACCAGGCTTGGGGGTGGGGGTGGTGCTTCCCGTTGCTGTCCGTACGGGCCTCACGGTGTGAGGGGACCCAAATAAAAGGAAACTGGGGGCCTGAAATGATGGGTGAAGGGCAGGGAAGCAGGGATCTGGTCCTGAGGGCCTGTGCTTCAGCTGCTGCCGGAGGCGCCTTCGTGGTCTGCGGGGGCGTTTGGCATCACCCTAGCTGCACGCTGTTCACAGGGAGGTGTCCCTGCCCCCGCCGCCCCCCCACGCCCAGCCTGTGACTTTGGAGTTAGACTCGGGCTCCATGAGGCCTGGACGGGTGGCCTTGGTGGAAATCACGGCACCTGCTCATCATAGAACAATCCATTAGTTACGGGAATGCTACTACCTCATGGGGTTGTTGCAGAGATTGAGGTGCAGTCACTGGAGCCTCCTGGGCCTTCAGGCCTCCCTAGAACACGGCACCTGTTCAGTTGATGCTGGCCAAGTGGGAAGGTCGTTAGGGAGGAGTCGGTGAGAAGGGACCGTGGTGATGCCCGAGGAGATTGCTGGCCAGACTGCGATGCTGGCAGGGAAAGGTGGGCTCGTCGGCAGGCAGCAGGGGGACAGCATCAGGGTGTTTAAAGGGAGAGAGGAGAGAGAGGCAACTGCGAGCCTGAAGGGCTGGAGGGCCGAAACGGCCGCGGCGCCTGTGCTGGGCGGCGGTCCGGTGGAAGCCGGAGACCGACGCCTGAGGCTCGCTGGCGCCTCTCAGGAGAGGCGAGGAAGCGCCGGCTCACAGCCCGGCTCCACCTGGGGCCGGCGGGCAGCCTGGGCTGACTGCACCTCTTCGTTCCTCTTTTGCGACCCGGAGCCCCGCGGCGTTTGCCTCCTCGGGATCCCGAGGACTGACCGAGAGGACACAGAAGGCGTAGAGCCGCCTGGCCTGTAGCGGGTGGTCAGTGAACGTGGCGCTGTTTCGTCTTTAGCGCTCGTCACGCTGGAGGTCAGACCCGCGTGTAGGGCGGCCGATACGAGGACGCGCCGTCTCGACTTGGGGGGTGCAGGTGCAAGGCTCTCGCTGGTGGACGGACTCGCGGGTTGCTAAGTGAGGGCTGGCTGCGTGGGGACGGCCATGGTGCTGTGGGGACCCCTGGATCAGCGGGCGGACCGTGGGGACCCCAGAGGCACCAGCGAGCCACTGGGCAGTAGAAGGCAGAGCAAGGGGCTGTTGTCATGGAAACCAAGGAAGGCGAGTGGGTGTGTGTGTGTGTGTGTGTGTGTGTGTGTGGTTTTTTTTTTTAATGTAAAGTCAGGCAACTCAGAGTCCGTTGAGAGCTGGCCGAGAGTTGAGGGGAGAATACACCGCTGATCGGGCCTGGCTGTTACAGATGCTGGAGTGGGGTTCGCTCGCGGGATAATTTGGAAGCTGGGTTCAGGGACACGGGACCCCTGCTGGCTGCAGAGCGAATGGGAGCCCCGCCTCCCCAGGGGAGCAGTGAGTGGCTTAAAGCAGAAGCAGAGGCAGGAAAAGAGAAACGGGAGGGAAGGAGGGCTTGCTGCGGGATGCGGGGCCCACGGCGCATGCGCGGAGGAGGGAGGCGGAAGGAGGTGGGCGGGGAAGGGGCTTCCGCCCACGTGGAGCCGGGGCAGGTGGAGCGAGCGCAGGCCTTGCACACAGGTGTCCCTACGGGAGGAGAAACCTGCTTTCCAGTCCGCAGTTTTCTCATTCATCAGGCTTCTGAGCACTGAGAAAGAAGCAGCCCAGAGTCTTAAAACTTGGATTTTGAGGTGGTGATTTCCCCTAGGAAACCTGAGTTTGGAGACAGTGCATAGATGGATTTGCTTGTACCCCTGGAGATGCCCTGTGACTGGTGCAGCGCTGAGCAGGAGGAGGGATTCAGGAGAGGAAACCCCAGGGCCGCGGGTCAGGGTGCTGTGGACGCTAGAAGCAGACAGGCAGTTGGGGTTTCCTTCTGTCAGATGCTGACGCTTAGGCAAGAGCAGGACATCTCCTTGGCTGACTCGAACCCGCAGATGAATGGGTCTCCTTCCCGGACCCTGTTTAGTTTTCTGAAATCCTTTATCTGTGGCTCTTTCTGAGAACTGACCCACCGTCCATAAATGTCTTTTAACAGGCACTCTTCCTGTTTGGATACCGTGAATAAATAAGTCAGGCAACTTTACAGCCACACAGCGGGCTTCTCGTGGGCTGCTACGGTGTCCTTCTGATGGGCTGTCGAGGGCAAGAGGAGTGGAAACAAATCCCTAAACCCCTGGAGGTGGCCGGGAGCAGCGTCCTGAGCAAACAGCGTCTGAGGCCACGGGGCGTGGCTCCTCTCCTCTCCAGGTTCGGCGGATCCAGGGGCCTCTGGGTCCCGGCCCCCGCGGCCAGTAGCCCGATGCCCTGCATTCCTGCAGTCCCTCCATCAGCAAAGCAGCTTTGTGGGCAGGGGGTGAATCTGAGCACTTCAGAGCCCCCGGCCACCGGCGGCTCCAGCATCTCCAGGGGACACTGCCTGGACATGGGTCCAAGTGCCGTCAGGAGCCCAAGCCTGTCACTGTCCAAGTGGTCTCTCTCTTTGGCCACAAACAGCTCAAAAAAGGAGCATTTTAGAAAGGAAATAGGCTGTCTGGAAAACTTTGTCACTCATGGGGAATCTTTCTGAGAACCAGTTACTTCATTTAAACCAAGCCAAGAAGATGGGGTTTCTAGGGGAACAAAGCCAAGCATTCCATCTCAGTAGTGATGAGAACAGTTGCTGGCAGTGGTGAGGGGCATTAGGGAGGGCCTCAGTGCAGGAAGGCGTCTCAGGTGGCCCAGTGAAGAGTCTGCCTGCCAGTGCAGGGGACACATTGGCTGGTGGATTCTGTAATTGATAAAAGGAGACACGTTGGCAGGTGGATTCTTTAATTGATAAAAGGTCTTGTCAACGCGTTGGCTTTTGACTAACTTAGACAACACGTGCTTGTCAGACACTCTTCTCTTGAGCTCCTGGTGGATGTGGAGGGTGGAGAAAGGGCCTCCGCCCCCATAGAATTTAGGGTCTAGCAGGGAGATGGGCCTTCGGTCATAAACTTCAGTATTTAGGCCATCCTGACAGTGGTGAGTGACGCGAAGATGCCCCAGGCTCAAGGTGTTTCCAGTCCATGGGGGGCTGGTGATGGGAGGTGGCAGGCAGGGACCGGGGTGGTGAGAGCTGCTGAGGGGCCACTGGGGGAGGAGGGACGTGGCGGCCCCACTCTGAGGACACACCCAGGCGCCGGACTCCCCTGACCTGCGTGCTCGGAAGCCCAGAGTGGCAGCCGCTGCTCCAGGCCGTGGCCCGACTTCCTCTTTCTCTTCCGAAGTAGGCTTCTGTGTCTGTAAAGGACCTGAAACCCCATCTGTCTGGTGATTTTTTTTTTTAAACCCTTGAAAATGTTTATTTTTATACAGTTTCATGTGGTGTGTGTCTCATCCAGCCAGGATGCTTCTGTTCAGGCGGGTGGCTGGGTCACCCACCCGCATCCCCTGGGGAAATGGAGACGAGAGTCCGGGAAGGGCCTCCAGAGGCCGAGGCCTCACTCCTGGGCTGTGCTTTCGCTCGGAGCCGGCTGTCTTTGTTCTCAACACAGTGAGTGTCGTTCAGGTGAAGACAGAACAGCGGGCTCGCAAGGAGGCGATCTGGCCCCTGTTACTAAGGGCCGTGCACATCTACACCAGAATAGATGCTAACAGGGAGAAGGCGATGGCACCCCGCTCCAATGTTCTTGCCTGGAGAATCCCAGGGACAGAGGAGCCTAGCGGGCTGCCGTCTGTGGAGTCGCACAGAGTCGGACCCGACTGAAGCGACTTGGCAGCAGCATCAGCAGCAGGTGCTAACAGTGTGACTGCCGGGCGACAGTTTTCTTAGAAGGACCCCGGGCTGACCGTGAACTTCCTGTGGGCTTATTTTATGGCACACACTGCACCCCACACTTGCAGGCGTAGTAGCCTTTGCTAAATGCTGAGTGGCTAGACGGACAGACAGACCGATGGACAGGAACATCGTGGAGTATTGTGCCGCCCGGTTCCACCGAGTTTACCTCTGTGGCCTCGGCTTTGCCAGGGGACGTCCTCATCGGTCGGTCTCTCTTGCTTATGGGTCTCGTCCTCCGGCCTGCTGCCCTGCCCCGGGCCCCCTCTCTTTCCTGTCCGAGTGATGTTTAAGACTCCCAGTTTCACTCCACGCTTAGTTGCTGAGCGGTTTCCCACTGCTGCTGGGACAAACCCCCGACTCTCTGAACGGGCTACGGGGCCCCGCGTCTTCTGCCCTGCGCCCCCTCTGAGCCTCTTCTCACCTTCCAGGGGCCCTGGGCCTCCTGCTCTTCCCCACTGTTCTCCTGCTTGTGGCCCCGTGTCTCCTGGCTTCAGCCAAGACGTTAGTGCTCTTGAATACTCTCCTCGGAGCCTGAACCATCTCAGACCCCCCTGATTTGCTCTCATATCGCCCATGCTCTTTCTTCCTAGCGTTCATCGTAGGTGTGATGCTTTCAGAATTACAGTTGTTCGTACCCGTCCTGTCACTGTAAGCTTGGCCATCTTTTAACTCCTGGACCCCAACATCTAGCATGTAACTATCCAGTAATGTTCATTTTTCCCATGTGCTTTTACTTTTCTTATACACACACACACGTTCACACACACTCTTTCCTTGGGGATGACTTCTGAAACAAGGTACTTACGAGCAGCCCCTGGATCCCTGCTCGTTTGAGACCAGTGACTGCTCGCGTGTGGGGAAATGTGGCATCGAAGGTGCTGACATGGGCATGGCTCAGCTGTGCCCCCATCTCGGGGGGTCATCACCCATCCGTGTGCCACCTTCCCAGGGCTGGTCCACAGGGTCCCTCTAGAGCTCACGCGATGCCCGTAGACCAGCAGCCCAGTCTCAAGTCGTGACTCACCCTGTCATCGCAGGTGGAGGGTGAGGATGGTGAACTCCGGATTCCTGCCCCCAGCTGGGTGCCTGGGTCTCCCCTTCTGAGCCATGTCCGTGTGGATCTGCACGACGCTGTCATGATGCTGGGGTGGGTCACGTGCCGAGTGCCCTTTGACCCGAGTCCCAAAAGTGGTGCATGGGAAGTAACCTGGGGGACGGCTGTGATGAGGTGAGGGGCTCCTGTGACCCCTGGAAAGAAGCCCAGCCTTGGTTTTGGAGACTAAGAGTCAGGCTGCTTGGAAGTGGGGATGTGGGCTGCACACCTGTTTGCTCCAGGGGCTGCTCGTAAGTACCTTGTTTCAGAAGTCATCCCCAAGGAAAGTGTGTGTGAACGTGTGTGTGTGTATAAGAAAAGTAAANAAGCCCAGCCTTGGTTTTGGAGACTAAGAGTCAGGCTGCTTGGAAGTGGGGATGTGGGCTGCACACCTGTTTGCTCCAGGGGCTGCTCGTAAGTACCTTGTTTCAGAAGTCATCCCCAAGGAAAGTGTGTGTGAACGTGTGTGTGTGTATAAGAAAAGTAAAAGCACATGGGAAAAATGAACATTACCGGATAGTTACAGAGAATTCCCACGCGGGTGGGGAAGGAGGAACTTGACTCTGCACCTCGCCGGACGGGTTCTACCTTTACCTGCAGCTGCTCTGATGAGCGGCAGGTTGGGGCATGTGGGGATCCTGGAAACTCACAGAGGGGGGGCCAAGGAGCAGGTCGGAGAGGCGCTGCGCGGCTTCTGACGGGTCTGCGGCTGCCCTCGCCTCTTCCACCTTCCAGTCCTGCCTCGCCTTTCACCCGCCTCACGGTGGGCGGCCTCGAGCGGCGTGACTGGGGGCGTTCTGTACTTACGGTGGGTGGCAGTGGTGGTCTCATTCGCTGGAGGGTTTCTGAGAGGACGGGGAGCAGCCCTCCTCCTGTGACCTGCAGGGAACACCTTTCTGGAAGGTCCAGGACCCCCTGCTGGTAAACTAGCGGCTTCAGTGGGTCCCTGGTCGGGGGTGGGTCTCTGGGAGGAGAGGCTCGCCTTGGAGGCGGGGCTCTACGCGGAGGGCGGGGCTCGCCTTGGAGGCGGGGCTCCACGCGGAGGGCGGGGCTCGCCTTGGGGGCGGGGCTCCACGCGGAGGGCGGGGCTCGCCTTGGGGGCAGGCTCCGCGGCTTCTCTGCAGAGCTGGGCTCCGGCTGCACTTCCGGAGGGTTCCCCTGCAGCCTGAGTTCAGCTTTGGCGCTCGAGCTGCGAGTTATGTGTTGAAGGTGTTCCCGCCTCTGGAGCCCTTGTATGCACCTGGTGGAGAGAATAAAGCTTTTGACAGCAGAAAATATTTCCTCCCCTCTGTGTTTCTTCTCTTAGTGGTTTGGAAAAATCTCACTCAGTTCTGACATCGTCGAGCACCTTCCCCTCCCCCCGGAACGTACGGCGCACGCCACGTCCTGGGCACACGGGGCATGCAAAGTACACGGCATGCACAGCCCGCTCCATGGGGCCCTGAGGTTCTGGTGACACGAGCTGCCCCTGAATTCGCCACCTGGACTGGGGGGCAGGGCTCCGAATAAAGCCCTTGCCCCCCGTGATTCCCTGCAAAGTGAGCTGCCTGGGGTCCAGTCCCCACCTGTCCAGGTGCCTCCAGGCCTGAAGCCTGACTGGGAAGAGAAAGGAGACGCAGAGCCCTGTGCAAGCACGTCCTTCGCCGCCGTCTCCAGACTGCCTGGGGGCGGCGGGTCTATGCTGATGACCCTGGAGCCCGAGCTTCTGGGGCATTGGCCGCGTAGAACAGTGACCCCAAGTGGCAGCTGTCCGGCGGCCTGGGGGAGAGGAACCCCCCTCACCCGGGCGCAGGCCTGGTTGAAGCCGTCCTGGGGGAGGGTCTCTAACTATGCCGCCTCAGAAGACTTCAACTTCCACCTGCAGACAGACTGGTTCTGTCATTCAGTCGCCAACTCACGCCAGCTCTCTGGGACCCCCTGCAGCACGCCAGGCTCCCCTGCCCTTCGCCCTCCACTGTGTCCCGGAGCCTGTAGCCTGCAGAGTGCTGTGGTAGCAGTGTTTACCTTGAAGTTCTGCCGGACTGTTTCCAAACACGACCTTACAGTCCCCAGCCGTGAGCGCTGCAGCCTCTCCACAGCTGGGCCAGCACTTGCTGTCGTCTTTGCTGGGTGTGGAGTGGTGTCTCACTGGGGCTTGAATTTCTCTACTGACTCACATTTATCATGTTTTTATAAATTTATTGGCCATTTGTATATTTTCTTTGGAGAAAATGTCTATTTAAATCCTTTACCCGTTTTAAAGTTGGTTTCTTGCTGCAGTATAAGAGGTTTTCTATATATTCTGAATATAAGTCCCTTATTGGATATATTATTTACAATAATTTTCATTCTGTGAGTCTCTTTTTCACTTCATTGATGTCCTTTGAAGGATAAAACTTTTGATGTGTGATTCTTTTTTTCCTTTTGTCACTTTTGGTGTTATATCTAAGAAACCCCTGCCTAACCCAAGATGATAAAAGTTTAATGTTTTCTTAGAGTTTTGCAGTTTTAGCTTTTGACAGTTAGCTAAACAGGTGATCCATTCTGACCTGGGTTTTATATACTGTGAGATGGGGTTGCAATGACATTCTTTTTGGAGGTGGATATCCAGATGTCTAGCACTATTTGTTGAAAAGACTGTTCTTTATTTATTGAACTTATTTAAACAAACAACACTCACCCATTTCTCCCACCCCCAGCTTCTGCTCTGGCAGCCACCAGTCTGCTGTTCGTATCTACAAGCTCAGTGTTTTCACGTCGATTCCACAGATAAGAGGCATCCGGTGCTCGTTTCTCTGTGGACTTGTTTCACGTAACAAAGGTGGTTGTTCGGCCCCTCGGTCATGTCCAGATCTTTGCAGCCCCACGGATTGCAGCTCGCCAGGCTTCCCTGTCCTCCACTGTCTCCTGGAGTTTTCTCAAATGTGTCCATTGAGTTGGTGATGCCATCCAACCATCTCATCCTCTGCCTCTCTCCTCTCCTCTTGCTTTCAAACTTTCCCAGCATCAGGGTCTTTTCCAGTGAGTTGGCTCTTTGCATCAGGTGGCCAAAGTATTGGAGCTGAAGCTCCAATAACAACAAACGACTCCTTTTTAATTTAAGAGAGTTTGTCATAGAAATAAGTTCCAGAATGGCTTCAATATCAAGCCATCAAAAGACAGGCTGAGTCATTAAGAGTGTATTTGGAGGACTAGGTCCCTGAGGAAGTCCTGGTGGGTCCCTGAAGATGGTACTGTTTTCCTGTGATTCCTCAGCCATTTTTGAAAAACAAACGTATGTCAAGCAGCAAACAGACCCAGCCCCGACCTCCTTCAAGGTCTCTGAATCCAGTTTGCCCCACCCTTGTTCTCCCCCCAGAGCTCCCGTCTGCGTCACTGACACCAGGTTGAAGGCAGCAGCGTGTCCATCGTTCAGATTCAGCTCAGCCCAGAGAAGAGGCACGTGGACACGAAGCTGTGGCCTCTGTAAGCAGGATGATAGGTGTAGGAGAGAGGGCCGGAATGGGTAGGGTGGCGGCTCTTACTGCTGAGGGTGCGTCCCTGTAGCCCGCCGTGTGTCTAGGGGGCTGGCCGCCCTGCCTGTCTGCCTCCCTCCAGGACGAGGCGCTGACTTCATTGGCCCTTGTCTTAGGGAGTGTCCTGCATGCCCGACTGGTCAGCTCCTGTGAGTGTGGGGCTCTACAAACAGGATGGATTACATAAACATGTCACTCTGATGGGGGGTTGTATTGATTAGCTGCACATGAAATGGGAGTTAAATTCAAAACCTCCAATGGATTGTAAAGACCTGATGATTTGTATTGTGTGATGAACTAAACCTCTGTAATTTTGTGCCGTACTTGTCTTTCCGTCCTGTGACCAGCAGCCTCTAAATAAAACCAGATGATTTCCTGCCTTAAAAAAAAAAAAAAAAAAGGCTCAGATGCCCACTGCCTAGTCTGCCGCGTGAGTGCTGGGTCCTGTCCATGGGCCTGGGGGCTGGAAGGGAAGGGAGGGTGCTGTGTCTGCTAGAAGGCCTGGGACAGGGAGGCGGTGGGGGCAGGCTGACCCTGGGAAGGGAGGCCGCGAAGGGGACAGGGAGCTTAGTGCTGGGGAGAGGGCCCTGCTGGGGCGTCTCCTCCGGTGCCCTCGTCACCAACGGTCACCGAGATGGCCCTCAGCCACACGCTTCCCGGGAGCTCTGGAGGGGCGGCGGGGCGGGACGCCTGCTGCCCCCAGTGGTGGGGCCTCGGGGCCTGGGGGCCATGTGCTGTGCGCCCAGCCCTGTGCTTCTGCCCAGGACTGTGTGTGTCTCAGTGAACTGACAACCGCCAGCTCACGCCACTAGCAAAACATTTTGATTTTTTTCACTTGAGCTTTTGAAGAAGACGGTACTGTTTGGAACTGTGAGGGAGACCTCAGAGCTTCGCTGAAAGCAGAGCAGAATGTGACCCACTCGCTGGCTCTCCCCTCACCTTAGAAAGAGAACGTGTCTGGTGATAAGAGGGGAGGCGGGGGAGGCGCCTGGCTGACTCAGAAGGAGCCGCACGGTGAATCTGTGTCTCCGTCTCTGTTCTTCTGTCTTGGATTCCTCACTCCATTAACCAAGTGGTGTATTGATTCAAAATGACGAGATTTAGAAAATTAGCCACAGGTATTCATCTTTAGAAGGGAATAGAAGGAGTACATGCCTGGCCGGCAAAGCCACATGTTAAATCGTAGAACCTGAGCTCTGTGTGTTGGTTTTTTCCAGATTTGGTCTCTCAGTGGAGAGTCTAATGACAGAACATGATAGGAGTTCATATCAGCGTTAATTTACAACAATTTTAAAGTACAGAATTAGAAATACTTCCTCCCCCCCCTCCTTGGAACAGTATCGGTAAAAGATGCTTTTGTTCATTTGGGCTTGCGTGTTAACATGCATATCATATATATTTAAAATTCTGTTGTTTCCTAGAATAACACAGTGCACTTTTTTCCTAATTAGAATATGTCCACAGAAGAAAGATGCTTTTCCTTGTCATGTTCTGGCAGTGTTAGAGGCTGGAGCAGGTATTCTGCAAGGGTGGCACTCAGGTTACGTTCACGTTCGCTTTTCTGCCCCCTGTGGGGCCTGGGTGGTGGTGCCTGATGGGGAAGGGGGGCGGCGGGTGAGTGGGGCCTGGAGGGATGGCAGCCCCTGCCCCCAGGGCACAGTCCCCTGTGGACACACACCCCCGTCCCTGGGCACGACCCCCTCCGACCTGGACGCGTTCCCCCACTCCACCCGGATTCCTGAGCCCCAGACCCCTCGGCCCTGCCGAGGGCGGGCTCTCACAGGGGCCAGGACACAGAAGGCCATGCTGTGGTTCCTGGCAAATACATCTCTGATTCTGCCTCAGCCTCACCATTCAGGAGGCGGGATGAGAGGACGTCGCTGGGAAGCAGAGCTGACAAGGGGCTCCCGCCTCCCCCGCCCCGCCCATGGCCCCTCTGCGGGGCCAGCATCCTGCTGCACAGCGCCTCCCTTAAGATAAAGTCACTTACGGCCCCTCCACGATGCCAGCAGCTCACTTCACTGCCCCCTCCCATAATATAAAGTCACTTACAGCCCCTCTGCGGGGCCAGCATCCTGCTTCACCGCTCCCTGTTTATGTGAAGTTACGGCCCCTCCGCGGGGCCAGCAGCTCGCTTCACTGTCCCCTCCCATAATATAAAGTCACTTACAGCCCCTCTGCAGGGCCAGCATCCCGCTTCACCGCTCCCTGTTCATGTGACGTCACTTACGGCCCCTCCGCGGGGCCAGCAGCTCGCTTCACTGTCCCCTCTCATAATATAAAGTCACTTACGGCCCCTCTGCGGGGCCAGCATCCTGCTGCACAGCCCCTCCCTTAACATAAAGTCACTTACGGCCCCTCCACGAGGCCAGCAGCTCGCTTCACTGTCCCCTCCCATAATATAAAGTCACTTTTGGCCTCTCTGCGGGGCCAGCATCCTGCTGCACAGCGCCTCCCTTAACATAACGTCACTTACGGCCCCTCCACGAGGCCAGCAGCTCGCTTCACTGTCCCCTCTCATAATATAAAGTCACTTACGGCCCCTCTGCGGGGCCAGCATCCTGCTGCACCGCCCCTCCCTTAACATAAAGCCGCTTGCAGCCCCTCCGTGGGCCTGGCACGCCTCACACTGGGGGACGGGCACCAGGCGGCCTTTGTGCCCTCGGGCCTGGCTGGCTGCTCTGACTTGCTGGACACAGCGGGCCCGGCCTGTCTGAAGCACCCCCGCCTTCCTGCTGCGGCACTTCCAGCACCTGGTGAGGCTTCACCCCCCTCCCAGCCTGGGCACAGCCGGTCTCCAGGCACTGCCCTTTGGCTTGGGCGCCTCTGGGCAGGCTGCTGTGTCTTTGCAAGGGTCGTGGGGGGTGGAGGGGTGGGGAGATGGGGGGGTGGAGGAGGCCGGGCAAGGAAGGGGCACAGTGGAGGTCATGGGGTGAGGAGGGCTCGCCTGCTGTCTGAGCGCCCCGTCTCCTCCAGGAACCTCAGCGTCCCCCGTCAGCTGTGGACACCCCCGCCCATTCCTGTGCCTTTGAGGCCTGCAGGAGGGCCGGGGCAGGCCTGGCTGAAGCAGTGTGCATGAAACTCCCAAGAGGGCCCCGGACTTGGTCTCTGCTGTGACTGAACCACACACGTGGCCGGCTCCCTGAGCAGGGGCCCCTGACACCCCCACTGAACCTGGAGGGTGGACTCCTTCTGCCACCACGTCCAGCCACCTGTGTGTGCGGGGAGGCATGTGGGGCGGGGGGCGTCCTGTCTGGGGGGTCGAGGATGCCTTCCCCATCACTGCCCTGGAGATGGAGCCAAGAGTTCTTCAGCCGCTCACTCCCCGTTGGCTGGGGGTCATGGAGGCGGAAACGCCCCAAGTTGGAAATCCTGATGGACCCTGTGGCTCAGGGCAGGGGCTCTGGGGTCGGGTGGGGCGCTGCGGGGCCCCAGGAGGGGATGGGGACCCCCACCCTCCACCCGGTTCTGCGTCCCTCCCCTCTTCTGTGTGTGACCTCGACACAGCCCAATGCCCCGCTCCATGGCCGCTGTGCGTTCTGGGTTGAACGGAGTTGAAAGCGGGCCCTTGCTGGGAAGGAGACCCGGTTATGCGTCTTCCCACACATCTGGGCTTTTTTCTACTCAGACCTAATGTTGGTCTCAGTCTTGCCCTAACACACTCAGGTGTAAACACACATGTTTTGGGGGTTTCTAGTAGGACTCCTTTAGCTTCAATGGGAGTCAGAATACTTGTTTTTTCTGCCCAGAGTCCACAGCAGAGGCATTGTGTGTGTGTGTGTTTTTTAACAGTGGGGCGTGATCTCTGAGTCATTTATCAGCCCTGGTTATGGTGAGTATTCATCAGTGTTGGGCATGAACCCAACACTTGGGGACTTTGGTTTCTTTCTGAAACCAGTTCTGCCCCGTGCTGTAGTTTCATGATGTGGTTTTAGCAGAATTAGTCTGAAATCGGTTTATACAATTTTAAGTAAGTAAA
This sequence comes from Oreotragus oreotragus, assembly GCA_006410675.1. Taxonomy (NCBI): domain Eukaryota; kingdom Metazoa; phylum Chordata; class Mammalia; order Artiodactyla; family Bovidae; genus Oreotragus; species Oreotragus oreotragus. The sequence continues at coordinate 235,235 of SJYX01004649.1, forward strand.
GTCACTCGGTCTGGGAAGGCAATGGCACCCCACCCCAGTACTCTTGCCTGGAAAATCCATGGACAGAGGAGCCTGGTGGGCTGCAGTCCATGGGGTCGCTAACAGTCGGAGAGACTGAGCGACTTCACTTTCACTTTTCTCTTTCATGCATTGGAGAAGGAAGTGGCAACCCACTCCAGTATTCTTGCCTGGAGAATCCCAGGGATGGGGGAGCCTGGTGGGCTGCCGTCTATGGGGTCACACAGAGTCAGACACGACTGAAGTGACTTAGCAGTAGCAGCAGCAGCAGAGTCACTCAGTCGTGTCCGACTCTTTGTGACCCCATCAGGGTCCTCCATCCATGGGATTCTCCGGGCAAGAGTACTGGACTGGGTTGCCATTTCCTTCTCTAGGGGATCTTCCCAACCCAGGGATCGAACCCGGGTCTCCCGCATTCCAGGCCCCCAGGGAAGCCCTATACAATTTTATTCAGCTGCAAATTGGTCTGTGCCAGACAAGCCAGGCCGACCATCTGCAGACCCCCACCCCTCTAGACTGCCTCTTGCACACAGCAGCCACGGCATGTGCTAAGGCCCAGGGACTCCTCCATTAGTGTTCCAGCTCCCTGGGGAAGGTGTCTCGGGGGGTCAGTGTTCCAGCTCCCTGGGGAAGGCGTCTCGGGGGGGTCAGCCTCAGGGGTGAGGCCCCGGTGCCGGGTGGTGAGCGCATGGACTCTGGGGTGAAGGATGAACGTTCTTTTTGAAGAAGCCAGGTGGCCCTAGTGGTGAAGAGCCCGCCTGCCGCGCAGGAGACCTGAGAGATGTGGGTCAGTCCCTGGGCTGTGAGATCCCCTGCAGGAGGGCATGGCAACCCACTCCGGTATCCTTGCCTGGAGAATCCCAAGGACAGAGGAGCCTGGCGGGCTGCAGTCCGTGGGGTTGCAGAGAGTCGGACAGGACTGCGGAGCAGCCCCTGGGGGCGGCTCTCGACTGGCTGCGGGTGGGNTCCCTGGGCTGTGAGATCCCCTGCAGGAGGGCATGGCAACCCACTCCGGTATCCTTGCCTGGAGAATCCCAAGGACAGAGGAGCCTGGCGGGCTGCAGTCCGTGGGGTTGCAGAGAGTCGGACAGGACTGCGGAGCAGCCCCTGGGGGCGGCTCTCGACTGGCTGCGGGTGGGACCGCCTGTTCTCAGAGGAGGAACGTCCTCAGTGCAGACGATTCAGGGACCGCCTGTTTTCAGCTGCTCCTCTGGAATGTTCTTATTTTTTACCTTCGCAAACTGACTTCATTCACACTATTTGGCGACACAAGACGGATTTTGGAGCCTCGTTCTCTTTGGCAGGAAAAGTTCATTAATTTTAGTCGGCTCCCCACACATTTCACAACTGAGCTTGAAGAAATGAAGTGCCTGTCACTGCCACACAGACACCAGACGTTGCCAGGAGTGTGGCGTTTTCGGGGAGGGAGGGAGTTCCTGGAGCACTCAGAGCTGCAGGGCGATGCTGAATGCAGGCGCCTGCGGGGCCATGGGCCTGATCGCCCCAGAGATGCCCTCCTCTCTGTTCTGGAAACAAACGTACAGGCTTGGCACAGTGATGGCCGTCTGGCTGCAACAGGCTTACTGGAAGGCATCCGTGCCCGTGTGGGAAGAGCCTGCGGGGCCTGTGGTTCACTGCGGCCTGACCTGCGCAGGGTTTTCCTCCACTCGACCCACAGAGTCCGAGGTGGGCAAAGCCGAGTGCCCTGCCCCCGACCCCTGGCCCCTGTCCTCTGAGTTGGGGTGGGGAATGCAGACACCTCTCACTCCCAGGCCCCCTGCACGTCAGTCCCCTCCCTGCTCGCTCTCTTTGCCCCTCAGCTGGGTTTGGGTGTTGTCCCCTCAAAATTCATATCCATTTGGGATCTCACTGGGCGACCTCATTTGGAAATAGGGGCTTGGCGGATGTGGTAGGAGAGGAGGTCACTCTGGCCCGGGGCCGCTGTCCTCGTGAGAAGGCCTGGTGGCCCTGGGCGGGAGCTGCTGTGAACACACCCTCCGCCTCTGGAAGGCACCACCCTGCCGGCCCCGGTGCCGGACTCCGGGTCCCTGGGGTCCTGAGGACGCGTGCCTGCGTGTGGAGCCCCCCGGCGCCTGCTGCCCTGTCGGGGCATCCGGGAGGCCCACACCCCCACCCCTGTCCTGTGGCTGCCGTACTCGTGGAGCTTCCTCCTGTCCCGCCCGGCGCGGAGACCAGTGGCTTCTCCTGTCCGAGGCTCTGAAGGGGCGGGGGTGCCAGACCCGGACCGCGGGGAGCTCTAGGCCCTGAAGTGCCGCCCACAGGCCACGGAGAAGGGGGGCCTCGGCCTAAGATCCCAGGCTGCCAACCCGCGGGCAGCCCCCTCCTCTGCTCTCTCCGGTGAGAGCGGTGCCTGTCGGGGTCACCGTCATTGTCAGAGGAGAAGGTGAAGGCTGGGAAACCCCTCCCCCCCCACCCCCAGCCCTGGCTTCCGAGACGAGACAGGTGGCGACTTGGCCTGAGCAGAACGCAGCCCCTCCACCCCAGGCTCTGCTGCCAGGACGGACGCCCGCCCGCCCGCCTGCTGAGGAGGAGGCATCCTGCAGGGTGACAGCCGACGGGGCGTGATCCCAGGGGTGACGTGGACGCCGGCGGCCTTCAGAGTGGGGCTGGGAGAGCAGCTGGGTGACTTGATGGAAGACGTTTCCTGTCTGGGGTGATGCTGGCGGGGCAGCTTCCTGTTTCACCGAGAACTTAAGCAGGAAGGTTACCCTGGGATCCTCTCGACGGCTTATAATCTCACACTGCTTTAGGCGTTTGTCCAAGAAAAGTGCTCTTAGCCATGTGTTCTGGGCCTATGTGGATCCAGCAGTCCTATGTGTCCTCCACTGGGGTTAGGACCTTTGCGTTTGGGGTGCAGAATCGGGTTTCTTAGTGGGTGCTTTGGGATCGTGCCCATCTGGGAGTCTCAGGCTTTGCTTCTGACGCGTCGGGTCTTGGAGAAACCCCCTCGAGCTGGTGGAGAGAACGATGCCCTCCCCGGGGGCTGGTGATGCTGTGAGGTGGGTCTCCAGCACAGCACCGGGCTGGCCTCAAGCGCTCAGCGGGAGTGAGCTGTCATCACTGGCCAGCTGAGTCACCTCCTGGGCCCTTCTGGACCTCAGACGACTCTTCACAAAATCAAAGACTGGGGCCTGGTGATTTCACGGATTCCTACTGAATAGAGAACCTCTGTCGCCTCGTATCCACCAGGCTGGTTTGCAGAAGCCGCGCAATGTAAACAAGACAACCTTTAGAAAGTCGCGGAGGCAGTGACTTCCACACCCAGGTGGCCCGAGAGGAGCACCCCCAGCTGCTCCATCAGTGGCGGTGTGCCGATTTCAGTCTTTTTAATTTGAGATACTTTTGAGCCATGAAAGAACCTGTCTCGCAGAATCACACAGTGAGGTGTTGGTTCTTCTGTTAGGTTCTTTGTGTGAATGAATCTGCTTTCTGTTTAGGCCACTGGAATCAAGTTACATCTAAGACATTAGGCTCAAAGAAATCTACAGCTTTCTGGAACAGAGCCTGGACTCTGGAATTAAGCAGAGTACTAGAAACAGCCTTGGACAGCAAGGAGGTCAAAACAGTCCATCCTAAAGGAAATCAACCCTGAATATCCATTGGAAGGTCTGATGCTGAAGCTCCATCACTTTGGCTACCTGACGTGAAGAGCTGACTCACTGGAGAGGACCCTGATGCAGGGAAAGATTGAAGGCAGGAGGAGAAGGGGGCAACGGGATGAGATGGCTGGGTGGCATGACTGGCTCAATGGGCGTGAGTCTGAGCAGCTGTGGGAGACAGGGAGGGGCGGGGAAGCCTGGTGAGCTGCAGTCTGGGGGGTCACCGAGAGTCGGACGGGACTCGGCAACTGGACAACGAACAGCTAGAAACAGCCGCCATGAAAACCCCGGGTGGGGCCCTTTTTCAGGACCCTTTCGGAAGCTTCTGAAGACTTGCTGTAAGTTTCCTTATAGGTTTGGTTACTGACTTCCCCAGTTTCTATCAAATTAGAGAAAGCGAGGGGAGAAGGAGGGAAGGAGTCTTTGTGAAAAGCCTGCTGTGTGTGTGCCAGGTGCCCTGCGCGGTTCCCGTGTCCCCGTTTCACAGATGGGGAAGCCGAGGCTCTGAGGGGCAAGGCTGAAGTCTGCTCAGCCCCGAGGTGGTGGACTTGGGATCTGAGCCCGTTTCCTTGTCTGCAAGGCGTTCTGCACTCGGGGGTGGATACCTGCATGGAGACAAAGCCTGGGCGGCTTCAGGGGCCTGGAACCTAAGTGGCGTGTGGGCACTCGGGACGACCAGCCTTGTCCCGTGCCTTCTGTTTGAGGAGGGACGGCCCCACAGCGCCTGCAGGGCTGCTTCCAGGGCTCTGTCAGATGCAGCACGCACGGCTGCCCTGGGCGCTGAGCCCCGTGTCAGCGGGCTGCGCTTGGGGATGCACAGCGGCCGCGCGCATGGAACGGGCTGTGTGGCACCAGCGGCGTGGGCTGCAGTGCTCGTTAGAGGTGGTGGTGGCTCCAAGTGACAACGCTTGGAGGTTGCAGGAAATTTCTGTTTTCTGGAAAATTCCTCTGGTGGTGCCAGTGTCTTCTGGTGGTGCTGGGTGAATGGGGTTTGACTGTGTTTCATTTTGGTCCTGAGGCTCTCTCTGCATCCAGTTCTTTCTCAGGGACATCAAGAGGCCAGGAGGGAAGTGTGGCCGTAGGCTGGGGTGTTTCTGCTCAGTTTTATGGTACATCCTGATCTGATTCTCTTTGGGGTGATTTTAAGCAGACCAGTATTTGGGGCGTTGCTGTTTTTTCCTTTGGGTGTGTGAGGACCGCTCTGCCTGACCTTGGGCTTGCTTTCTTGCAGGGTGTGAGGGCCGCTCTGCCTGACCTCGGGCTTGCGGCTGAGCGTGCGCACACTGCCTGCCGGGCAGTGGTGGCCAGCATGCCAGGGCCCCATGCCGGAGCGCTCACTTCTGCGGCTTTGAGTAATCCATCCGCAGTCTCTACGGATGAATCATTCATGAAAGCAGGTTTCCATCCTGCTCACTGGATGCAAGCTTTTCTTGCAGTGGTGAGGTTGGGGAGACTAAAGCCTGCAAGTGTCTTAGCCCCTCCCTGGGGTTTATCCCAGTAACAGGTTTATGAAATAGAAACATGGATGTACAGTCTTCTCTGAGATTGTTTCAATATGTCTGTCCTTTGGAAAAGCACATCCGAACAGTTCTGGAGGACGTGAAGCAAAAGCTCAGCGTCTCATCCGTACCTGAAAAATATGTTTCCAACCAGGCTTCCTCCCGAGTGGTTTTGGTCAGTCTCTGCAGGCATGTATTGTCTTGCACATGAAAGTGTAAGCTGACAGCCACCTGGTAGCAGTGGAGCATTCCAACAGGGACACACCAGCGTGTCACGAGCTGTGATGGACACTCAGAAAGCTTTCCTTCTCTGATGCTCAGAATGGAGAGTGGCCTCACACTCCAGCGCAGCAATCGCCCTAACTGTTCTTTATGCTCATTTCGTGCTGCAGTAATTGAGGTTCTGAGAGCTCACGTGCCAGGCAGCTAGTGAGTGGCAGACGTGATGTGAAACTGTCCGGGGAGATGCGTGGAACACTGACCGGGTGCCCGAGCGCCGAGGCTTATGTCGCAGATGTGAGTGAAGCTGTCCAGGGGGGTGTGTGAACGACTGACCCGGGTGCCTGAGTTCCGAGGCCTATGTTATGACGCTTGTGTTTCTACTCAGTTGCGTCCAGCTCTTTTCTACCCCGTGGACTGAAGCCCACAAGACTCCTCTGTCCATGGGGTTTCTCCAGCAAGAACACTGGAGTGGGTTGCCATTTCCTTCTCCGGGGAGTCTTCCTGACCCAGGGATCGAACCTGCATCTCCTGCATTAGCAGGTAGCAGGCGGGCCCTTTGCCACTGAGCCAGCAGGGAGGCCCTTTACTGGGATTGTCGACGCTAAAGCATATTGACCCGAGAACCTGTTTGCTCAATGCAGAAGCATTTTGTGGGCATTGTGGGAGCTTGTGAATTAATGGACAGCCAGAGAGTTAAGAATTGACACCTGCTTAATCTCCAATATGTATCAATGCAAACAGCTCCTACAATTCAGTAAGCAAAGAACAAACAACCCAGTTGAAAACTGGGCAAAAGACCATAACAGACATTTCTCTAAAGAAGACATACAGATGACTAGTAGGCACATAAAAAGATGCTCCACATTGCTAACTGTTAGAGAAATTCAAACAATAAAAACTGCAGTGAGGTGTCACCTCATATTGGTCAGACTGTAGAACAAACAACCCAGTTGAAAACTGGGCAAAAGACCATAACAGACATTTCTCTAAAGAAGACATACAGATGACTAGTAGGCACATAAAAAGATGCTCCACATTGCTAACTGTTAGAGAAATTCAAACAATAAAAACTGCAGTGAGGTGTCACCTCATATTGGTCAGACTGGCCACCATCAAAAAAAAAAAAAATCCATGAACAATAAATCCTTGAGAGAGTGTAGGGAAAGGGGCGCCTCTCCCAGTGTTGGTGGGAATGTAATTTGGTACAGCCACTGTAGAAAACTAAAAATAGAATGACCCATGACCCAGCAGGTCCGCTCCTGGGCACGTATCCAGAGATACGCGAATTCAGAAAGATGTCTGCACCCCGTGTTCACAGCAGCGCCGTTCACAGCTTCAGTGTCCATCGACAGATGAGTGGATAAAGATGTGGCGCATACATCTGATGGAATCCTACTCAGCCATAAAGAAGAACTAAGTATGCCATTTGTAGCAACATGGATGCAACTAGAGGTTGTCATAGTAAGTCAGAAAGACAGATATATCACTTATAACTGGAATAAGGTTTTTCCAGTAGTCATGTATGGATGTGAGAGTTGGACTGTGAAGAAGGCTGAGCGCCGAAAAATTGATGCTTTTGAACTGTGGTTTGGAGAAGACTCTTGAGAGTCTCTTGGACTGCAAGGAGATCCAACCAGTCGATTCTGAAGGAGATCAGCCCTGAGATTTCTTTGGAAGGAATGATGCTAAAGCTGAAGCTCCAGTACTTTGGCTGCCTCATGCGAAGAGTTGACTCATTGGAAAAGGCTGATGCTGGAAGGGATCGGGGGCAGGAGGAGAAGGGGACGACAGAGGGTGAGATGGCTGGATGGCATCACTGACTTGATGGACGTGAGTCTGAGTGAACTGTGGGAGTTGGTGATGGACAGGGAGGCCTGGCGTGCTGCGATTCATGGGGTCGCAAAGAGTCGGACACAACTGAGCGACTGAAATGAACTGAACTGAAAATATGGCACAAATGAACTTATCTACAAGAACAGACCTGTGTTTGCCAAGAGGGAGGGGTGGGGTGGGAAGAGCTGGGAGTTTGGGGTTAGCAGAGACAAACTCTTAAATACAGGCCAGATAATACAACGGATAAGCAACAGATCCTACCATACAGCACAGGGAACGATATCTAGTGTGGGATAAACCGTAATGGAGAAGAGTATTTATTAAGACGCATGTATGTGTGAGACTGAGTCCCTTGCTGGACAGCAGAGACTGGCAGTCGTCTTCTGGAGAGAGCAGGCGGGTGGTGAGGGTTCCCAGACGACGGAGGGTGTTTTATGGGCCCTCACCGAGGCATTTCAGTCGTTCCTGAACAGTTCTCAGTATTTTTCAACTCTCATTTCATCACTTTTGAAATGAACCCCTGACTGTGGACCACGGATGGCTCCCATTGAGGTCACCCTCTCTGGACTCGGGAGGCTGGCTGGTGGTGCCAGTGGAGGCTGAATGGTCCTTGCGGTTTCTGAGACAATCTCCTGCAAGCAAGACTGCCTGGCTTTCTCATGAAGCAGCTCCTCCCTGAAAGGACTCAGGGGAGGACATGTGAGGCTGGAGGGCAGCAGCCAGTGTCCCCTGAAGCCGCGTGCTGCCGCCTGCTGAGGGCACAGGAAGGCCCGGGCCGCCGGCGTCCACCTGCAGGGATGGGTTGTCTTAGCGGAGCAGCTCCATCTACCTGATACTGGAATATCGTTACACAGCGACGCAGGGTGTCTTATTTCTTATAGCCTTACCTGTAGCATCTACAAATGTCTTCATGATCTCTAGTTTGTCCCTTTCTCCAAATAAGACACTCATCAACTGTTTAACTTTACTAAAGCATTTAAACAGTTTTCATGTCCTTTTAAGGAAACTTCTAAGCCAAGATGTAGGTCTTCATTACTAATGATGGTAGCTTTCTTAGAATCAGTTTACGAAAACATGAACACCTTTGCCTACCACCTCCAGTTTTTGCTTTCTGTGTTTCTTAGCTTAATTAGGGAAATAAAATGTCATCTTTAAGAAGAAAAATCTCATACTAAAAGCAGCTCATAGACTGTTGGTACAGCCTAGGAAATAGTAAGCATAGGGTGTGAAGGAAGAGCTGCACGTATATTCATACACACATACATATACCTGTGTATGTACACACGTGTACAGGTGTTCACTTTTTAAATGAGTCACACACGTACATATACCTGTGTATGTACACATGTGTACAGGTGTTCCCTTTTTTAATGGGTCACACACATACATATACCTGTATATGTACACATGTGTACAGGTGTTCACTTTTTAAGTGAGTCACACACGTACATATACCTGTGTATGTACATGTGTACAGGTGTTCACTTTTTTAATGGATCACACACATACATATACCTGTGTATACACACATGTGTACAGGTGTTCTCTCTTTTAATGGGTCACTGGCAATTGGGAGCAGTCATTTTCACAAAGTCAGTTTTGACCTGCAGCCCCAAGCAGGGTGGCCACCTGGAGCGTGGCGAGTGTGCTGGCCGAGTGGTCATCCCCAGCTCCCCGGTGACTTCGGTCCCCTAGTCCCTGTGGCTCCCATTGCGTCCCCATCTCAGGCCGAGGAGCAGCATGGATGTCGCTTAGGTGGGTATCCTAGCCCCCAAGCACAGGTCCACATGGTTCTTTAGGAAAGAGACGTTGGAAGGGGTGGAATGTGCCAAGGCCTTAGGGCCGGGGTCTGGGAAAAGGTGGCCCCAGGATCTGTTAGTTTCCATGAACTTGGAGGCTTGAGAAGAAGGAGTGGGTGCAGCTTTCCATCAGGAGGTTAAAGACGGTTTGGAAGGCCCTGCCCCTGGAGGCGGCGGCTCATCGGTCACAGGTTTGGGAGTGGGCTCTTTTCTTGGTGCTGGGGGGGTGGGGTTCAGGAGGGCTGGGGAAGAGCATAACAAGGTCTGGCTGCCCGCCCAGGATGAAGCAGAGAAATGAAACCCTGGGGTCATGTGCCAAGCAGGAGATTCCCCTGATGCGCGTGAAGGTGCTGGTGCTGGGGGTGAGGACTTGCTATTCAAGGAGTTAGTTGCCAGGGTGAGCAGGAAAGACAGCGAGACGTGGGAGCCCACGTGGAGCTGCCTGGGTGAGAGAGGAAGTGGGCGATTCCACGAGCACAGCGGCCCTCTGCTCGGTCCTCTCCGGGCCCAGGAGGCCCCTGGAACCTCTGCGTGTCCCCCTAGTGAGTCCAGTGAGACAGGAACACAGCCTTTTCTAGACCCTTCATTGCGTTTCACTTACATTTGGTTATCTTTATTTTTTTGGGGGGGTGGTATTTTATCACGTTTGCATAAAGTGTTGCCTGAGTTCTAGAGCCTGAGGATATATTGAGTGAATGAACTTGAGCCTTATCTTGGATGTAGCCCCTAATTCCTGCAACGTCAGTCTGCCTTTGGCACTGCTGACCTAATATTTCATTTCCCTAGTGTTTCTGTGCCAGGAGCCGCGCTCCCCAGAGCAGAGTTTGTCTTAGACGGGCGGCATCTGTATGCCTCACAGGGAGCGGCCGACACCCTCCCTACCAGACAGGCTCTGTGCCCCATCCAGGGGCCGCATGCGCGTGTGCACGAGCCGCCACCAACGCTCCTGTGTGCTGCCCGCACGATGCACGCGTGTCCCGGGCTCGTCACGCCAGGCGGGCCTGTGTCTGCAAGTGACAGATGCCCAGCAGTGAGGTGCTGAATGGAGTTGGGCTGCAATGATGTGTCGCCGACAAGACAGTCATAGGAAAGTACCGTCATCACAGAGCAAAACTGGGCTTCTCAGCTCCCCTTGATTTTAGGGGAGAACAAATGTAAAACCCATTTTCAGACTAGTGAATCCGAATGAGTCTCAAATACTGGGTAGACTGTTTGCTAAGCTTTATGGAACTGGTACACAAAACACTGAAAAGCTTTTTTTTAAAAATTATTCGGGGGCTTTCCCGACCAGAGATCGAACCCTTGCCTCCTGCAGTGGGAAGCATGGCCCTCCAGGGACGTCCCCAAGTCACTTTCTAAAATGGGGTGAAGAGCTGGAAACTGGGTCAGATTTCTTTCCCTACGTCCTTTCCGTGAAAAGCTCTGGGAAAGTTGGCTTGACCTTCGGGGAAAGGAGGGCTTCCCTTCAAGGTCACCTAACAGCTGGGGGGAGGGGGTGTGGAGCAAACTCAGATTCAGTTTCTTTGGAGGATTTGGACAGGGAGATGAAGAGGCAGAAGACTCAGAACTGGCTCCATCAGTTTGGTCAATAAAGCTTCGTGTGTTTACAGCCGCTGAGGCGACCTCCTGGGAGCCAGGCTGGAGGCGGAAGCTCCTGGAGGACCCAGGCTCCTCCTCCGTGCCCCGAGCCCCGCGTTTGCTCACTGCAGGCACCAGGGTGGAGACCATCTGAGCCCAGGAACCCAGCATTTCTCCAATTTTCTCTTCTTTGTCAAGGGAGCAGAAATCCATGACAGGTGTTTCCACAGAATTGACCTCATCTTTCCTTCCTCGCTTTAGCGCGTAGTTGCCAAAAAGAAGTGCATGCAGAGTGAGCAGACTTCAGGGCGGAAGCGGGGAGGGACGGTCCAGTCTGCAGACGCCCTCCCACCAGGCTCCTTCCTGCGCCGGGGCTTCTGGGCAGAGAGGCCCAGCTCCTTGGCGGCCCTCTGCGGACCCCGGACCGTAGAGACAGCGGAGAACCACAGGCTCCACGCGCGATGACCGAGTCAGTTTTCAGAGACACTGGTGCCTTCCCAAAAGGCAGCACCTCCTCGGCCGCCATCCACAGACCCTGAGCGCACACTGGCCTGGTGGGCGGGAGTGGGTGGAGCCCTCGCGGAGGCCCCGCCGGGAGCGCACTGTCTCCTCTCCCCGCGGAGGCGGAGGGTCGGAGCTGGGGGAGCCGCCTGCGCCTCGCCCCGAGCCCTGTCCTCTCTCCCGGCATCAGACGTCCCCGCCTGCACGCGGGCCCCCTCCCCGCCGCTGCGTCCTGAGACCTGGACGAGGGTCAGTGCAGCTCCGGGGCCCGCTGCCTCTCTGTCTGCCCGCGGCCGGGGCTCTGACGGGCCTCCAGCCTCGGTCCCCTTGCTCGCGGGCCTGCTCCGCCACCCCCGCGCACGTCCTGGGCTCACTCAGGTTTACTCGCCTGGAGCGCCGACACCCCGCTTCCGTTCTGCTCGGCTGCTCCGCTGGCTCAGGCCCGACTTTTCACCTGGGCCCCGCGCGTCCCTGCCACCCCCGACCTTTCAGCAAGGAGACACCTTGCGCCCAGACCCCTCTGTGCAGGCGATCTTCGCCGGTCTTGCCGATCAAATCCAAGTGCGATGGTCAGAAAATCAGAGCCTTAGCGTGGCCGTAGCCGCACCCACACTGAGCACCCAGGAGCTCCGGTTGTGGGGAGATGGCCAGCCCCCAAGGGTGCGGTCCTGGTAGACGCGCTGACCCTCGGACCAGCCCCCGGGGTGGAACTCTGCCTCCGCGCGGACGGGCTGGTGACTGCGCTGCCCTTCTTCCTGTGCTGTTTCCTTATCCGTGATAAAGGCACTGAGCTGGAGCTTCCTGAAGACTGTTCCTGCTCCTTTACTCACTCGGCCAACCCCGTGCGAGGGTAAGCCCCGTGGTCTAGCCGGGAGGCCCTTCTGCAGCCACATCCCTGCCTCGGGTGACTGCTCTCGTTTCCGGGTGTGCCTGTGCGCACACGCGGATGGAGACCCTGGACCGCTGGCCACGTGGCTCTCGGGCCCTCTGCCCGGGGAGCCTGCCTCCCGCGGGCGTGGTTGGTGGAGGAGGCGGTCTAGCTGAGGGTCTGATGATGCTGAGGGAAGGGGGGCTCCAGGGGACCATGTACTTATGCAGCGAATCCGACTGGAAAGGACCAACTTCATGCTCCACCTTTAGCTTTAAGACGTGCCCTTGAAATTGTCACATGCCAAAAGTAAGACCCCCCAGCCCCACCAGAGAGCCCCCCGTTGATATGTTGACTGTGCCAGTTCATTTCCTTCAGCCTAGGTGGTTAATAGTGACATAGGGTCTTGGCAGGAGACGGCTTTGGTGGAGCTTGGCGGGTTTAGCATTTCAGGCGGATTCGCAGACTGTAAAACTGCTGTGGAATCTGGGAGGAGGACGCTGCCCAATGGTGCTGGGGTTGGAGAAGCCCGTGTGCTGGACGACGGCACACCAGAAACCACCAGAGAACATATTTTAGACATCCACAGACAGAACCATCTCAAGATAACTCAGAACAAAAATCTCAGTCCAGAAAATCTAGGGGAAAAGCATCTCAAAAGAGCAAAAACGTGAGAAAATTATTTTACATTTGGAAATAAGACATAACGGGACACAGGGCCTCCCAGTGTTGTTTGGGGCTCTGCTGAGCCAGGCCAGCCAAGGGCTATTTATTTCAGGGCTTTCCTGGTGGGCCAGTGGTAAAGAACCTGCCTGCAATGCAGGAGCCATGGGTTTGATGCCTGGGTCAGGAAGGTCCCCTAGGGAAGGAAATGTCCACCCACTCCAGTGTTCTTGTCTGGAAAATCCCATGAGCAGAGGACCGTGGTGGGCTGCAGTCCATGAGGTTGCAAAGAGTCAGCTATGACTGAGCGACTAAACATTAGCTTTTTAAAATAACGGTTCTCATCACAGGGTAAAGTTCTTTTGTATTTATGTGAGATGAAGAATGTTAACTAATTTTGTCAATCCTTATGTTGTATACCTTAAACTTATATGATATTCTATGTTAATTGTCTCGCAATAAGACTGAAAGAAAAATAGTTTTAAAACAAACAGCAAAAAGATAATTCCCAATACACAGTCATTTGAATTCACATGACACGCGGTCACTTGGATATCCTATGAGGTCTACGGTGCAGGGGTTTCTGCTGTTTTCAGAGTTGAGTTGTGCAAACAGCAACACAGTCTGTTTACATTTCCACCNGGAAACCAGAATCGAAAGAGACACGTGTACCCCAATGTTCATCGCAGCACTGTTTATAATAGCCAGGACATGGAAGCAACCTAGCTGTCCATCAGTAGACGAATGGATAAGAAAGCTGTGGTACATATACACAATGGAGTATTACTCAGCCATTAAAAAGAATACATTTGAATCAGTTCTAATGAGGTGGATGAAACTGGAGCCTGTTATATAGAGTGAAGTAAGCCAGAAAGAAAAACACCAATACAGTATATTAACACATATATATGGAATTTAGAAAGATGGTAATGATGACCCTATATGCGAGACATCAAAAGAGACACAGATGTAAAGAACAGTCTTTTGGACTCTGTGGGAGAAGGTGAGGGTGGGATGATTTGGGAGATTGGCACTGAAAAACGTATATTACCATATGCGAAACAGATCTCCAGTCCAGGTTCAACGCATGAGACGGGAAGAGACGGGACACTCAAAGCTGGTGCTGATGGGATCGGGAGGGAGGTGGGAGGGGGTTCAGGAAGGAAACACACGTATACTCATGGCCGATTCATGTCAATGTATGGCAAAACCACTACAATATTGTAAAGTAATCAGCCTCAAGAAAACAAACAAACAAACAAAGAATACTGGGGTGGGTTACCATTCCCTTCTCCAGGGGATCTTCCCGAGCCAGGGTTGGAACCCAGGTCTCCTGCGTTGCAGGGGGGTCTTTACTGTCTGAGCCACCAGGGACGCCCAGCTTATTGTTCAGCAGAAAGCACGGGAGCCGTAGGCTGTGCGCTGTGGAGCTGGCGCTGCGCATTTAGCAGGAGGGCGGCCTGGGACTTTTATTTACGTTCTATGTGTGTCCTCCGGGTTAAACTGTTCGTGAAAACCTGACTTACTAGCTTCTGTAACCCATGCTTTTTTTTACTGATTCATCTTCAGGAAGACGTATGAAAGCCCTGTTGTTTGGTTTGGCATATCTGTGGGTGACGCCCCCCAGCTGCTAGATTCACGAGAGAGGGTGCTTTCCAACTCTTCTCCGCTTCAAAGGGCTGTTTCCCGTAGATCTGGTTTGTGTCCTAAGGAGTGCTTGAGGCTCAGAATTCTGCTAAGGAAGTTCTTGGTGATACCCACGTATTATTTGTAATAAGTTATTCTCCTTATATCTTACAGGGTCTGACGTTTATCCACGTTTACACGCCTATGTGTGTCGGCTGGGGGGAGGGGAGTGCAGAGTGCTTTACCTGGTTTATACCTCGGGAGAAGGGTCTTACCACCCTTCCTCTTCCCTCAGCTTTACAGGAGATAAGCTTTAGGTCTCCTGTGCCATGTCCGTGCTGGCATTTTGTGGTTCTGTTATCCGGGAATCCAAGCAATACCAAATGAGGCCAAGTCTCCAATGAAATGCTGTCTGATTGCTGTTTATGAGAGTCTGTCTGTAGTGAAATTAACTTCACTTCTGACAGCAGGTATCCCTGTTTGGAGGACACAGCTTTGTATATTCAATCCACTATTCTAATCTTAGTTTTCTTTTCTCTCCACCAGTTTGCTGTTTTGTGGTTCACAAGAGGTGCCATGAATTTGTTACTTTTTCTTGCCCGGGGGCGGATAAAGGACCGGACACGGATGTAAGTAGCCTGGAGACTACTGTTTTATTTTGATGAATGTTTCTGAACGGAGTGTCTTTAACTGTTATTTTCTGTGGATGAGTGTCTCTGAGCTGAGCATTTTTAATGCCTGCACTTCTGTTTGGGCACAGCTATTAATGGGGGGCTAACCAGTTCATTCTGCGTGGCTCTGGGCTTAGTCCTGTGAGCCCTGGCAGGATTCCCCGGGGCTCGGAGAATTTCCCGTTATCTTGTTTGCTCTCTGCGGTTCTGGGTGGCCACGTGGGTAAATCCAGCAACTTCATCACCGTGGCTCTCAGATGCAGGGCAGGTCTTTTTGGAAATGACCTTTGCTGAATGTGAGCCGCCCTTCGTTTGCTCCTGACGATCAGCGAACTGGCTGGGCTGTCCCTGCTCTTGGCTGACATCGTAGGCGGTTCCTTCTTGGCTCCGTGGGGTTCTTGCTGCCTTTTCATCAGGAGTTGCAGATGCTCCTGTTGGCTTGAATAATCCAACATCCATTTCACTGGACAGATGACCCCTGAAGCTGCCCAGCTGTGAACATCTGTGAACTCGTGGGCCTGGGCCCTAGCTCTGGCTGTGGCCTCCCTTGTTCACGGAAAAGCTGGGTCAGTGGAGGGGAGGGGGAGTTTGGAGGCGGGGGAATTACCCAGTGCTGAATAGCCCTCGTTTGGAGCAGAATCTGAGCTGTGACAGGCAGAGCCCTAACTGTAACCGGAAAAGGAGTTGCGGGGAGGCGGGGACAGCGGGCATATCTGGGTGGCCTGGGCCAGACCCCCGAGGCCACTGCTGCATAGATCGTGTGCTCCTAGCACTTGCTCCAACCGTTCTGGGTTTTGTTTTGTTTTGTTTGTTTCAAGTGTTGGAAGTGGGTTATTTTGCTGGAGAGAGACTATAGAGGGAGAGAAGAAGAGAAGTTAGAGGCCAGGAGAGAACTCTGAGGATGTCCATCCCACAGACGGGACGAGAGAGGAGGGTTGGGTGGGGACCAAGAAGGTGAGAGGCTGGGTGCACGGTTCCCTAAAGGAGCCTCCCTGCTGACTCAGACGGTAAGGAATCTGCCTGCAGTGCAGGAGACCCGGGTTCAGTCCCTGGGTCGGGAAGATCCCCTGGAGAAGGGCATGGCAACCCACTCCGGTGTTCTCGCTTGGAGAATCCCATGGACGGAGGAGCCAGGTGGGCTACAGTCTATAGAGTCACAAAGAATCAGACGCGGCTGAGCTCCTGACAGAGAGGCTGTCGGCCGACTCTGGTCCTGTCTGTGATTCTGTTCCGGGTCCTCTGTTGGCCTCAGATGGTAACACGCACAGGCTTGCCCAGGACAGACTCTAATACCTGAGAAAGCCTCGGCCATTGCGGGGTTGCCTGTGAATTGTCTTCAGCAGCTCATTTCATGCTCAGAATTTTGTTCTGTTTTGGCTGATCTCAGGCCACCCCTTCCGAGCCTGGAGCCAGGTGCCGAGCGTCAGCAGAGCGCTCTCTGCCGTGGGGAAGTAACGGCAGGCGCACTGGCCATCTGACCCGCCAAGCTCCGATGCTCCTCATCTTTGTGTGTGTTGAGTTGACTCATGTTTTAATAGCCTCAAAATTTAGCTATGAGTTGTTGTTGTTTTTTTTTTAATCCGAGAGAAAAAGAAGTGTGTGAGCTGTTAAAAAGGTGCAAAAGGAATTGGCCTGTCCTGCTGTCCAGTCAAGAAGGTTTGCAAGTTCTTTTCCGATGGGCAGTGTTGCCTTTGGTCCTTGACATTCAGAGACCTGTGACTGGGGCTTCCTGTCTGCATGCAGGATGGTTTACTTATCATACCGATCTCTGAACTGCCCGAACTCAGTTGGAAGGACTTGGAAGCACATGAAGGTGTCAGGACATATAGCTGAGCTAGGATGGAAGATATGTTTTGAGATCATGGGATTATAGAGCTGGAAGGGGTAAGGTATCTATACCTGCAGTGCAGGAGACCCAGGTTCAACCCCTGGGTGGGGAAGATCCCCCTGGAGGAGGGCCTGGCAACCTGCTCCGGGATTCTCGCCTGGAGAAACAGGGGAGCCTGGTGGGCCGCATCCCCAGGGCTGGACACGACTGGACACAAGCCGTGCAAGGGGCGTTAGGAACTTTTCCGGATTAACCTTACTTTATCCACGTGGAGGACTATCGAGGAAGGAAAATGAGATGACCGGGGGCGGCCTCCTGGTGCCCCTGGAACGCAGGTGGGCTTGTGGTGATTCTCTTCAGGGTCCTGGAGGGAAGGAGGGGACCCTGGCCTGTCGTCCTGTGGTCAGTGAGCACCCTGACAACCTGCTGCCTGGTATGGTCATTGAAAGTCTGCTCCAGTGTTTAGAAAAGCTTGGAAGGGCATGAAAAAGACCAGATCAGAGGATGGGAGCCCTGCGACAGTGAAATCTAATTTGAGAGCAGCTGCCGCTGCCGCTAGGTCACTTCAGTCGTGTCCGACTCTGTGAGATCCCGGAGACGGCAGCCCACCAGGCTCCCCCGTCCCTGGGATTCTCCAGGCAAGAACACTGGAGTGGGTTGCCATTTCCTTCTCCAATGTATGAAAGTGAAGTCGCTCAGTCATGCCCGACTCTTAGCGACCCCATGGACTGTAGCCTGCCAGGCTCCTCCAAACATTTTTCCCCCCAGAAATTTTTTAAAAATTAGTTTTTTTTTTCCATACCACAGCGAATGCTTAAGACACCCCGTATCTGTGGGTTTGTGGTTTGAGCTCAGCAGACCCCAGAGCATTCAGAGAGGAGGAAAAAGGAGTCCCAGACCCTGTGGACCCCCAGATGCCGTACCTCCTCTGGCGCCCTCCAGATGAAAGGAGCAGAAAAGTACTGAAAAGTAACCTAACGGTACCCGGATCGCGGGAACCAGATGGGAAGGGAGACCGACGGCCCTTTTTAAATTTTCGAGCGCTCGTGCGTTTATTTGTTTTCGGCTGTGCCGGTCTTCGGCGCTGCACAGGCTCTCCCCTCGGTGCTGAGTCGGGGGCTCCTCTCTAGCTGCGGCGCTCGGGCTTCTCACTGCGGCAGCTTGTCTTGCTGCAGAGCGTGGGCTCCTGGGTGTGCAGACTTCAGGAGCTGCTGTATGTGGGCTCAGCACTGGTGGCTCCCGGGCTCTCCAGCACAGGCTCAGCAGTCGTGGAACACGGGCTTAGTTGCTCTGCGGTATGTTGAATCTTCCTGGATCAGGGACCAAACCCGTGTCTCCTGCGCTGGCAGCCAGATTCTTCACTGCTGAGCCACCGGGGCAGCCCCAGTATTCTTTTGAGCACAGAGAATCCTCAAGTCCGAAGGAGCAGCCTGGGTGGAAGGCTGCAGAAGTGCCGGGAACCCTGAGGAGAAAAGGTTTCTGGGCTCAGTGGAGGGACCCCCTGGAAACCCTCAAGCCAGTCTCCCAACTTCCCCAACCCCTGTGGACAGGCTGCGCTCTCTGTTCAGAAATTCACTCCCGTCTTATTTACAGAGAAAAGTTAAGCACAAGCCTCTGCAGCCCGAGGAGAGACGAAAAGGAAAGATTTTCAAAGACCCTGATGCTGGAGGGTATCCTGGTCACTGATGCTGCTGGGGGTCCGGCCTCGCGGCTGAATGTGGGGACGCGGGCTCTCATCCAGGGCTCGGAGCGAGCAGAGTGCCCCTATCTGGCGCCACAGGGCTGTGTGGAGCTGCTGCAGAGTTTGGGTTTGCAGGTGTGTGCCCAGAGTGCCCAGCACCCCTGCCCCACATCCAGGGTTTTATAAGAGGATGAAGAAATAAGGCAAAATGGGTCCACGTTTAGAAATGGCTCTCTACCCTTCTTGACCCAAGTTAAGACGGGAGCCCAGCCTTGGGCAGGTGGCGGGGGGACTGTCACCTCCGTTGGCTTTGGGGAGCGAGCACCGTGACACTGTTCTTCTGAAGGGACCCAGGTGCCCTCGTTTCTTCAGCTGCCCCAGCGCCCGCCCTGGGTCTCCCGTCCTCGCTCTGCCCGGGAGGGGTTGAGGCCCTCCTGGTGGGCTGGCACCTCAGACCCTTCCCCTCCACCCGCAGCCCCTCTGTGCTTCAGTCCAGAGCCCCTCTGCTCCTCCTGACTTGTGTCTGCTTCTGAAGCCCCTCGTTCCATGAGGCTCTGGGGCTTCCAGGGTGTGTGCACGTGCGTGAGTGTTAGCTCACCGAATCCTGCTTTTCCACACATTGCTCTCTCTGTGCCTCCAGGGAGGAAAGCTGCAAAGCGGCCCTGTCAGACGTCCCTGTCACACCAATCTCAGCCCTTCTAGGAGAGATACGTCCAGACTCGCTCCTTCAATCTGGAAAGAACAGGGAGAGGAAAATCTTATGTGATGAGATTGAAACAATGCAGATGCTCAGAGCTCTTTAGATATAAGCCTTGGAAGGCTTCCTGTGGGTTAGATCCGTGGACATTGGAGAAAGCGTGTGTGGGCATGGCAGTGGCCTGTTGAAGGTTTCAAGCCCTGGAGGTCTGTCGGCATTTTTGCTTAGCATTCTCACCAGTGCCCCAGCCTGTCCGGGGAGAAAGGATTCCTGTAGGGCTTCACACTTCTTATATCTGAGCCCAACAACTGAGTCGAATTCAGGGGATTTAAAAATAATATCCTGGGTCATTCCTGAAGTTCCCCTGGGGGAGCCCCCAGCAGGCAGGTGGCCTCGGGGGTCAGCCAGGCCCTAGGATGTTTGCCAAGGCACCTGAGAGGAAATGAATGACCTTGTTAAAAGGCGGCAAACTTCTGATCCGGGTGCCCCTGCAAGTCTGAAAACTGTCAGCCAAGCCATCTGAAGAAGCCGACAGCACCGACTGTAAATGACTGACTCAGAACCAAACATGGGACCAGCACACGGTTCAGTTCAGTTCAGTCACTCAGTCATGTCCGACTCTTTGCAACCCTGTGGACCGCAGCACGCCAAGCCTCCCTGTCCATCACAGCTCCTGGAGTTTACCCAAACTCACGTCCGTGATGCCATCCAACCATCTCATCCTCTGTCGTCCCCTTCTCCTCCTGCCCTCAGTCTTTCCCAGCATCAGGGTATTTTCCAGTGAATCAGCTCTTTGCATCAGGAGGCCAAACTATTGGAGATTCAGCTTCAGCGTCAGTCCTTCCAGTGAACACCCAGGACTGATCTCCTTTAGGATGGACTGGTTGGATCTCCTTGCAGCCCAAGGGACCCTCAAGAGTCTTCTCCAACACCACAGTTCAAAAGCATCAATTCTTCGGTGCTCAGCTTTCTTTATAGTCCAACTCTCACATCCATACATGACCACTGGAAAAACCATAGCCCTGACTAGACGGACCTTTGTTGGCAAAGTAATGTCTCTGCTTTTGAATATGCTGTCTAGGTTGGTCATAACTTTTCTTCCAAGGAGCAAGCATCTTTTATTTCATGGCTGCAGTCACCATCTGCAGTGATTTTGGAGCCCCCAAAAATAAAGTCTGTCACTGTTTCCATTGTTTCTCCATCTATTTGCCATGAAGTGATGGGACCAGATGCCATGATCTTCGTTTTCTGAATTATGAATTTTAAGCCAACTTTTCCACTCTCCTCTTTCACTTTCATCAAGAGGCTCTTTAGTTCTTAACTTTCTGCCATAAGCGTGGTGTCATCTGCATATCTGAGGTTATTGATATTTCTCCCCGAAATCATAATTCCAGCTTGTGCTTCATCCAACCCAGCGTTTCTCATGATGTACTCTTCATAGAAGTTAAATAAGCAGGGTAACAAGATACAGCCCTGACGTGCTCCTTTTCCTATTTGGAGCCAGTCTGTCATTCCCTGTCCAGTTCTAACTGTGGCTGGAGCCACAGGAAACCGCCTGCTCTACCCTCTGACAGCCGTGGGCCTTCTCTTGTTCCCAGGCTCTCCTCTGTGTTTTAGAGACCGTGCAAAGGAAAAAAGCCCACTAGATTGTTTAAAATTCAACCTGTCAAAGCTGCATTTATAACAAAACTCAAAACATGTAAAATAAATCTAGAAATAAATTCAATTAGTAGATCTATTTTCTCACAGTGTACTTTTACATATAATAGGGAAAAAAGACAATTGTGTGAGCAAAACCCCGTTACAACCCAAACATTTTTGTATTCCTGAACTGACAAAGTAAAATGTAATGTGTAAAAGGTGGGAGTGCTGAAAAGTGGCATTTAAAATTCAGCAGAGTGAGGTAAGAGTCTCGGAGTGGAAATTGACCCTGGCCCTGCCAAGTCAACCTTTGTGAAGAAGACTATGGTTTTCTTAGTCATCTATATGGAGTTTGAACTTGGTGATCTTTAAAATTGTTTTCAGTCCTAAGTAATATTCGGTCACTAAATGTTTATTGATGGTTCAGTGGTAAAGAATTTACACAGGATATGGGTTTGATCCCTGATCCAGGAAGATCCTCTTGAGAAGGAAATGGCAACCCACTCTATTGCCTGGGAAATCCCATGGACAGAAAAGCCTGGCATGCTGCAGTCCATGGGATCACAAAGAATTGGACATGACTTATCAGCTGCTGCTGCTGCTGCTAAGTCACTTCAGTCATGTCCAACTTTGTGCGACCCCAGAGACGGCAGCCCACCAGGCTCCCCCGTCCCTGGGATTCTCCAGGCAAGAACACTGGAGTGGGGTGCCATTTCCTTCTCCAATGCATGAAAGTGACAGTGAAGTCGCTCAGTTTTGTCTGACTCTTCGCGACCCCATGGACGGCAACCCACCAGGCTCCTCCGTCCATGGGATTTTCCAGGCAAGAGTACTGGAGAGGGGTGCCATTGTCTTCTCCGGACTTATCGGCTAGACAACAGCAAATGTCTACGGAGGGCTTCAAGCTTTGCAGATAGAAAGGTGATGGACAGGTCTCACCATCCTGGTCATCCTCTCTGGTGGAAAGGATGTGGGTCCTCAGACTCTAATGTTGCCGGCGACGCNGGGGTGCCATTGTCTTCTCCGGACTTATCGGCTAGACAACAGCAAATGTCTACGGAGGGCTTCAAGCTTTGCAGATAGAAAGGTGATGGACAGGTCTCACCATCCTGGTCATCCTCTCTGGTGGAAAGGATGTGGGTCCTCAGACTCTAATGTTGCCGGCGACGCTGCTGGCAGTGGCAGACATAAGATGCTGTTGAGGGTGAGTGGAGGGGAATGCGCGTCGAATGAGGGGAGGCTTCCGGAAGGTGGTGACATTTTTAAGACTGATTTCAATTGTTTTCAGAATGTTCTTTTAAATACAAATATACCAGTATTTTCCAGTGTCTCCTGCTGGCTTAAGGGAGTTGCGTGCATGCTCAGTTGCGTCTGACTCTTTGTGACCCCATGGGCTGCAGTCCACCAGGCTCCTCTGTCCAACGGATTATCTAAGCAGAAATATTGGAGCAGATTGCCAGGCCCTTCTCCAGGGGATCCTCCAGACGCAGGGATCAAATGCACGTCTCCTGTGTCTCCTGCATTGGCGGGCGGCTTCTTTATCCACTGCGTCATCTGGGAAGTCAAGGGAGTTGCATCTCTCGCCCAGAGCGGCCACGTGTAAACTCAGGTGACACGTCCTTGCAAGAGAGCTGGAAAGAAGAGCACAGGTCAGGGAGCCTCGTGTGTTCCGCGGGTCCTGGTGGGTCCCTCAGGGGCCCTGTGGCCAAGGCCTCAGTAGTCCTGCGGCCGCACTCCGTGCTCGGCCGCGAGTCCCGCCCCTCACGCTCTGTGCCCCTCACACCGGCTCCCGCCCCTCACACCGGGTCCCGCC
>SJYX01004649.1:265182-289012 GCA_006410675.1 Oreotragus oreotragus
CACCCCGGATCCCGCCCCTCACCCCGGGTGTCGCCCCTCACGCTCCGCGCTCACACCTGGGAACGGCGCCTCAGGTGCCGCGCTGCAACCGGAAACCTGGAAGAGGATTATTCAGGGTTGCAAGCCCAGCCCGAGCTCCTGTGCTAATTCTGCTGCTCAGTGGGTGGATTTTATGAACCAGACGCCCAGCAGCAGAAGCATTTCCTGCAAGAGAAGGGACTCCTGCTACCTTTGCACCAAATTAATTGAGTTCAGGAGTAAAAATAACCTCTGAGACTTGCTTCTCCAGCTGCCGTTCCGACGCGCTGAAGGGGCAGCGGGTGGGGGGACGTCCATTCACTGGACGCACCAGTGAGAAGAGGGTGTGTGTGGTGATAACGAAGTACCTCGTGGGGAAGTCAGGGGGCCAGGAGGCCTGTTCTTGAGGGGGCCACCAGGAGGGCTTGTCGACTTACCTAGTGGCTGAAGCTGCCTCTGCTCGAACACCTCTGGGACTCCGCTCTCAGAATGACACACCGGCCAGTAGCTCATCAGTCTCCCCGCATGACCCCTGTCAGCCTTTGAGAGTGTGGTGTGGTTGTTTAGGGGCCGCAGCAAAAAGACACAGATGTAGAGAACAGACATGGGCTTCCCTGGTGGCTAAGACAGTGAAGAGTCTGCCTGCCGTGTGGGAGACCCTGGTTTGATTCCTGGGTCGGGAAGCTTCCCAGGAGACGGGAATGGCAACCACTCCAGTGTTCTTGCCTGGAGAACCCCATGGACAGAGCAGGCTTGGGGGCTACAGTCCATGGGGCACAAGAGGCAGACGAGAGTGAGCAAGTGACACACGCGCCCAAGATGTTGACGGTGAAAGCCGTCGCCAGGGAGGCCCGCAGTGCCCACGAGTGAGCAGCGGCGCACGCGTGGGAGCAGGCAAGCCTGGAGCCATGCGGAGCTCGGCTCAGGTTCTCCTCAAAAAGGTGAAGGTGGGGCTTCCAGGACACTGGGTTTCTGGCAGCTTCATCACAGTTGGCTCTCCCTGAGCTGAATGCCCGCCCCAAAAGCTCTCTGGCTCACACCAGAGCTGGTTCCTGGGTTTTAATGAATTACTCTTTCAGAAGCTGAGGTAGGAGTCCCATTCAATTAGCTAATCCCTTCCTCACCTTGGCTCTGCTTTCTGGTTTTTCTGTTTAATGAATTTCCAGCGGGAGATTCAGTTCAGTTCAGTTCAGTCGCTCAGCCGTGTCCGACTCATTGCGACCCCAAGGACTGCAGCACGCCAGGCCTCCCTGTCCATCACCACTCCCGGAGCTTGTTCAAACTCATGTCCATCGAGTCAGTGATGCCATCCAGCCATCTCCTCTATCACCCCCTTCTCCTGGCGAGAGATTCGGGAAGCGTCTGTGGACAGAAAGAAGTGCATTTTCTCGGGACAGGAGAGGAGGGATTACTGAGGATTCTCTAGGCGTTGTCACTGTGACATTTCTTTATTGACAGTGAGAACAAGGGTCCAAAACATCAGTCATTGGACTGACTTTTAGTAGGAATTCTGTCCAGACCTTGGATGGTGGCGCACAGGGGCATGTGTGTGTATGTATGTGTGCACGCATGCACAGGTTTCACCCAGAGATTTCTTCTGTAGAACTAGGTCATGCAGCTGTGGAGGCTGGCAGCCATTTAAATATTAATCTCATCCCAGACACTCTCCCAGGACACCCTCCCAGGGTAAGGTCTGACCACATATCTAGGCAGCCCACGGTCCAGTGAAGTTGGCACACAGAATGAACCAGGGCAGGGGGCAGGGAGGAGAGTGTGCGTCCGGGGAGGGGTGAGCCACACGGGCCATCGCTTCAGCAGTTTACCGCAGGAAGACTTCTTGCGCTCACACTGTAACATTTTCTTCCCTAAACCTTATCCATTTCTGTATCCTTAGCGTCTCATATGATTTCTGACTCACAGGTGATCGTGAGCGTGTGTTGAGTGAATGGAAGAACAAATGGAGTCTCTGATCCTAAAATAGAAAAGAATTTTTTCAGCTCAAGTAGGATATCTGTAAAATGTTTCATGAGATTCCCTCAGAGTCAATACCAGCCACTTCCTGATTTTAGTCTTCAGGAAGTGAATTTTCTTCAGAAAGATTTTTTGTGTAATGTATGGGGGGACTCTTCCATGTTTGAGGGAATTATGCCCACTGCACTATGCTTGCTAACTGTGTGAACAGAATTTTATTTTTAATTTTTTTGGCCATGCCAAGTAGCATGCAGGATCTTAGTTCCCCAGCCAGGGATTGAACCTGCGCTCCCCTCAGTGGGATCACAGAGGCTTAATCACTAGACCACCAAGGAAGTCCCTGTGACTAGAATTTTTTAACTTAATGAACTTTTTTGTTTTTTGGCTAAACGTTGGTGGGGCAAACAACCTGTTAAAGGAAATGCTTGTTTTGTCAGCTGCATGATTCAGATTTATGTTCCTTGAAGTATTTGCTAATTCTACAGTTAATCTGGAGAGGTTTCTAAGCTCACAGTTCAAGAGGAAGAGAAATGCTGACCTAAGGACACCAGCTGAGGGGTCAGGAACCTTTGATTTCTTTCCAGTTTGAAATCAGTTATATACCTATGACATGCCTTGCCACGCCAGGATAAATAATCCATGCAGAAGCCATAGAGGCTGTTCTTCATACTCAGGAGAAAGCTAAATTGTTTTGATGTGGCTGCTGAAAGAATGTTTTGAATTGCACAGGCTATAAATTATTTTATAGCAGTTGAGGGTTTTTTTTTTTTTTTCCCTTGTCATAAACCTGCCTAAGACAAATACCATTCCAAAGGTAATGTGTACCTTGCTTGCTGTCTGCAACCTCAAGTTCCCAGCCTGCTCCTCCCCTCCTCTTCTTCAGGGCAGGAAGCTTTGTGGAGTTAACATGGGGTAGAAATTTTATACTTAAAAATGATATTTTCTGGGCAGGAGGGTGATTTTTCGGTTTTTAGATGTGAAGCTGCATCATGACTCATTTGTTCTAAAGCAGGTCGTTCTCCCGTTACTAAAATTAATCACAAAAGACCAGGAAGGCTTGAACACGCAGAGTTCACACAGTGGGTCTTAAAATTAGAAAGGAAGGCTCGTTTCATCTGCATTTGCTGAGTGTGGATGATGTGCCGGGAGTTAGGTAATTCATATGAATCAGGGTTTTTTTTTTTTCGGTACAAATCTGTGATTTAGAGTAACCTAAGGCACAGAGCCGGAAGTAGGGAAGAAAAGTGGCAAGTAGAAAGCGTAAAAAGGGACCGTGTCCACGTCTGAGGCAGACCTTCCTGCAGGCCTGCACGCCTGCCGGCTGCTTGCAGCTCTGTGCTCTGGCTCCACTGTATTCCTAGGTGCCAAACGCCCGGTCACCCGGGAGCCCAGCGACGGGAGTCCGGGGACTCAGCCTCCGAGAGTCGTGCACTGGGCCTGGGGGCGTCGTGTTTGGCCCCTCGTTTCTGCCTGTCTCCTGTGCTTTGCTGCCCACACAGCAGCCCCGCTGGGGTCTGCGTGATTGAGGCAGATCGCCTCCTTCTGTTGCCCTACCCACTCCCTGCAGTGGACTTCTGTGACCATTACCAAGAAAGAGAAATGAGACACAGACTTCTGACTTTGGATGCCGAGGCCCATGCTGGTTGTGACCTGCCTCCTGTCCCGCTCAGACGGGACAGGCCGACACGCTCGTTTGCACCTGAGGGCTTCGGTGCTGATGGATTCTTGTGGGAGCTGCTCACGCCTGGGTTGTCACCATGCTCGTTGGTATCATTCAGGTCCCTGCTCAGGCAGCACACAGAGAGGCATCTTCAGATCCCACCCTGCCCTCATCGTGTCCGCTCATCTGTCCTCCTTAAGTGCTTCTGGTAGTCCTTGTCGCCCCTGGTGGGTATTGCTCCAGCGATAAGTCGTGTCTAGCTCTTTGCGGCCCCGTGGACTGCAGCGCCCAGGCTTCCGTGTCCTTCACTGTCTCCCAGAGTCTGCTCAGATCCATGTCCGTTGAGTCGGCGATGCCATCCAACCACCTCGTCCTCTGCCACCTCCTTCTCTCCTTGCTTTCTTTTCTAATGAGTCAGCTCTTCGCATCAGGTGGCCAAAGTATTGGAGCTTCAACTTCAGCATCAGTCCTTCCAATGAACACCCAGGACTGATCTCCTTTAGGATGGACTGGTTGGATCTCCCTCCTGTCCAAGGGACTCTCAAGAGCATCAGTCCTTCGGTGCTCAGCCTTCTTTGTGTCACCCTGGACACCATGTTATTCTACGTGTCATTTGATTGTTGTGTCTCTTCCACCAGCGTGAAGCACCCGAGAGCATGGCTGCTGTGCCACTCACTCTTGTGCTTGACCTAGGACAGCATCTGGCAGGGAGAAGCCCTCAGTTAATGCTTCTTGCTCAGGTGAATGAAAGTATATGATTTCCACAAGAGACACAAATGAAAGTATGTGATTTCCACAAGAGACATGAATGAAAGTATGTTATTTCCACAAGAGAAATGACAAAATCTTACAGGTTTTTATTTTTTATTTTTTGCTTCCTCCCACTGAAAGGAAATGTCCTAGGATCAATGGAGATTTTTCCTTATCTATGGCTATGAAAGTGAAAGTGTTAGTCACTCGGTGGCGTTCGACTCTTTGCGTCCTCCTGAACTGTAGTCTGCCAGGCTCCTCTGTTCATGGAATTCTCCAGGCAAGAATAATGGAGTGGGTAACTATTCCCTTCTCTAGAGGGTCTTCCCAGCTCAGGGATCGAACCCAGGGTATTACAGGCAGATTCTTTACCATCTAGCTGCCAGGGAAGCTCTTTCTGCGACTGCAGTGCCATCCATATGGTGATCAACTGGCTGCTGCTGCTGCTGCTAAGTCACTTCAGTCGTGTCTGACTCTGTGTGACCCCATAGACGGCAGCCCACCAGGCTCCCCCGTCCCTGGGATTCTCCAGGCAAGAATACTGGAGTGGGTTGCCATTTCCTTCTCCAATGCGTGAAAGAGAAAAGTGAAAGTGAAGTCTCTCAGTCTGTCCGACTGTTAGTGACCCCATGGACTGCAGCCCAGCAGGCTACTCCGTCCATTGGATTTTCCAGGCAAGAGTACTGGGGTGGGGTGCCATTGCCTTCCCCAGATCAACTGGCTAAGTGAGCCTAAAGATTGCTGTGTGGCTGGATGTCTGCATGCCCGCCCCCCAGCCAAAAAAGCATGTTCTCCATAATCTTCACATTAAGACAACATAGTCTGAAAATTCGTTAGAAAATAAAATGTAAAAGTCAGTCTTACTGAAGCAGAATACCCGTTTAACCACCAGACTCTGAATGTCAGCCATTCTAGGTAAGTGTAGTAGGTATGGGATTTAAAGCCTTGAGAATGATTTATATCTAAGAGGATCGTTTTTGTTTTTGTTTTGTTTTTATGTGGACCATTTTATAAAGCTTTTTTGAATTTGTTACAGTATTGCTTCTGTTTTATAGTTTGTTTTTTTTTGGTTCTGAGACATGTGGGATCTTCGTTCCCTAACCACAGATGGAACCTCACCTGGGCGTCTCCTGCCCACACCTCCTGCCACCTGGGCATCTCCTAGGACCTGAGAGCATCTCTTAGGGTCTTAGCACCACACTGGGCATCTCTTCTCTCAGAAGATTTCCCCGACCACGCCTTGTCCCTCCGTGGCCTGCCCCCTTGCCCCCCTCCGCGGCTCCTCTGGGTCCCCCCCACACAGCCCCCGCCGGGGACGTTCATGACCCTGTGCGGTCAGTCAGTCACCACTGCTGTCCGTGGCTGTCTTGAAGCCAAAGCCCGCTGTCTGGCTCCCTGTCCTCGGCGCTTACCCAGAACCCCGCGGTCTAGCTGGCTCTCACATGTGTTAAATTAGCAAGTCAGTGAGCAGAGGTTCCTGAGATTCTGCTCGAGTCAGCCTCGACTTCATGGAGAATTGCTGTTTGACTTTGTTGATACCGATGCTGTTCTCTGAGGCGGTGGGCCAGCTGGGTAGCATCGTGGATGGTCATTGGGGATGGTGGGGGACACGTGGTTCTCCATGCAGGTGCCACCTGGTTTAGCGGTCTGAATTCCGTGCTTGTGGGGAGGCTGCGTTGCCTGCGAGCTGTGTTCCCGGAGCACGTCATGTGTTCAGGCTCAGGGGTGTGGGTTCCGCTCTCCATCTCTGCTGACGATCACAGGGTGGACCACGCAGCAGCTGGGGTGCCTAGAGTGAGCTCAGAGGCTGCCGGGTCCCCTCTTGTGTATTGAAATAGAATAAGCAGAGGAGAAGGAGGCAAGTTTAAAAATAACTTAGTACGCACGTAGGTGAAATAACCTTATCTCCCAGCAGGTGAGNGTGTTCAGGCTCAGGGGTGTGGGTTCCGCTCTCCATCTCTGCTGACGATCACAGGGTGGACCACGCAGCAGCTGGGGTGCCTAGAGTGAGCTCAGAGGCTGCCGGGTCCCCTCTTGTGTATTGAAATAGAATAAGCAGAGGAGAAGGAGGCAAGTTTAAAAATAACTTAGTACGCACGTAGGTGAAATAACCTTATCTCCCAGCAGGTGAGGGGAAAATAGGTCCCGATTCTGGCTGTTCTGAGATATTTTTAGTATGAGAGGACTCTTTCTTTGATCAATGAAGGAAAAATCACGGTAGGAAAAGCCATTAGGCAGGGAGAAAGCTGCTGAAGCCACGTTATTTTATTTCTACGTCATCCATGAAAGAAAAGCAAACACGAGCAGAGGCTGATCTCAAGAACAATAGAAAAATGCCTTTTCTTTTCACATGTTCACTTATAATATGATTTCGTTACAATACTCATCACTGTGAGTTATTTTCAGTGTGTAGCTCGATAAATTATCTGAAGGTCCTGCTGAAACTCATATCTTGTAAAACACTTTCCGTTTTAATTTTATTTGGGAGAAATTA
Organism: Oreotragus oreotragus; assembly: GCA_006410675.1. NCBI lineage: Eukaryota > Metazoa > Chordata > Mammalia > Artiodactyla > Bovidae > Oreotragus > Oreotragus oreotragus. Next base: position 272,076 of record SJYX01004649.1, read on the forward strand.
TGGGGTTGGGAGTTTATTAATTTTTAGCTTTTAAATGAATGTGGTTTATTTTTCATAGCATTTGGATTGTCAGCATCTCCCTGTTGTTGCCACCAGAAAGGCTTGCTCTCTCCCTCCTAGCATCTTCTGAGGGAAGCGGATGAACCTCGTGGCCTAGTTGTAGGCCTCCTGAAACTTGGCAGGTGGCTGGTATTTACAGTGTTCTGACTCTTCCTATTGGACGTTTAAAAATAGTCGCGTCATTAGAGAATGTGTTCAAGAAGGGAGAGATTTTAACCCCAAACCTCATGCCCATTGTTTCCAGTCTCGAACTGGATATGCGCTTGGTAGCCCTTTCCAAAGAGCCTCTGGATCCTCTTCCTCCTCTTTCCTGTGTGACGCCGTTGTTGTCATGGAAGCAGACCTTGGCGTTGCTTTGTTGCACAGTGTAGGGGACTCCCTGATACAGAGTCACCGCAGGTCACATCGCCAGCACAGAGCCTGTGTGAAACGGTGCGCTGCGATGCGCGTGGCGGGCAGCATGGAGCTTTTCCTGAAGACGCAGCTGTGCCCCTCGCCAGNTCCTCTATCACCCCCTTCTCCTGGCGAGAGATTCGGGAAGCGTCTGTGGACAGAAAGAAGTGCATTTTCTCGGGACAGGAGAGGAGGGATTACTGAGGATTCTCTAGGCGTTGTCACTGTGACATTTCTTTATTGACAGTGAGAACAAGGGTCCAAAACATCAGTCATTGGACTGACTTTTAGTAGGAATTCTGTCCAGACCTTGGATGGTGGCGCACAGGGGCATGTGTGTGTATGTATGTGTGCACGCATGCACAGGTTTCACCCAGAGATTTCTTCTGTAGAACTAGGTCATGCAGCTGTGGAGGCTGGCAGCCATTTAAATATTAATCTCATCCCAGACACTCTCCCAGGACACCCTCCCAGGGTAAGGTCTGACCACATATCTAGGCAGCCCACGGTCCAGTGAAGTTGGCACACAGAATGAACCAGGGCAGGGGGCAGGGAGGAGAGTGTGCGTCCGGGGAGGGGTGAGCCACACGGGCCATCGCTTCAGCAGTTTACCGCAGGAAGACTTCTTGCGCTCACACTGTAACATTTTCTTCCCTAAACCTTATCCATTTCTGTATCCTTAGCGTCTCATATGATTTCTGACTCACAGGTGATCGTGAGCGTGTGTTGAGTGAATGGAAGAACAAATGGAGTCTCTGATCCTAAAATAGAAAAGAATTTTTTCAGCTCAAGTAGGATATCTGTAAAATGTTTCATGAGATTCCCTCAGAGTCAATACCAGCCACTTCCTGATTTTAGTCTTCAGGAAGTGAATTTTCTTCAGAAAGATTTTTTGTGTAATGTATGGGGGGACTCTTCCATGTTTGAGGGAATTATGCCCACTGCACTATGCTTGCTAACTGTGTGAACAGAATTTTATTTTTAATTTTTTTGGCCATGCCAAGTAGCATGCAGGATCTTAGTTCCCCAGCCAGGGATTGAACCTGCGCTCCCCTCAGTGGGATCACAGAGGCTTAATCACTAGACCACCAAGGAAGTCCCTGTGACTAGAATTTTTTAACTTAATGAACTTTTTTGTTTTTTGGCTAAACGTTGGTGGGGCAAACAACCTGTTAAAGGAAATGCTTGTTTTGTCAGCTGCATGATTCAGATTTATGTTCCTTGAAGTATTTGCTAATTCTACAGTTAATCTGGAGAGGTTTCTAAGCTCACAGTTCAAGAGGAAGAGAAATGCTGACCTAAGGACACCAGCTGAGGGGTCAGGAACCTTTGATTTCTTTCCAGTTTGAAATCAGTTATATACCTATGACATGCCTTGCCACGCCAGGATAAATAATCCATGCAGAAGCCATAGAGGCTGTTCTTCATACTCAGGAGAAAGCTAAATTGTTTTGATGTGGCTGCTGAAAGAATGTTTTGAATTGCACAGGCTATAAATTATTTTATAGCAGTTGAGGGTTTTTTTTTTTTTTTCCCTTGNTGCCTTGCCACGCCAGGATAAATAATCCATGCAGAAGCCATAGAGGCTGTTCTTCATACTCAGGAGAAAGCTAAATTGTTTTGATGTGGCTGCTGAAAGAATGTTTTGAATTGCACAGGCTATAAATTATTTTATAGCAGTTGAGGGTTTTTTTTTTTTTTTCCCTTGTCATAAACCTGCCTAAGACAAATACCATTCCAAAGGTAATGTGTACCTTGCTTGCTGTCTGCAACCTCAAGTTCCCAGCCTGCTCCTCCCCTCCTCTTCTTCAGGGCAGGAAGCTTTGTGGAGTTAACATGGGGTAGAAATTTTATACTTAAAAATGATATTTTCTGGGCAGGAGGGTGATTTTTCGGTTTTTAGATGTGAAGCTGCATCATGACTCATTTGTTCTAAAGCAGGTCGTTCTCCCGTTACTAAAATTAATCACAAAAGACCAGGAAGGCTTGAACACGCAGAGTTCACACAGTGGGTCTTAAAATTAGAAAGGAAGGCTCGTTTCATCTGCATTTGCCGAGTGTGGATGATGTGCCGGGAGTTAGGTAATTCATATGAATCAGGGTTTTTTTTTTTTCGGTACAAATCTGTGATTTAGAGTAACCTAAGGCACAGAGCCGGAAGTAGGGAAGAAAAGTGGCAAGTAGAAAGCGTAAAAAGGGACCGTGTCCACGTCTGAGGCAGACCTTCCTGCAGGCCTGCACGCCTGCCGGCTGCTTGCAGCTCTGTGCTCTGGCTCCACTGTATTCCTAGGTGCCAAACGCCCGGTCACCCGGGAGCCCAGCGACGGGAGTCCGGGGACTCAGCCTCCGAGAGTCGTGCACTGGGCCTGGGGGCGTCGTGTTTGGCCCCTCGTTTCTGCCTGTCTCCTGTGCTTTGCTGCCCACACAGCAGCCCCGCTGGGGTCTGCGTGATTGAGGCAGATCGCCTCCTTCTGTTGCCCTACCCACTCCCTGCAGTGGACTTCTGTGACCATTACCAAGAAAGAGAAATGAGACACAGACTTCTGACTTTGGATGCCGAGGCCCATGCTGGTTGTGACCTGCCTCCTGTCCCGCTCAGACGGGACAGGCCGACACGCTCGTTTGCACCTGAGGGCTTCGGTGCTGATGGATTCTTGTGGGAGCTGCTCACGCCTGGGTTGTCACCATGCTCGTTGGTATCATTCAGGTCCCTGCTCAGGCAGCACACAGAGAGGCATCTTCAGATCCCACCCTGCCCTCATCGTGTCCGCTCATCTGTCCTCCTTAAGTGCTTCTGGTAGTCCTTGTCGCCCCTGGTGGGTATTGCTCCAGCGATAAGTCGTGTCTAGCTCTTTGCGGCCCCGTGGACTGCAGCGCCCAGGCTTCCGTGTCCTTCACTGTCTCCCAGAGTCTGCTCAGATCCATGTCCGTTGAGTCGGCGATGCCATCCAACCACCTCGTCCTCTGCCACCTCCTTCTCTCCTTGCTTTCTTTTCTAATGAGTCAGCTCTTCGCATCAGGTGGCCAAAGTATTGGAGCTTCAACTTCAGCATCAGTCCTTCCAATGAACACCCAGGACTGATCTCCTTTAGGATGGACTGGTTGGATCTCCCTCCTGTCCAAGGGACTCTCAAGAGCATCAGTCCTTCGGTGCTCAGCCTTCTTTGTGTCACCCTGGACACCATGTTATTCTACGTGTCATTTGATTGTTGTGTCTCTTCCACCAGCGTGAAGCACCCGAGAGCATGGCTGCTGTGCCACTCACTCTTGTGCTTGACCTAGGACAGCATCTGGCAGGGAGAAGCCCTCAGTTAATGCTTCTTGCTCAGGTGAATGAAAGTATATGATTTCCACAAGAGACACAAATGAAAGTATGTGATTTCCACAAGAGACATGAATGAAAGTATGTTATTTCCACAAGAGAAATGACAAAATCTTACAGGTTTTTATTTTTTATTTTTTGCTTCCTCCCACTGAAAGGAAATGTCCTAGGATCAATGGAGATTTTTCCTTATCTATGGCTATGAAAGTGAAAGTGTTAGTCACTCGGTGGCGTTCGACTCTTTGCGTCCTCCTGAACTGTAGTCTGCCAGGCTCCTCTGTTCATGGAATTCTCCAGGCAAGAATAATGGAGTGGGTAACTATTCCCTTCTCTAGAGGGTCTTCCCAGCTCAGGGATTGAACCCAGGGTATTGCAGGCAGATTCTTTACCATCTAGCTGCCAGGGAAGCTCTTTCTGCGACTGCAGTGCCATCCATATGGTGATCAACTGGCTGCTGCTGCTGCTGCTAAGTCACTTCAGTCGTGTCTGACTCTGTGTGACCCCATAGACGGCAGCCCACCAGGCTCCCCCGTCCCTGGGATTCTCCAGGCAAGAATACTGGAGTGGGTTGCCATTTCCTTCTCCAATGCGTGANGCTGCTGCTGCTAAGTCACTTCAGTCGTGTCCGACTCTGTGTGACCCCATAGACGGCAGCCCACCAGGCTCCCCCGTCCCTGGGATTCTCCAGGCAAGAATACTGGAGTGGGTTGCCATTTCCTTCTCCAATGCGTGAAAGAGAAAAGTGAAAGTGAAGTCTCTCAGTCTGTCCGACTGTTAGTGACCCCATGGACTGCAGCCCAGCAGGCTACTCCGTCCATTGGATTTTCCAGGCAAGAGTACTGGGGTGGGGTGCCATTGCCTTCCCCAGATCAACTGGCTAAGTGAGCCTAAAGATTGCTGTGTGGCTGGATGTCTGCATGCCCGCCCCCCAGCCAAAAAAGCATGTTCTCCATAATCTTCACATTAAGACAACATAGTCTGAAAATTCGTTAGAAAATAAAATGTAAAAGTCAGTCTTACTGAAGCAGAATACCCGTTTAACCACCAGACTCTGAATGTCAGCCATTCTAGGTAAGTGTAGTAGGTATGGGATTTAAAGCCTTGAGAATGATTTATATCTAAGAGGATCGTTTTTGTTTTTGTTTTGTTTTTATGTGGACCATTTTATAAAGCTTTTTTGAATTTGTTACAGTATTGCTTCTGTTTTATAGTTTGTTTTTTTTTGGTTCTGAGACATGTGGGATCTTCGTTCCCTAACCACAGATGGAACCTCACCTGGGCGTCTCCTGCCCACACCTCCTGCCACCTGGGCATCTCCTAGGACCTGAGAGCATCTCTTAGGGTCTTAGCACCACACTGGGCATCTCTTCTCTCAGAAGATTTCCCCGACCACGCCTTGTCCCTCCGTGGCCTGCCCCCTTGCCCCCCTCCGCGGCTCCTCTGGGTCCCCCCCACACAGCCCCCGCCGGGGACGTTCATGACCCTGTGCGGTCAGTCAGTCACCACTGCTGTCCGTGGCTGTCTTGAAGCCAAAGCCCGCTGTCTGGCTCCCTGTCCTCGGCGCTTACCCAGAACCCCGCGGTCTAGCTGGCTCTCACATGTGTTAAATTAGCAAGTCAGTGAGCAGAGGTTCCTGAGATTCTGCTCGAGTCAGCCTCGACTTCATGGAGAATTGCTGTTTGACTTTGTTGATACCGATGCTGTTCTCTGAGGTGGTGGGCCAGCCGGGTAGCATCGTGGATGGTCATTGGGGATGGTGGGGGACACGTGGTTCTCCATGCAGGTGCCACCTGGTTTAGCGGTCTGAATTCCGTGCTTGTGGGGAGGCTGAGTTGCCTGCGAGCTGTGTTCCCGGAGCACGTCATGTGTTCAGGCTCAGGGGTGTGGGTTCCGCTCTCCATCTCTGCTGACGATCACAGGGTGGACCACGCAGCAGCTGGGGTGCCTAGAGTGAGCTCAGAGGCTGCCGGGTCCCCTCTTGTGTATTGAAATAGAATAAGCAGAGGAGAAGGAGGCAAGTTTAAAAATAACTTAGTACGCACGTAGGTGAAATAACCTTATCTCCCAGCAGGTGAGGGGAAAATAGGTCCCGATTCTGGCTGTTCTGAGATATTTTTAGTATGAGAGGACTCTTTCTTTGATCAATGAAGGAAAAATCACGGTAGGAAAAGCCATTAGGCAGGGAGAAAGCTGCTGAAGCCACGTTATTTTATTTCTACGTCATCCATGAAAGAAAAGCAAACACGAGCAGAGGCTGATCTCAAGAACAATAGAAAAATGCCTTTTCTTTTCACATGTTCACTTATAATATGATTTCGTTACAATACTCATCACTGTGAGTTATTTTCAGTGTGTAGCTCGATAAATTATCTGAAGGTCCTGCTGAAACTCATATCTTGTAAAACACTTTCCGTTTTAATTTTATTTGGGAGAAATTATGGGGTTGGGAGTTTATTAATTTTTAGCTTTTAAATGAATGTGGTTTATTTTTCATAGCATTTGGATTGTCAGCATCTCCCTGTTGTTGCCACCAGAAAGGCTTGCTCTCTCCCTCCTAGCATCTTCTGAGGGAAGCGGATGAACCTCGTGGCCTAGTTGTAGGCCTCCTGAAACTTGGCAGGTGGCTGGTATTTACAGTGTTCTGACTCTTCCTATTGGACGTTTAAAAATAGTCGCGTCATTAGAGAATGTGTTCAAGAAGGGAGAGATTTTAACCCCAAACCTCATGCCCATTGTTTCCAGTCTCGAACTGGATATGCGCTTGGTAGCCCTTTCCAAAGAGCCTCTGGATCCTCTTCCTCCTCTTTCCTGTGTGACGCCGTTGTTGTCATGGAAGCAGACCTTGGCGTTGCTTTGTTGCACAGTGTAGGGGACTCCCTGATACAGAGTCACCGCAGGTCACATCGCCAGCACAGAGCCTGTGTGAAACGGTGCGCTGCGATGCGCGTGGCGGGCAGCATGGAGCTTTTCCTGAAGACGCAGCTGTGCCCCTCGCCAAGCGCAGAGGCCAGCGTCCTGAGCCCGGGAGCCTGGGGGGAGCGGCGCGCGCCCGCGGTCCCGCGTGGTCCCACCACGGGCGCGCCTTACGTCTGCTGCAGGCCGCGCGTGACTGCACCTTCAGTCAGGGGCCTCTGGTTGAGAAAAGAGGGTTTGGGAGGTTTGAGGGTTTGGGAGGTGTGAGTGGTCCAGGAAACGAGCGAGCCGAAAGTTAAAAGGATTGTTGGAAAGTCCCAAATTCCCAACAGAAATTCCCCAAACCGACTAGAGGTAGAAGCCGGCTCCTGAGGCGGGAATCGGCCGTGGCTGCCTGGACGCTTGGCGGCTCCCAGGCTTCGAGGGGGCCCCGCCGGGTGTCAGGAGGCGCTGTGTTCCCCCTGCACACGGCTGTGTGGATAGAGGGCGGGGGAAGAGCCTGACGGGCGGCGGGCCGCCACGCGTCGCCAGCGAATGCCGCCGCCTCCCTGGGCCTGAGGGTCCCCCCTCACCCTTCCATCAGTGACGCTGCCGTCGGGGCCCCCGCGGCTGGACGGGGTCTGATGACAGAGGCCCTTGTGTGTGCTACCCGCGCATCCGCCAGGCCCGTCACTGCTTCCCAGGGCGGAGCTTCTACCCCACCTGTCTCTCAGCATCACCTGGGAACTTGTTAGAAATACAGGCCAGACGCAGTCATCCCTCCCTGCCCCCGCCCCCCGCAGATGCTCCCGTGTGCACGACGGCACGGTGCTTCCAGGTAAGCTATGCCCGTGTTACCCCTTCACTTTAATCATCTCTGGGTTACGTGTCATACCTACTGCAGTGTAAATGCTGTGCAAGTGGCTGTAAATACAGTGTAAATGTTGTACAAATAGTTGCCCTTGCATGGCAAATTCAAGTTTTACCCGGTGGAAGTCACTGGAAGCTTTGTTTCCCTATTATTTCTGATCCATGGCTGCTTAACTCCGTGGACACAGAGCCTGCAGGTGAGGCAGGCCGACAGGGTTCAGGTGCCGAAGGTGCGCTGAATTGGCAGGTCGGGGAGGGGGGCCCGGAGGTCTGTGTGTAGACAGCGGGCTGTCCCGGGACGTGCTCTGCCTGAGAGGCGCCCAGCCCAAGACGTGTTTCTGGGGATGAGTTTACTGTGGACGCGATTCAGGACAGTTCATGTTGCCATGTAAGCTTCTTGGTCACAGACCTCGCCCACACCAGTGATTAAAGAAGGGCACCGAATAAGGTGGCTTTGCATTTCTGAGCTCTTGGAAGGACAGGATAACAGAATGAAAAAGAATCATTATGTCTTTATCTCACTGTCAACGAGTAGGTCGGATTCAACTTGTCAAGGTTCATGCCACTAGCAGGCGTGTTTCTTGTAGACTTCAGGCGTCCGGGTTGACGTTTATCAACATGCCTTTTGCCTGGGCTTTGGAAACAGTGGACCACACCTGAGGGCTCGCGCCCTCCGTTCTTATTCCCGACTGACTGTTGGGTCTAACCCCGCAGCGTAGCAGGACGCGTCAGGCGGCCCCAGTCCCACTTGCGGCGCTGTTCTGCACACACGCAGCTCCTGCTCTGCCATTCCCAATTTCGCGGCTTTTAAAAGTCCTGCTACAGAGTTTGTTTTCTTTTTAACAGCAGTGATTTAAAAGTCTCAAGCCAGGGCAGCACTGGTGTGGTCGGAAGCCAGGGCTGGGGGTGGGGAGCTTAATTTATAAGATGCTTCAGACACCATATGACGTGAAAAAGTGTCCTTTGGGGACCTGCCCACCCCATACAAACCAAATTGTAGCTTCAGCTGATTTTGATTGAAAAATTGCCCCTTTCCAAAAAGTCCTAAAAATGGTTGACATTTGCAGGGTTTCTACAGCAGTCGGCAGTTTCTCTAGCAAGTGTATTCACAGACATTGAACGAATTTGTCAATTGCTAACTCATGTTTTTATATAGTGTGGGAATAATGGCGTATTGTAGTGATGGGTATAGACAGTGGAATGATGATCAAGTTAGAATACTCATTTTTTAGTCTTTAAACATATTTTCAGCTTTCAGATATAGACTCATCTATAAGGATAATAGGCGTGTGCAACCACAGAATTTTTTTCTCTAATTTCTCGATTGCTTTACACTTACTTTTCTTGATAAGTACTGTCTCTAGGATCTCAAAATATAGTATCAGTGGCAAGATGAGGTTCGACTTCTTTTCCCCCCTCAGGAAAACTGAAATGTGATTTCCCCCCCCTTTTTTGGTTAATTGGGACAGCTAAAAGTAAGCTTCCAATTATGCAGGGATGAGTCTAGTCTGGCTCAATCTGCATCCTTTAGGAAGTCCTAAGTTAGAAAACTGCTGAAAAGAAGGTTGGTCTGAGACAGATTTAGATTTCCTGTAGAGAGTGAAGCCCTCTCAGCTTTACAGATTGATACTATGTGCGTGAGAAAAGAAACAGGGTCAAGAATTGTCTCAGTCCTTTACTCTGTGAAAGAGGAGAACGTCGCTCCCTTAGGAGACAGGGAGACCTGGTTTCTGCTTTTAGATCAGTCGTGAAAATACTGGATGTTCTTTGAAATAAGATATTCAAGTGAAAAAGAATTGAGGAACTCAAATTTAGCTCAGAAAGAACCCTTCTTTCCACCCGTGGCCCCTTTAGCTCCTGTGCAGTCTCTCGCTGCCCCCTGGCCCACGTTTCAGTCCCACCCTGCACGCCTGGGACACCCGCGTGGTCTGGACCAGGAAGTCCTCAGCGTGTCCACGGGGTCCCCAGGAGGGCACCCTCCGGGCGGAGGCAGACCGGAGCCCCAGGGAGGAGCCTGGGCCCCGAGCCTGGGGGTGCCAGGCGCCGGGACAGCTGGCCCGGGCCGAGCCCGTGAGCCAGGCGTGCGGGTCGGGAGCCTGCACCAGTCCCCGCCTCCCGGCTTGGTTTTTTGATTGCTTGCAACTTGTGTTCATTTCTTTAGCAGCGTCTCTGAGTTTGTCTAGGAGCTCCTGCTGTCAGTGGAGCCAGAAGGGGAGCGCAGCGAAGGGGAGCAGGGCCAGCGGCGGGAGGGAGGGGAGCCCTGAGCCCGGCGAGGCGCGAGGCTGCCTGGGAGCTGATCCTGGAGATTCTCAGTCCTGGGTCAGTCGCCCAGTCGTGTCTCACTCTTTGTGACCCCACGGGTGGCAGCACGCCAGGCTTCCCTGTCCTTCGCTGTCTCCCCGAGTTTGCGCAGACTCGTGTCCATTGACTTGATGATACCATCCAAGCATCTCACTCTCTGCCGCCTCCTTCTCCTCCTGTCCTCAACCTTTCCCAACATCAGGGTCTTTTCCAGTGAGTCGGCTCTTTCCATCAGGTGGCCAGAGTACTGCAGCTTCAGCTTCAGAATCAGTCCATCCCAGCTGTTATATTTTTCTCTTATAGAGAGGCTGAATTAGTCCCCTGCAGGTGGTTTGTGCTGAACCCCGTCTTTGTAGAGAGAGGAGGGGCCAGCTGCTCACGGTGAGCTGGCAGGGTGCTGAGGGCGTTTTCCCTTGCCCGGCTTACTGGGTACGGCAGTGAAAGCCATGGCGTCTCTCCTGAGCTTCGGCAAAGCAGAGTGAGACTGTGTGGCTGGTCTGTCGTTGGCTGACACGTGGCGTGTGTAGGTGACTCCCTGAAGAAGAAAGTCAGGCCTCCAGAGCAGGGCTAGAACGACGTTCACCCGAGACCCGCCGTGGACATGCTCCCTCCCGGGTCGCGCCGCCAGCACGGCCTCCGCTCCCCTGGGAGAGCGGTCTGGTGTGCTCCGGTTTCCATCAGCACCCAGAGACGGGTGGGCAGTCCAGTGGGAGGGGCTGAGTCTGGGTGAGAGGCAGCCCCCGGCCGAGCGCACCCTGAGCCCTCGCCCTCGCTCTGGCTTCTGTCTGCCTCTGTGGGTCTGCGGAGTGTAGGGCAGAGACCCCGAGTCTGGATGCACACGTGGATCGCGGGGCTGCTCCTGGCCCCACTCCAGACCCAGACAGGTCTTTGCTGGGAAAGACCAGGTCTAAGGAAGCATAAACTTGAGAGTCTAACGCTCCTGGTGTTGAACCTCAGCTCCACACACCCTTACTAGTTGTGCGACCTTAAGCAAGTCAATGAATGTCTCCAAACCACTTTTCCTTTATCTGTGTGCAGAAGGTAACGAATCATCCTTATGTGTGGAGTTCCAGGATGAACTCACTGAAATAATGCATGTAAGAGGCTTATTAGCTCATCTCCCGTCACGTAGTAATGATTCAGTAAATATTAACTGTTATGGTGTTAACCAAAACGTGTCGATGCTCAGGCCTGTGGAGTGTGCAAAGGAATTAGGGAGAACATACTTCCTCCTCTGACAAATATTTGATGCACACGGATGAGAAAAGCAAATGCCCTTGGGTTCGGGTGAGCTTTGGATGAAGGGGGGACTCAGGATGAAGTTCAGGCTGCTGGAAGATGCTGGAAGGAGAGAGTCTGGACTGGGGTGGGGTCTGGGGGTGACAGGGACTTGGGTGACATTTCATAGTGAGTGTGGCAGGGGCTTGTAACCAACAGAACTGCCTTCTGATGACGTCAACGTGTCTAATACAAGACTCTGACTAATTGCTATTTTTAGTTGCGTATATTCAAAAGCTTGTTTACACTGCTGAAAACTGTCAGCTGGGTGTAGTGCAGGAGCTTAAAGCTCAGTGAACTCTGAGTTCTTGTCCTCTGTCTGCCCCCAGCTAGCTTCTGAAGCTCCAGCTTCCTGGGTTGTGGGGAAGGGGGCCGGGGCGGCCGGAGGACCAGGCAGCCGTCTGGGGTCTTGCGGCTCCAACTTGAGCCATCTTTGAATGAAGGTGTTTGCTGCACTTCCTCTCGGAGGTGTTTATTGTGCATCGCTGCTTTCCTTGCTGGCACTGTGGACCGTCCATTGTGCGGCGGATGCAGCTGCCCGAGTTCCCACCAGCTCCCTCCAAATGCTCACCGTCACATCCATGCAAATTGCTTTTGTTGTCAGAACAGCAAGTTGTAAACGTGTGTCTTTATTAATATAGACACTAGTCTATCTGCCGTTTGTGTGAACGATGTACTCTTTGGAAGGCTGGCTTTGGGAAATGACTGCATGTTTGAAATCATCCACTTAGAGAGGAGCTTTTGAGCAGAACCACCTGAGCTGTGGCGGGCAGGTGTGCAGGTGTGTGTGTGGTGAGGAGAGACGAGCGCGGTGAGAGGGATGCTCCGGGTGTGGGCGGAAGGAGGCGCCTGGGCCTGGGGCCCTGCTTCGTGTGGGTACAGATGCCGAGGGAGGGTCTGAAGTGACCTGCTTGGAGTTTGGACAAACATGATCTCAGTGACCGGAGACTTGGCTCTTCCTGGAGTGCTGATGACAGGGGTGACCCGGTAACGTCCACGCACAGTGGGAATCAGGCACTTGTCTCCATCAGCTTACGAGGAAAACGGCAGCACCGTGCCACGCACTCCCCGCTTTTCCACAAAACAAAGTATGTTCTGTTTTGTCTTCTCATTTGACTCAGAAGAACGTCTGGGGATATTTTGTTCACAATTGCTTCATAAGTACCATTTTATTTAATGCCCTTGTTAATCATGCCTCCTGTATATGAACAGTTGAAGTCGGGTGGTTCCATACTGCTTTAGCAACGATGGCAAGCCCTGCGTTTTATGAAGGGGCCTGAAAATGATATACCACTGGGAGGGCGGAGGAGCCTGGAGGCTGCAGTCCACGGGGTCGCGAAGAGTCGGACACCACTGAGCGACTTCCCTTTCACTTTCCACTTTCACGCATTGGAGAAGGACATGGCAACCCATTCCAGTGCTCTTGCCTGGAAAATCCCTTGGGCAGAGGAGCCTGGTGGGCTGCAGTCCACGGGGTCGCGAAGAGTCGGACGCGACTGAGCGACTTCCCTTTCACGTTCCACTTTCACGCATTGGGGAAGGACATGGCAACCCACTCCAGTGCTCTTGCCTGGAGAATCCCAGGGACGCGGGAGCCTGGTGGGCTGCCGTCTGTGAGGTCGCACAGTCGGACACAACGGAAGCAGTAGCAGCAGGGGCTGAAAACTTTTGGAAACTGCCTGTGTTGACTACATTGCTGTGTAGACATCTCTCCTGATGTATAGATGGAAGCAGCTATGCACTGCTCTAAGGAAATACCTGGAACATTTACTAATAATGAAATTAGTTGAGCAAGGTTTAAAGTAAACATGTGTCTGAGATATATAAGTATATACCTGAACTGTATGCTGCTGCTGCTGCTGCTAAGTCACTTGCTTCAGTCGTGTCCGACTCTGTGCGACCCTGTAGACAGCAGCCTACCAGGCTCCCCCGTCCCTGGGATTCTCCAGCCAAGAACACTGGAGTGGGTTGCCATTTCCTTCTCCAGTACATGAAAGTGAAAAGTGCAAGTGAAGTCACTTAGTTCTGTCCAACTCTTCGCGACCCCATGGACTGCAGCCCACCAGGCTCCTCCATCCATGGGATTTTCCAAGCAAGAGCACTGGAGTGGGATGCCATTGCTTTCTCCATATATATATAGATATACACACACACACATATATATATATACATATACATATATATATATACACACTTACACACATACACACACACACATACCCTAATGCTGGAAAAAGGTTGAAGGCCAAAGGAGAAGGCAGTGGCAGAGGATGAGATGGTTGGATGGCATCGCTGACTCAATGGGCAGGAGTTTGAGCAAACTCTGGAAGAGAGTGAAGGACAGAGGAGCCTGGCTTGCTGCAGTCCATGGGGTCACAGAGTCGGACATGACTCAACGACTGAACAACAACATACACACACACACACACGCACTCACACACACACACACATATACAAATACACACACACATAAATACACACACATGCGCCCGCACACATATACAAATACACATATAAATACACACACATATAAATACACACACGCACACATATACAAATACACACATATAAATACACATAAATACACACGCGCGCACACATACACACACACACGCGCACATATACAAATACACATAAATACGCACACATACACATGTATAAATACACACACACGCACACACACACAAATACACACACATATAAATACGCACACACACGCACACACATATACAAACACACACATAAATACACGCTTGCACACACATATACAAATACACACACATAAATACACATATAAATATACACGTGCGCACACACACACATAAATATACACGTGCGTGCACACACGCACACATATACAAATATACACGCATATAAATATACACGCGTGTGCGCACACACACACGCACACACGTATACATACACGCACACGCACACGCACACATACACACATATACAAATACACATAAATACGCGCACATGCACACACATACACAGACGGATAAATATATAAATATACACACGTATAAATACACTCACATGCACACACACACATATAAATACACACACGCGTGCACACACATGTATAAATATATAAATATACACACACACATACACACACGTATAAATACACTCACACGCACACACACATACACACATATACAAATACACACACATATAAATACACATGTGCGCGCGCACACATACACACACACATACTTGTAAATATATACTTGTGTGTGTGTGTGTGTTTCAATCAGTGAATTGTTCCAAGACGTTGTATGGGGGTGATTTCTGTGGCAGTGACTAGCGGGTCTGAAGTACAGTGGTCCTTTGCTTTCTGATTGGTATGCCATGCTTACCCACTTGCTGGGTCACCTGGCAGACCTCCTCAGACGTCAGTGGCCCTCACACCGCCCTGTGTCGCCGTTTAGGAGGCCTGCAGGTCACAAGGGCTCTGGTGAGGCCCCTGGCTCAGCTGGCACCCTGCCTTCTCGCGCTGCAGCCCCGGTCCAGGCGGTGGACTCGCCTCGCATCCTCCTCCCACCTGGGTGTCACCCCAGGGCTGGCAGAAGCCCGAGAAGAACAGCCCCCAGTTTGCTTCCTGTAGACGTGAAACAGGCACATTAGCATTTGTGCCTCATTCTGTTGCGCTCAGCTGCTGAGGACTCTGCCTGTGATGCAGGAGACCCAGGTTCAGTCCCTCAGGTGGGGAGATCCCCTGGAGAAGGGAAAGGCTGCCCACTTCAGTATTCTGGCCTGGAGAATTCCATGGAGGGTATAGTCCATGGGGTAGGAAAGAGTGGGACACGACTGAGCGACTTTCACTTTCTGTTGGACCAAGCAAGTCACTTGACTGAGCCCAGAGTCACGAGGCCAGGAGACATACTTGGCCTTTACGGGAGGAATTCCAGAGTCACGTAAGGAAGGGCAGAGACACAGGAGGAGTGGAGAGTGGGGTCAGTAACGAAATCCACCGCCTCGTGCGCTTAGTCACTCAGTCGTGTCCCCGTGGACTGGACCCACCAGGCTCTCTGTTCATGGGGATTCTCCAGGCAAGAATACTGGAGTGGGTTGCCATTCCCTTCTCCAGAGGATCTTCCCAACCCAGGGATCGAACCAAGGTCTCCTCATTGTAGGTGATTCTTTACCACTGAGCCCCCATACTACTTCATCTGATGCTTAAAAACAGCCAAGACTTGAGACTTCCCTGACTGGTGGCTAAGACTGGACCCAGTGCAGGGGACTCCAGTGTGATACCTGGTCTGGGAACTCGATCTCATGTTCTGCAGCGAAGACTTGGCACAACCAGGTAAATAAATACCTTTAAAAACCGCAGCCACGGCTTGCTGAAGACGAGGACAAAGGTGGATGAGATCAGTGAGGGTGAGGAAGCAACCTGGGGATAGTTCCATCTTTGCGTGAAGACTCCTGCCCCGCTCCTGCACCACGGGTTGCCGACCACGGCTGGGTGGGCCGGATCCCAGCCTGTGCGCTAACATCTCACGGGCACACAGCTGTGCCGTGCGTGGCTTGTGTATGGCTGTGAGTTCTGTGTGGCTGCCCTGGCCCTCTAGCGAGAGTTGACAGGGTGATTGGGACACGTGAATGGCCCGCAGAGCTGAATATCCTTGCTCTCTGGCCCTTTAAGAAGCAAGCCTGCTGACCTGTGCTGCGCGACTGGACGGTTGGTGTGAGCAGATTCACTTGTAGCCTCTGTCTCCCCAGCCTCCCCCGACACCCCCTCCCCGGCCCCCAGCATCTTTTAGGATTTTTTAGTGTGCATTGCACTCTGATTCCTGTGTGTTTCTGTAAAGCAGGGACATCAGGTAATCCTGGCTGTGGAGTCCAATACAATTTGCATCCGCAAGCTCTAATCCTTTCCCTGGAGCTCACGAGCGGACACATTGAGACCAGAGCGTGGCTGCTCCTGACTTTCCTGTCCCTGCTTTGTGGCTCCGGAGGTCATTCATGAGGGTGGACAATAGGGTGATTGTGCCTGTTCTGCTGAAAGACAGTCCGATTGTCTTTGGTGTGGAATGCGGTGCAGACCAGAGCACCCTCTTCCCGGGGATACTGCAGACCTTTGTGCACCAGGCCCCCTGCCATCAGCTGGGCGCTGGCCCCAGCCCCCCGTGTCAGCGTCTCTCCATGCTGCTTTCTATTTTCCTCACTCCTTTTTCTGAAAATTAATAAAATTATTTTTTGTAAAATACTACAAAGAACATTTAAAAGGGAAAACTGTTCATGATATTAAACCCATCACCCCTCACCATGGGCTTTCCTCATAGTTCTGTCGGTAAAGAAGCTGCCTACAGTGCAGGAGACCCAGGTTCAATTCCTGGGTCGGGAAGGTCCCCTGGAGAAGGAAATGGCAGCCCACTCCAGTATTCTTGCCTGGAGAATCCCACGGACTAGGAGCCCAGTGGGTACAGTCCATGGGGTCGCAAGAGTTGGACACAGCTTGGCGACTAAACCGCCACTACCACCCCTTACCTTATATTTATAGTGGGTTTCCTCAACTAGATGAAACTGCGTGTGGTTTAAAAACAGTCTTGATGACTATATGGATGCATGGGAAAGTTTGTAACACAGCGCTTCGTACGAGAAGGTGTATCAGGACGTCCCTGGTGACCCAGTGGGAGGAGACCTCCCACTGTAGGGGACACAGATGCAGCCCCTGGTCGGGAAACTAGGATCCCGCATGCCCCAGGGCAACTGGGCCTGTGCCAGCCCCCCAAAAGATGATGGAAACACCCAGCCCCCCAAAAGATGATGGAAACACCCAGCCCCCGAAAGATGACGAAAACACCCAGCCCCC
>SJYX01004649.1:300663-320702 GCA_006410675.1 Oreotragus oreotragus
AGGAAAAACCATAGCCTTGACTAGGCGGACCTTAGTCGGCAAAGTAATGTCTCTGCTTTTGAATATACTGTCCAGGTTGGTCATAACTTTTCTTCCAAGGAGTAAGTGTCTTTTAATTTCATGGCTGCAGTCACCATCTGCAGTGATTGTGGAGCCCAAAAAAATAAAGTCTGACCAGTTGAGGAAAACTCCACAGAGGCAGGAAGTGGCCGTTTCTTGTTGAGCCTCGGGTGTCTGTACGTCTGCGTGTGTGTGTGCGTGTCTGTGTGTGCGCGTGTTTCCTGTGACCATCGCAGGGCTGGGCAGGCACTCTTGTCACAGGGAAGCAAAGTCCTCAGCCGACTCTCAGAGAGGCCTGGCTTGCTCCTTGCAACAGCTCTGATAAGGTTCGATGAACCAAGATGGGGAAGTGAGGTTTATGTTTTTTAAGCAGATTTTAATCTGCCATTGCTGTCTTCGCAGAGATAAGCCAGAGTCAAGTGCATATGACAGTTCAGTGAGATGGCTCAGCTCACAGTGCTTCTGCCAAGCCTCCCCCACCGATCCAATGGCGCGCCTATCTCCCCGGTTCTCAAAAAGCACTGCTGACCCTCCACACGGTCAAGGAAACCAAAGGATCCTGGAGGCTCAGCTCCCTCATAAGTACCCCCTACACACACACCCGCTCTGTGGCTTAAATTTATTTCTACAACAGACGAAGAGCAGTTCACTGGGAATCCAAGGCAGTTTTCCCTCCTGGACTTGGATGTGGGAGGAAAGGTCGTCCCCACCCTCCGAACAGAGGCAGGCGCGGAGGCCGCCGGGCTCCGAGGAGGCCGCTGGGCTCCGAGGCTGGGGCTCCTTGTGCAAAGCGGGGCCCCTCCCCCACCACTTGCCCCTCAGCCGTGTCGGTCCCCTCCGGCCTGCAGCAGACGAGAGCCACACAAGGAGGGAAGCAGCTACGCTGAAAGTCAAGCAGAAACACCACCCCTTCTGCTGCTTGGGGGTCACAGAACAAACGTGTACAAAGGTGTGTGATCATGTGGTTTATGATCAGTCCTGGGTGTCGTTGGAAGGACTGATGTTGAAGCTGAAGCTCCAATACTTTGGCCACCTGATGCGAAGAGCCCACTCATTTGAAAAGACCCTGATGCTGGGAAAGACTGGGGGCGGGAGGAGAAGGGGAGACAGAGGGTGAGATGGCCGGATGGCATCACTGACACAATGGACATGGGATCGGGTGAACTCTGGGAGTTGGTGATGGTCAGAGAGGCCTGGCATGCCGCGGTTCATGGGGTTGCAAAGAGTCGGACACAACTGAGTTACTGAACTGAACGGATGATTCTTTTGGAGCCTTAAGATTCCCATCTGCGTGTGCTCCTCGGTTATCAGTTAAATGTCAGCCTCCTAAGTCCACACGAGCCTTGGACACACTGTTGGGTCACACAGCAGATTTTTACAGATAGTTTGACCACATTTGTTCTGCGTGAGGCTGGTAACCTGCCACGTGGAGCCCATGGGGGGAGTTCAGTGTCAGGCATTGACAGAGGCCCTCAGCTCTTGCTGTAGTTACTTTGGGGACTGTATGAAGACATGGGGCAGGGCAGTTATTTCATGTTTTGAAACTTACAAGTTAGTGTTTAAAGATGTTATGCAGAGTGAACCAAACCAAAGAACTTCCTAGGCAGCCTTTTGGTAAAGAACCCGGCTGCGAATGCAGGAGACATGAGAAGCCTGGGTCTGGTCCCTGGGTCAGGAAGATCCCCTGGAGGAAGACGTGGCACCCACGCCAGTACTCTGGGAAGTCCCACGGACAGAGCAGCCTGGCGGGCTAAGCCCACGGGGTCGTGAAGAGTCAGGCACGACCGAGCCAAACATTTGTTTTTTCCTAACCTTAAAATCATAGAGAGATTCTGCGACTGTTCCGGGTCAGCATGAAAAACGGGCTCTTTTGTTTCTCTCTTCGTCTGCCTGGGATTTCCACACTGGGTTTTGCAGTCAGTTTACTGAGGTCGTGGATGTCAGCGTCAGACTGGCAAGAGTTCTGTGCCAGTTTCTATCGGCACCCATGGATGGTCCTTGGCCTGAAGAGTTTTCTGTGTGTGGATGAGAGATGGACAACTGGTAAACCTCAGGCAGGCCAGTAATAAAGCTGGGGCGTGGAAATCCCCAATGAACACTACTGAGCGCGTGAAGGGGAGAGCAGGTGGGTTATTTATGCCCAAAGGGAGCCTCTTGGGAAAATGCTCCAGTTAAACCCCCAGGGGCAGGGTGGAGCACTCACAGCACAGCATGCTTGCGTGCTCAGTGGTGTCCAACGCTGACCCCATGGACTGCAGCCTGCCAGGCGCCTCTGTCCATGGGGTTCTCCAGGAAAAACACTGGAGCGGGTTGTCATTCCCTTCTCCGGGAGATCTTCCCAACCCAGGGATCGGACCGAACTCGGGTCTCCTGCCACTCCTGCATTGCAGGCAGATTCTTTACCCACTGAGCCACCTGGCAGAACCTTAGAAATTTCGGAGACTATTCAGGAACCACAAGCTGAGCAGGATTCCCCTGGAGAGGCCTATGGCCAGAGATGAAAGCTGGGAACATAAGTGGGAGCAGAGAGCGGACCCTCACCTGCGGTTGTGTGTTAAGTATTGTGTTTGTTTGCCTTGAAAAAAATACCATCATGCTATTAAATGATAAAGTACCGATTAACAGTACCCGATTTATCTCAAGTGGCAGGAATGCAGGCCGCAAAGAGTCGGACACGACTGAGCGACTGAACTGAACCGATTAACATACACTTTTGTTTTCTCAAATTAAAATTACATTTTATCTGGCAGGCCATTTCATTCTAGAGGGTGCGCATCTAATTTTCTCATGATGGGGGTAGCATTTTAAAGAGAATTTGATGAGTCAATGAGGCCTTTTCAAATAAATTACTGTACTTGGAAAATGTGCTCTTTATGAGATATAATACCTTGGAGTTACAACTAAAGAGTCGATTATTTTTTCATGTCCAGGCATCCAATTAAAGTTGAATCAGACTATTATTTTCATGCACTTTCTGAAGCTGCACACTTGCATGATTCCTACTCTGGTTTATAGTCAGTAAAATATTTAACAGAGTGTAGTTGAGTTAGCAGCAGCTTCCCCGCGTAGTTGAGTTCTCCTGACGTATCTTAAACTTTGCCTCCTAAACGGTCATCGGCTTCTTTCCTGTGATGGCAGATGTCTTTGGTGAATGAAGCCAAAGATATTTATGTAAAATATAACTGGGAGAGGGAGCTTCCTTACAACAGTTCACAGGTACCGACTGAAAGCTCATTGGAAAGACCCTGATGCTGGGAAAGAGTGAGGGCAGGAGGAGAAGCGGGTGACGAGGCTGAGGTGGCTGGATGGCATCGCTGATACCCTGGGCGTGAGTCTGAGCAAGCTCCGGGAGGCGGTGAGGGACAGGGAGGCCTGGCGTGCCGCAGTCCGCGGGGTCACAGAGTCCGGCATGATGTAGTGGCTGAACCTCAACCACAGTCCACTTTGAACCAGGAAGGGAGCAGAAGCCACAGCTTTCATGCATACTGATGGGCAGCGTTTGTGCGGGCTCCCCTGGGGGTGGTTCTGACCCGGATTATCTCAAGTGGCAGGAATGCAGACCACTTGCCAGTGAGAGAGATGCAGATTTTCCACTGCGAAGTTTTGTCCCTTAACTGCAAGAAAGAAATACTTGATTGTCTCCTGTGTTGCCGTTTCCCCCGTCGCCTCTGCTTGACAGTGAGCAGGGTCTGTTCCTTCTTGGTGGCGATACAGATAGAATTCATTCTGAGCACAAACAAAAAGCCAAAGGGGGTTGTGAAATCCAGAAGGCAGGACGTTCATGGCAGTGAACCCCCGCTCCGCTGACCCACCACCATCCTCTCCCCGATTTAAGCTCCCCTGAACCCCCCTCCATGTTTCTCTTTAGAGAGACTCTTTGGAGCTCGGGTCTCCACTGGAACAGCTTGGAAGGCTACCCCAGCTTCCCTTCAGGGGATTTTCAGCGTCTCAGACGTGCTTCTGACCTGCACCGGGTTTCTGCCCTTTCTTTCTGGGGAGAGTAGCAGCCGAGAGGGGAGGGGAGGTCACAGAGGTCACGGGGTTGAAACTGCGGCCTGAGACCGCCGTCCGGTCCTGACCTGAGAGTCTCCTTGGAGGCTGATGTCCTTGGATTTAGACAGTTGAAAATTCCATCTCGGCCTCAGGAGGCCTCCAGGAACAGGAGAGGGAGGGGGGAGAGGCTCGTGCGGGGGGGTCAGCCTGCGCGGTGCAGGAGGAGCCGCGGGCCTCAGCCCCTCGCGCGAAGGGCAGGCAGCTCTGGCTCTGGCGGCGTTTCGACTTTGTTGCTCACCGTGGAGTTTTCTTTGCCTCAGTTTCTATGTGTTTTTTGCAGGACCTTAGTTCCCTGACCAGGGATGAAAACTGCACCCCCAGAATTTTTCCTTTTTTCCTTGATTGAACTGTATCTTCCATGTTGTGAAATGCACAGACCTTGGGGGGGTCAGCCTGCGCGGTGCAGGAGGAGCCGCGGGCCTCAGCCCCTCGCGCGAAGGGCAGGCAGCTCTGGCTCTGGCGGCGTTTCGACTTTGTTGCTCACCGTGGAGTTTTCTTTGCCTCAGTTTCTATGTGTTTTTTGCAGGACCTTAGTTCCCTGACCAGGGATGAAAACTGCACCCCCAGAATTTTTCCTTTTTTCCTTGATTGAACTGTATCTTCCATGTTGTGAAATGCACAGACCTTAAGTGTAAAGAGTGATGAGTTCTGAAAAGTGTATAGGAGTTAAAAAATTGTAATAACGTGGGCCATGGGGTTCTTTAAATGCCAAATGCTGTAGATTTGCGTTACCACTGACTGTATTAGTCATCTTTGCTGCCTAACAAGTCACCCCAAGGCTTAGTGGCTTCAAGTAACAGTGTTGGTGGCCTCAGGGGTTCACAGGGCAGGAGTCCAGTGATAACGTGACTGGCAGGTGCCTCCCAGGTCCCTCAGGGACCACGGCTCCAGGGCTGGCGGGGCCTCCTCACCCCAGGGCTTGGCTGGCGAGGGCCCGAGTCCACGCGGGCGCCTGTGACCGCTGGCACGGCTGCTTCCCACGGCCGTTGGACAGAGCAGCTCAGTCCTCGCCCCAGGGGCTTCTCGCTTGTTTCCCCGAGTCGTGCCGTGTCAGGAGAGCAGCAAACGCCAGCCAGTCACAGAGGCGACAGCCCAACACTTCGCCCCGTCCCACGAATGAGGAACCGCCACTGGCCCGGCCCTGCTCGCCCTCGAGGGGGAGTCAGGCCAGTGTGGGCGGCGAGCAGGGAGCCCCCGGGCTGGGTCGGAGCCGCCCGTCGCCGGGCAGAATAAAACGTGTCCCCCAGGTCTCTGATCCCAGGCGCATCGTTTTAGTGGGACATCCGAACATAGAGAGCTATAGCAAGAGCCCAAATTCCATAAAAATCTGATGAATGATTTAAATCATGAACTACTCTACCCTCAGACGTGGTTCCGTCGAAGCGTTGTCTGAGACGATACGTGAAGCGCTCGTGAGCGCTGACGGCAGTTGGCAGAGTCGTCTCTCGCCTCCTGGCCCCCGCTTTCCCTCTGCGTGTCTCCTGCGCTCCCCACGTGATTAGAAGTTCTTTCTAAACCCTCGGAGGAAGCTGGGAAGAGCGTGCTTGACTGGGGCTCCCTGTGACATCGTACGGAAAAGCCCGAGCCCAGTGATTTTAGACTGTCCTTAGGGGGAAGGGTGTCCCCCTCCAGATGCTATTTAAGTTTAAAAATATGTGAAATCCAAGAAGAATTCATCAAGTATTTCGTTTGTCAGACCTTGGCAGTGAACGCTACTAATTATTTTTTTGTTCCCGTCGTAATACGGAGCCTTCCCGTTCATTTTGCCAAAAGAATTTTCAGTTCTCCAGCACTTTCTCCTAAAAGAAAACGTTCAGTGAGAAGGCAGGCTCGGCTCAGCTCCACCCAGGCCAGCCATCTGAGGCGAGGCCGCTCTGGGCTGGGCGGCTGCTCCAAGGCCACCTTCAGGCGTTGAGTTTCTGCTTACTGCCTGGAAGCATTCCGTTGTGAATACATTGGAGTCTTTCGCTGAAGGCCCTTTAAAAATTCAAGATTTAGTTTTTATCACCAGAAACATTGATTAAATGTGCATCTGCAGCCGGAGCCTTGTGCAGTGAGTTTACCATCTGTGCTCAAGGTCTGGGGAGGGTCCCTTAAATTTCTTTTTGTAAAGTCGAGGCGACAGTGTTTGTGGGCATTGGGTGGCAGAAGCTATCCGGTTGCGTTTTAGCCCATAATACATTATTTAAAGAGATGCTTGAAGAGTCAACTCCCAGAGCCACGGAAACGGAGATGCTTAACCCAGGGAAGAGGGTGCGAAGATCTCAAAGCTGTCTTCCTGTGAGTGTGCTCAGTCGTGTCTGACTCTTTGTGACCCCGTGGACTGGGGCCCACCAGGCTCCTCCGTCCAGGGGATTTCCCAGGCAACAGTACTGGAGCGGGCTGCCATTGCCTGCTCCAGGGATGTTCCTGACGCCGGGGTCAGCTGGGTGTCTCTTGAGCCTCCTGCAATGGCAGGCGGAGTCTTTACCACTCGCGTCGCCTGGGATGCCCCAAAGCTCTCTTTAGACATGTGAGCTGCGACGGGTGTGGACAGGGTCTGCCTGGCTGCTCCCTAGGGAAGGACCGCGTGTGGCCAGGGTGGGGACCCGGAGCCCAGTCTGAGTGACCACAGGACCAGACCTGCCAGCAGCCTGGAAGCCGGATTCGGTCGTCTCACAGGCTGGCAGCCTCTGGTCTCCAGGATCGCTCGCGCTGAGTGGTTTCCTTCCCGCTCTGCTGCAGGGGATTGGCTCGCCGGCTGGAAACGGGTCGGGGAGAACTCTTAGTGCCAGCGCCGCGGTCCTGTCCGACTCTGTGCGACCCCGCGGACTGCAGCCCGTCAGGCTCCTCTGTCCATGGGATTCCCCAGGCAAGAAACGAGTGGGTTGCCACGCCCTCCTCCAGGGGATCTGTCCAACCCAGGGATCCAGCCTGGGTCTCCCACACTGCAGGCAGATTCTTCACCATATGAGCCAGCAGGGAAGGGGTAGAATATCATCTACAGGATTTCCAGTATTTTTCCAGAGACTCGGGTGAGGACATAATGAATTATTCAGAGACTCCTCTCTGTGAAGCAAGTTGCATAAAGACAGACAACTGGGTACAAATTGCAATTCTAAACTTATTAGTGATATATTCTATTCATGCACCCTACTTACAAGTGCCGATCACTGCTTGACACTTCTGAGCTCACTGATGCTCCCGCAGTTACTCTTTGAAATGGGTGCAAACTCCAGCACACACAAAAAACGGAAAAACAGAATGATGTAACTGGTCTAATGGATTATTTAAGCCTTAAAAGTGAGAGGGGTGCATTAGGATTTTCAAATACACAATTTCAGTGTAATTGTTGAGGTGACTGCTCTCTCAGGTACTGAAACGTAGCTCCTGTTTTACATGGGGCTGGGGTTTTTCTGAACAGTTTTAACAAAGGGCCAGTGTGTCGCTTGGGGTCTTTTGTAGCGGGGCCCACAGAGTCCTTCAGCAGACGCAGTGGAGTTTCCCCCCGTCAGGATGTGGAGAGCTGCTTTCCCTAATGGATGGAGGGAGACCCACCCACCTCGGTAGATCTTCTGCAGGCCTCTGAGGTGGGAGTTAGCCAAGGAACAGCATTCGAGTTCATGTGCAAGCAGATGCCCTAAGAGGCCATCTGGGACGTCCCTGGCGGTCCCGTGGGCGCGACTCCTCATTCCTGGGGAAGGGGTGGTGGGGAGAATTGGGAGGTTGGGACTGACACTCAGACACTATTGACGCTGTGCATAAGACAAAGTCCTAGTGAGAAACTCCTGGAGGGCACGGGAAACTCCACTCAATACTCTGCGGTGACCTAGATGGGAAGGCAATTCAGACGTGGAGGGGATTTATGTACACGTGTGGCCGATTCGTTCTGCTGTACACCAGAAACTAACACAGCAGAAGTGGAGGGTATATACGGGTCAGTTCAGCTCAGTTCAGTCGCTCAGTCGTGTCCGACTCTTTGTGGCCCCGTGACTGCAGCACGCCAGGCCTCCTCTGTCGTCTCCTTCTCCTTTTCCCTTCAGGCTTTCCCAGCATCGGGGTCTTTTCCAAATGAGTCAGCTCTTCGCATCAGGTGGCCAAAGTATTGGAGTTTCATCTTCAACATCAGTCCTTCCAATGAACATTCAGGACTGATTTCCTTTAGGATGGACTGGTTGGATCTCCTTGCAGTTCTAGGGACTCTCAAGAGTCTTCTCCAACACCACAGTTCAAAGGCATCAACTCTTCGGTGCTCAGCTTTCTTTATAGTCCAAATTTTATATCCATACATGACCACTGGAAAAACCACAGCTTTGACTAGATGGACCTTTTTGGCAAAGTAATGTCTCTGCTTTTTAATATGCTGTCTAGATTGGTCATAACTTTCCTTCCAAGGAGTAAGCGTCTTTTAATTTCATGGTTGCAGTCACCATCTGCAGTGATTTTGGAGCCCCCCCAAAATAAAGTTTGTCACTGTTTCCACTGTTTGCCCATCTATTTCCCATGAAATGATGGGACCAGATGCCATGATCTTCGTTTTCTGAATGTTGAGTTTTAAGCCAACTTTTTCACTCTTCTCTTTCACTTTCATCAAGAGGCTCTTTAGTGCTTCTTCGCTTTCTGCCAGAAGGGTGGTGTCATCTGTATATCTGAGGTTATTGATATTTCTCCCAGCAATCTTGATTTTTCCCGGCAGCTTGTGCTTCATCCAGCCCAGCGTTTCTCATGGTGTTCTCTGCATGTAAGTTAAATAAGCAGGGTGACAATATACAGCCTTGACGTACTCCTTTTCCTATTTGGAACCAGTCTGTTGTTCCATGTCCAGTTTTAACTGTTGCTTCCTGACCTGCATACAGTTTTCTCAAGAGGCAGGTCAGGCGGTCTGGTATTCCCATCTCTTCACCAATTTTCCACAGTTTGTTGTGGTCCACACGGTCAAAGGCTTTGGCATAGTCAATAAAGCAGCAGTTTTTCTGGAACGCTCATGCTTTTTTGATGATCCAGCAGATGTTGGCAATTTGATCTCTGGTTCCTCTGCCTGTTCTGCATCCAGCCGGAACACCAGGGAGTTCGCGGTTCGCGTACTGCCGAAGCCTGGCTTGGAGCGTTTCGAGCTTTGCTCTGCTGGCGTGTGAGGGGAGTGCAGTTGTGCGGTCGCCTGAGCATCCTTGGCGTTGCCTTTTTTGGATTTTACGTGTGTACATGTGGCTGACTCGCTGCGCTGTACAGTAGAAACTAACACATTGTCAGACTTCGCGCTCCCAGTGCAGGGGGCACAGGTTCCATCGCTGGTCAGGGAACTGAGATCCTGAGTGCTCGAGATGTGGTCAGAAAAAAGAGAACGCAGTCTGGATTTATCATGGATTTGTGTGCCTATGATATACTAGACCATTTCACTCCACTGTTCCTACAGTCCCACCACCTGCGTTTTGTGGGTGTTTTATCTTTCTCACTTGCAGTCAGAAGGATGGGATCCCGTGGCCCATCTGAGCAGGCGAGGCCACCGGCCCCATGCGGTCTGAGTGCCTCGGCGGGCACGAGCGTCCGCCAGTGTCCGGGGCCTCAGGGTGCAGCCCCCGGCTGCCGGACCCTGAGATGCTCAGGGACTTCGCAGCCCTCGCCCAGGACAGCTGTGCACCCAGCGTCCCCGGGAACACGGCAGGGCCCTCCCTGCTGGCTTCACGGCCTTCAGGCCCCGGGTGTTTTACCTGACAGCAGCTGCGTGTCGGGCACCATGAAGATGGTGAAGGGCATGAACAGACATTCTCTTCCTGAGGCCACGGTCCAGGTCAGGGGGCCCCAGTCTCCGGGATCTAAGGCGGAGTGCACAGTGAAGGTAATATGCCTGAGGCGTCCCGAAACCACCCTCCACGCCCACTGTCTGTGGGCGCATCATCGTCCACACCAGCAGGCCCGGGTACAGCTGGTCCGTGGTGAGACGGCAGTGAAGACGTCTGCACACAAACACACTGAAGGGAGTCGTGCCGCCTGCACTGGTGGGAGGGAGAGGGCCCTCGTCCCGGGGTGAGGCACAGCTCTGCTGGGGTTGGGCCTTTGCTCCCACTTGGGGGTGTGGGTCGGGGTGGGACGTGAGAGGAGCAGTGGGGTGCTGATGCGGGTAAGGGCCCCCCAGCGATGGCAGCAGAGCCCCAGGTGGTCCCTTGGAGGTCATGGCAGGCTTGGCTCCGGCTGGACCCACTCTCCATCAATGTCCAGAGCTTCTTACTAGAGGCAGGTGGACAGGTCCCTGCAGACGGGCGAGGTGGGGCAGTGCCGGGAAGCCGGGCACCGGGACAGACTCAGTGCTGGGGCGGCTCCCTGCCCCCTTAACCTCTCCCTTGAACTGCACCATCCCTCTGGGTTCTGGGGGACCAGCTCACCAACCCTCACCTCTGGACCCGTTACAGCTCTTGTACTGGAAGCTTTGGGCAAAGGAGCCCTGGAGTCAGACTGTCTGTGGGGGCGGATCCTTAGCAGCCCCGCCTCAGAGCCAAGGAAGCTGAGTTCGGAGAGGTGGGGGTGATTCAGTCCAGACCCGCGGGCAGATGCGGGCACAGCTGCAGAGGAGCCCTGGGCAGAAGCGCCCTTACCTTCTTTTCCTGAGAATTTTGTGCTGATGCTTTTGGAAATCTTCGTGAACTCCTTCTTGCATCTAATATCTTAAAAATCCTTTTGGAATTAATTTAGTTAGGGATTAAGCCAGTTAGAACCCCAGGACTGTTTCAAGTAAACAGCTTAAAAGTGAAATGTGGGTGGAACCCGGCTCATTCCCCTGAGCGCGGGCGCGGTAATTGGTCTCCGGTCTCTCCATGAGAAGCCGAGCAGCTTCAGGTCTAATGAGTCCTGGCCTCTGGGCCAGAGAGATTTGGGGATTCACTGTGGACGGCGTTTCTCTAATAATCCCTAGACTGTAGGGCGGCCCCAGGAGCCCGCGGAGCTGGGGGCTCTGGCAGAGGGCGGTGGGGGTGGCACAGTGAATGACCCCCATTCAGATCCGGAGGGAACGTTAAATTTAGGGCGGTGGCTGTTCTTCTTTGAGGAGGATGTGCCCCCCAAACACAGCAAATCGGTCGTTCGCGCTTGAAGAGCCGGAAGGCAGGCGCGGGCTGCTTCCGCCTCCAGAGACGCGAAGCCTGCAGGCGCGTTTTGAATGCCCAGGAGAGGGGCGTGGTGGTAAAGCCAGGGTGTAGAGAAAGGGTCGGAGGCCTTGGCTGGGCCCGGAGGCAATCAAGAAAATGAGCCAATGAGAATGCAATTTAACATGTAAAATCCGAACGGAAATTGATGCCATTTCTGTGAAACGCTGGGGACATTTCCATAATCATTGCTCGTCTAGGGAGCAATGGAAGGCTCAGGGAAATATAAAAAGCTGTCTGTGTTTCAGGCCCGTCAGAGTATTCTTTTTTTTTGTCTTTTTGAGGCATATTTGGTGTTTGCAGAAGCTTCCTCAAGTTGTGAAGCTGCTCGGTGTAGTCGGGAGACCTGGGCTGGGGGTTTGCCACCCTCAGTGCCCTGTGTGACCGTGGGCATGTCACCCGACCTCAGAATCCTTGTTTACTCATCTGTGAAACAGGAGCAGCAGCATGAGTCTATCTGCTGCGTGGAAATGCTGAGGGTCCGAGGAGATGCTGTACAGAACAGCGGTTTGCAGGCTGTGTTAGGAGGAAGTCCGAACCTCCTCCCAGCTCTGGTCTTTTAGTTCAGGCTATACATCCGGATCACTGTGTAGGATTTAAAAATGTGCCAGGCCCACCAGTGGTGTTTTTCTGTTACCTGGTCTGGGTTGGGGCCAGGCCTTGAGGCTTTCAAAGCACGTAGGTAATTCTTCTGTGCAGCTTGGCTGAGAAGCTGGGGCCTGACAGGAGGCAGGTCTGGGGGCCGGGTGGCCTGGGCCTTCGAGGGGGTCCGCCATAGGTCCACAGAGATTGTCTGCTGTCACCCCACAGGATTCTGCCTTCTCCTCTGCTCAGGCCTTCGAGGGGGTCCGCCATAGGTCCACAGAGATTGTCTGCTGTCACCCCACAGGATTCTGCCTTCTCCTCTGCTCAGCTCCACCCCTTTCAGATCTTCCCTGCAGGTTATCTCATTGAAATATGGATTCAGGACTTTCCTGGTGGTCAAGCAGTTAAAAATCTGGCTGCCAGTGCAGGGGACCTGGGTTCAATCCCTGGTCTGGGAGGATCCCACGTGCTGTGGAGCAGCTGGGCCCGGGAGCCACACCTCTGCAGCCCGAGCCTTCGAGCCTGTCCTTTGCAGCCAGAGAAGCCTCCCATGGGGGGAAGCCCGCCCCCAGCTGGGGAGCAGCCCCAGCTCGCTGCTGCAGAAAGACCCAGCCCCGCCAAGATTTTTTCTTTTTTTTGGAACAAGGAACTATGGATTCAGCCAAAGCTTTAGGATTTCAAAGTCCTCGCAAGGCGACTGCCTGAGAAGTGGGCCTGTGGAGAGCAAGAGGCGCTGTTTCCCTCAGAATGCACCACAGGGTAAATGTTCACAAAGGACTGTTTTCACCTGCTTTTTAAAGCAGTCAAGAGAGCTCCTGTTTACCAACCGAGTCGGAGTTTAGATTCTGGAGTACAGAATTCATTAGCCCGTTTTGATGAAGAAATCCAGCTTGCTTGTCGGTGTGTTGGCTGAAATCAAAGAGCTCAGTGCTGCTTTGAGTTATAAACATCACACGGCAACAGGCAGAGGAGAGCCACGTGTCGCCCTTGAGGCAGGGTACCAGCTTTAATTGTGTGACCGAGAATGTCAGTTCTCTAATCAGAAGAGAGGCAATCCTCGACTTTATGGTATCATTCAGGGTGTGTCATTTCCACACCCAGGGATGATGCCTCTCTCAAAAATAAGGTGCGTAAGCCAGCAACTCCACATCTGAGTGTATAGCCAAGAGAAGAGAGTCATACTGAGTGAAATAAGACGGAGAAATATCAGACGACATCCTTCATATGTGGAATCTAAAAATAAATAATGCAAATGTTTCCATAAACTGGTATTTACATTGCAAAACTAAAGAGAACCAGGGTCTTGAGAAGATGTTTGCACACCTGTGTTCTTGGCAGCATCAGTGACAACAGACACAAGTGGGAGCAGCCCATCAACAGGCGGATGGAGAAATGAGATGTGGTCCGTCCACGCGGTGGAGTGGTATTTAGCCTTAAAAAGGAAGTGACTTCTGGGACCTCGCTGGCGGCTCAGTGGTTAAGGCTCTGAGCTTCCGCTGCAGGGGCCTGGGTTTGATCTCTTGCTGAGGAACTCGGAGCCCACATGTCGCAGGTGCAGCCAAAAGATGGGTGAATTTGACACATGCTGTAACACAGAGGAACCTTGGAGATGTCGCGCCAAGTGAAAAGCCAGTCACAGAAGGACAAATAGTGTATAATTTCGTTTCCCGGAGGTCCCCGGGGGAGTCAGATCCATAGACACAAAGTTGAGCAGTGATGCCTGGGGGCCTGGCGGAGAGGGTCGTGAGAACTTCACGTGCACTTGTTGTTAGAGTTTCAGCTGAGGGTGATGACAGCGTTTGGGGAGTGGATGGAAGCAATGGCTGCACAGCGTACTTAACGCCACTGTGCTGATCACTTTAAAATGCTTTCAATGGTTCTATGTTTTACCACAGTAAAAAAAAAAAAAATTCACCAGGAAAACGACGGTGAAAGAGTCGGTGTATCTTCAGGTCTCTCTGGTTCGGGAAGGCTCAACCCTGGAGGTGTTGGCAGCGTTCTTGGCAGCCCGGCAGCCTGGCACCACCTCTTGCTTAAAGACGTACGGGAGAATGCCGTACACTCAGGGCAGCCTGGGAGGGACCCAGCACGTGACGGAGATGATGAACACGAACGGAAGGGAAGCCGCCCCTGGGCCAGGCCGCCCTCCCCAGCGAGGCACCCGTATTCTTCCAGGGCCCATGAGGCTTTTGTGTCCACCAGCCGGTGTTCTCAGATACTCCAGCGTACGCAAGATGTGTTTTAAAAACTTAGTATATGTTCCATCCTGTGAGAAATGCTCTATATGGAACAGCCTTAAAAGGTTTATTGCATGCTTCAGTCGTGTCTGACTCTCTGTGACCCCATAGGCTGTAGCCCGCCAGGCTCCTCTGTCCCCGGGATTCTCCAGGCGAGAACACTGGAGTGGGTTGCCATGCCCTCCTCCAGGGGACCTTCCCGACCCCGGGATCGAACCCGCATCTCTTAGTCTCCTACATTAGCAGGGCTGACCCGCCCGGGAGGCCCCAGCATTAGCCCTGCTTTGGAGGCGACCACAGTGAGGACAGGGAACAGCACACGGCTGGGAACTTAGCTGGGGTTCAGCTGCCTGCAAGGCAGGTGGGCGGTGCTGTGTCCGTCCGGGCTGCGTGGGCTCTGGGGCGGGGTGAGCGCCCACGCGTCAGCTCAGGGAGGCTTTAACAGAGGGACTTTTCTTCCCTTTGGTTCAGGATGGGATGATGATTTCCCCATGGTTTCTGGTGAGTCTACCAGCTGTAGTAGCGTCTTCATTCTGTACGCGTGTTGAAAGCTGATCGGCTATTGTAGGGGCAGCGTGCTCGGCTTTACAGGAGAGTTGGGAGGCGGCTTCCGTATTACCACCGCCTCGCACTGTCTGCTCCATTCCCAACACCCTGCATGGCTTGGTGTCTCTGTTGTAATCGAGCCGGTGTTGACACGTTGTTGTTGTGGTGACTGAAGCTCGCAGTGCACACTAGGGCTCACCTCGCTGTGTCGTGTCTGTCAGTCTGTGGCTTGTGACGGAGGCGACTCGCGCGTGTCCTCATCCCTGTCCTTCAGAATGTGTTCACTGCTTGTGACGGAGGCGACTCGCGCGTGCCCTCATCCCTGCCCTCCAGAGGGCGCTCACTGCCCCGGAAGTCCTCCGTGCGCCTGCCCCTCCCCCTTCCCGTAGCCCCTGGAAGCCGCTGGTCTGGTTATTGCCTGCATAGTTCTGCCCCTTCCGGACAGCCTCACAGTTGGGATCGGACAGTCCTCCGCCTCTGCAGGCTGCCCTTTCACCCTGCTGCTCTTCCGTCACTAAGTCACGTCCAGCTCTTTGAGGCCCCGAGGACTGCAGCACTCCAGGGCTCCCTGTCCTTCAGCGCCTCGCGGAGTTGGCTTATACCCCGTCCGCTGAGCTGGTGATGTCACCCAGCCACCCCGTCCCTGTTGCCACTTCCTCTGCGTTCAGTCCTTCCGAGCATCGGGGTCTTTCCCAGCGAATCTGCTCTACACATCAGGTGGTCAGAGAATTGGAGCTTCGGCATCAGTCCTTCCAGTGAATATTCAGGGTTAACGTCCTTTAGGATGGACTGGTTTGACCTCCTTGCAGTCCAAGGGGCTTGCCTTGACATTTTTGAATTCCATTATATCCAGACCTAAATGTGCTAAAATCCACGAAGCCATGCGTCTTTGTTTCTTTAAGTCCCTAACTTATCTCAAGTACTCAAGCAGGGCTTGGCTTGGAGGAGTGTGGTAGACAAGCATTGCTTTCCTAGCAGACCTGCTCAGTGCAAACGTAACGTGAGCCACATCGATAAGTTAAATTATTCTAGTAGGCGCATTTCAAAAATGAGAAACCGGTACAAGGTTAATACATTTAATCCAGTGTATTTAAAAACCTGTCATTTCCTCGATAATCGCTGTTAAGCTCTTAATGATGCTTCACGTTCTTGTTAATGAGACGTCTTTGAAAACTGATGTGTGTCTTTCACAGACATCACATGCATCTCCTTTCAGACCACCCCACAAGCGCCCCAGCATCACGGGGCCCAAAGCTCCCAAACTGGCCAGCACGGCCCCAGAGTCTGTATTGTTCAGACCCAAGTCAGTAGGGCAAAAAGAATGGTGTTTTTCATGGCCCTTCTCAGCGCACGACGTCAAGGGTAAAATCTGTAGGAAACCAAATTTTTTTTTTTTTAAATTTGAAGCAACCAAAATGTCCTTCAGTGCGTGACTGGATAAACTGTGACCCATCCAGACGTGGGTTACTATTGAATGTTAAAAAGAAAGAGCTCTCAAGTGATGATAGAGCTGTCAGCCATGAAAAGACAGGGAGGAACCTACAGATGTGCGTCAGACCACAGAGAAGGCCGAGCACCGAAGAACTGCTGCTTTCCCATTGTGGTGCTGGAGAGGACTCGAGTCCCTCGGCCGAGAACCATCTTCTCTCGTAAGTGGGAGTCCACACTGTACCTGGCGTGTAACACGTGCAAAAGGCAAGCCTTCCTGCTGTCATAGGTCAGTGTCGAGGAGGAAGGAGGCTGACGCTGAGCTCCTGTCCTCATCCCCTCTGTGCAGTGCGAAAAATCCAGGATGCATGTGGGCAGCCCCTTTTTCAGAATATGAAATGTCAGTTTTGAGCACGCAGGAGAGGGCGCTGTGGTGACTAAAAGACCAGGTGGGCAGGACCTGGTACAGCCTCAGGACAACTTCCAGAAAGGTCCAGAGCGGCAGTGGCTGGGATGGCACGCTAGACTGACCCCTGCTGGTGAGGTACCAGATTGAGGATGTGAAGGGAGGCCGCTGTTGGTCTCTAAGAGGGCAAAGGTCCTGCCAGGCCACCCACAACTCTGCCCCTGGCCTGTGCCTTACGCCAGCTCTCTCCGTGCAGCTGCCAGGACGCTCTGGGGATTCTGTGCTTAGTCACTCAGTCGTGGCCGGCTGCAGCCCTGTGGACCGTAGCCCGCCTGGCTCCTCTGTCTGTGGGATTTTCCAGGCAAGAATACTGGAGTGGGTTCCCATGCCCTCCTCCAGGGGATCTTCCTGACCCAGGGATTGAACCCAGGTCTCCCACATTGCTGGTGGATTCTTTACCAGCTGAGCCACCAGCTGGACCTGGCAGTTGATAGATTTTTGGTTCCTCCCCTTCCCCAACCCAGGACCTGACTGCCCCCTCTCCCTGCCCTGCCCTCTGTTCCTCATGGTTTCAGGGAAATGGAAAGTGGCTCCTCCGTAACAGCACATAAAGCGTGGGGTCAAAGGTTACCCCAGAACTAGGCACGTGATAACTTGATGCCAAGGTACGCCGTGATTTGGAAAGTTTCAGTGTGTTGTTCATCTCAGAAATATGTGAAACTCTTCATATCTTAGAAATGAGCATCAGATGGGACGAAGTCCAAAAATCTGAGTTCATGCCTTGACGGTGAGCCAGCGGATGGAGAAGGTGAGAAGTGACGAGTCACCGAGGACTGTTGTCTGTGTGTTTCCTGGAAAAAATTACGAATAGAACATACAGAAGCACTAAACGTAAAGGAAAAGGTTAACATGTTGGGCTGTGTGTGAAAATAGAAGGGCTTTCTGGTGGCTTAGAGGGTAAAGAACCCGCCTGCTGTACAGGAGACCTGGGTTCAATCCCTGGGTCAGGAAGATCCCCTGAAGAAGGACATGGCAATCCGCTCCAGTGTTCTTACCTGGGAAATCCATAGAGCCAGGAGCCCGTGGGGTCGCTAAGAGTCAGTCACGACGGAGTGACTAACACTTTCACTCAGTTTCAAAAAATAGAAATGCAGAGTCTCCTTTTCCGTAGAGGTCAGCGTTTTCCCCTCTGGGCTCCTGAGCTTGTTCTGGGCGATGCTGTTGAGTGTTGCAGGTGAGAAGGGAACCTGTGGTTTAAGGAACAGGAGTCTGGCTCTCACTCAGAAATGCACGTTTTTTTGTGAGGGCATCAGAGACCAGGAAGGCTTGCCCTGCAGAAGTCTGGTCATCTTTAACTTAGCCAGCCAGTCACTGCTCCCCAAGACACAGGGCTTTTTGGAATAGCTTTTGGGAAGTTAATGAAGTAGGGATGTTTTTTAAATGAAATTTAAGAAATGGACTTTGAGATATACAAGGAGTTCCTTGTGGTACAAAATGACATTATAATCTCTTCGTTTTGAGATGATTTAAAAATCATTTCCTCATGTTCTATTGTCTAAACTTAGCAGCCAGGGAAATGAACGCCTTTGTATGAAGTGGCAGAATTGAGAACAAAGCTTTTCTTCCATCTTTGGGCTTCTGCTTTCATGTCGCAACAGGACTTGTGCAAGGATATTTAGGTGAAAACGTGGGGTCTTTGAGAGTGTTTTCTGTGTATGCTCAAGGTCAGCATGCTCATGGCTGTGTCTTCAACTGCTGAGTTGGGCGAGAGGGGAGGTGGATGGTCTTTTTGTTAATTGAGGTTGGGACGATATAAAAGCCATGTATAAAAAGTGTCCTGCTCCACTGGGTCCCGCTGAACACGGAACCCAATTCCAGATAGATGGTAAGTCTAACTGTAAACCTGAAGGTTCTAGAAAATGAAATGGCAGAGAAGAATTCGCGTTTTGGATGGTCTTTTTGTTAATTGAGGTTGGGACGATATAAAAGCCATGTATAAAAAGTGTCCTGCTCCACTGGGTCCCGCTGAACACGGAACCCAATTCCAGATAGATGGTAAGTCTAACTGTAAACCTGAAGGTTCTAGAAAATGAAATGGCAGAGAAGAATTCGCGTTTAAACAGAGGAGGAAAAGCACAGCCAGAAGGAGAAGGTGAACACGTTGGAGCACAGTAAAACCGAGAGCGCCTCTTCATTAGGGCGCTGAGAGCGGGAAAGGCAAGGCGGGGGTGGGGGCGATGGCGCACGCGCTGAAGGGCTTGCGTCCAGCGAAAAACAGTCCCTGGGAAAACAGGCAGTGAGCCCGCGGAAGGTGCAGAATTGCACAGTCAACAGGGGAAAGTGTGGGACCTCAGTAATCATCAGGGGAGTGCAAATCTGAAGCTGTAGCAAGATAGCTGTACCTCTCGTAAGAAAGAAAATAAAAAACGCCCAGTCCTGGACTGGGGCAGCCGCTATGGAAACCCGTCAGTGACAGCCCCGGGACCCAGCATGTCCGCTCCGAGAGGCCTGCCCAGAAGAAACAGGTGCCCACTTGTCCCAAACGCCAGGTGCTGGACACAGTGTCCTGAGCCAGAAACAGCCCAGCTGCTCCTCCTGGGCACTGCCCCATGCCTGTGTTGCCCTACAGCGCAGCCATGTGTAACGTTGTGTGAGAAACCTGCTACGTGTGACAGAAATGCGATTTCTGACTCCATATATGTTGAGTTTCCCTGGTCACTCAGATGGCAAAGACTCTGCCTGGAATGCCGGAGACCTGGGTTCGATCCCTGGGTGGGGAAGATCCCCTGGAGGAGAGCATGGCAACCCCCTCCAGTATTCTTGCCTGGAGAATCTCGTGGACAGAGGAGCCTGGTGGGCTGCAGTCCATGGGGTCCCAAAGAGCAACTAACACTTTCACTTTCGTATGTTGGGTTGGCCTGAAAGTTTGTTCAGGATTTTCTGTAACAGCTTACAAAAAAACCAGAACAAATTTTTTGGCCAGCTCAATATATAAAGTTGAATAAAATGCAAAACTCGTCAATACTGCTTTCGGGGAAGGGTGGCTTCCTGGAAAAGTCCCTGGGTTCTGACTGTTGGTCAGGCTGTGCACACACCAGGAGGGCCTCCGGGACGGGGCAGGGTGTGATCACACCAGGAGGGGCTCACGGAACGTGGCGGGGTGTGATCACACCAGGAGGGGCTCACAGGACAGGGCGTCGACCTGAACACACACCAGGAGGGGCTCACGGGATGGGGTGGGCTGTACACATTCCAGGAGGGGCTCACGGGACAGGGTGTTGGGCTGTGCACACTCCAGGAGGGGCTCCGGGATGGAGCGGGGTGTGATCACTCCAGGAGGGGCTCACGGGACGGGGTGTGGGGCTTTGATCACACCAGGAGGGGCTCCGGGACAGGGCGGGCTGTGCACACTCCTGGAAGGGCTCTGGGATGGGGCAGGGTGTGCACACTCCAGGAGGGGCTCACGGGAGAGGGTGTGGGGTTGTGATCACACCAGGAGGGGCTCCAGGATGGGGTGGGGTGTGATCACACCAGGAGGGGCTCCAGGATGGGGCGGGGTGTGATCACACCAGGAGGGGCTCCGGGATGGGGCAGGGTGTGCACACACCA
>SJYX01004649.1:328359-345120 GCA_006410675.1 Oreotragus oreotragus
CGGCACGGCGGGGGTGGGGGGGGGCGCCTCCTGCTCTCACTTCTGCCCCCGCACACCTGGGGGCTGTTCCCCGGTGGAGAGCAGTGGCTGGTGGTCTCGGCAGCCTGCAGTCAGAGCGTTTAAAGGGCAGTGAAAGACCCTCGGGCCAGAGCACCGCTGTCAGCGTCCCAGAGACCAGGGCGACCGGGGTGGGGTGGTTGCTTTCACATCCTCGGCGCCATCATCGGGGCCTTTGTTGAATCCGGCTGAGTCAGCTTCGCCAGAGTCTGAGCACCCTCGACGGCGGATGGAGACCCCATCCCCCACCACCCCCGTGATGTCCTGGCCTGCCTTCAGCGAGCATCCTGTTAGGTGGGTTCAGCCAAGCCCCACTCCCTCCTGCGTGATGGTCCTTCTTGGAAGTTGTCCTTCCGTGAGCCTGCCTGCTTGTCGTTGGCTGAGTCGCCGCTCCCCCTTGCTGTTGAGAGTTGACCCCGGTCCCCACCCTCCCCAACAGCAGGGGCCCCGCCCACCTGCCATGGGCCCAGGCGCCCGCTGTACCAGTTCAAGCATCATGAATGACTCTGAGCTTAGACCCTGAATGAAGTCAGTTCCTTGTGGGGAACCCCCGTCTGTGATTAAAGCTAAAATTTCCATTTCCTTAATAGAAGAGGGAGCAGCCTCACATCCTTGAGGAGCCAGGTTTCCTGACGGCTGGCCGGTCCACCCCAGCTGTGTTCCCACTCTGATCGCTGGGACCCCAGGGCTCTGCTGTGCTCGGGGAACCAGCAGGGTGGGGTGGGCAGGGCCTGACCCTCCTGTCTCTCCCTGTGGGCCTTCGTACCCTGGTCGTGTGCGGAGACCACAGGGCAGTGTGTGGGCTGGGACCCCCAGGGCTCCCTGCCTTCTCGGCCCCTCAAAGGTTTGAGAACAAATACATCAGCTTCTGCAGAGCCACGTGTCCGATGCCACCCACTTACGTATATTTATATAAGCTTCCACTGACCTTCCGGACTTCCCTGGTGGCTCAGCTGGTAAAGAATCCACCTGCAATGCAGGAGACCTGGGTTTGATCCCTGGATTGGGATGATACCCTGGAGTAGGGAAAGGCTTCTCACTCCAGTATTCTGGCCTAGAGAATTCCATGGACTGTATAGCCCATGGGTCACAAAGACTCGGACACAACTGAGCAGCTTTCACTCCTACTGATCTTCAGAGCCAAGCGTTTCATGTGCATGCAGCTCGGTGGGTTTTCAGCAGCAGATCACACCCGTGCAACTGCTCCAGCCTTCCAATCTGTCACCCCACAGGAAGTTGATGGTGCTCCTCACCCACGGGCTGGATTAGCTCTGCCTGTGTTTGAACTTGATACAGATGGACTCACACGGTTTGCAGGACGATGTACATCTCAGGTGGAATTTGGGGTGTTGATTTTTTCTGTAATTCTCAGCTTATCACACGTTCCTAGAAATAAGTGGAAAGTTCTGCCGCATCCTCTAAACTCTATGGTCCAGGGCGGATGTGGCCACAGGTGAGTCCCAAAGCCCAGGGACTCCAATCAGAGAGTTTTATGGGCCCTGAACTGTAACACTCACATGACATTCTCTTTTCACAATGT
This sequence comes from Oreotragus oreotragus, assembly GCA_006410675.1. NCBI lineage: Eukaryota > Metazoa > Chordata > Mammalia > Artiodactyla > Bovidae > Oreotragus > Oreotragus oreotragus. The sequence continues at coordinate 329,957 of SJYX01004649.1, forward strand.
ATTATTCTGGCTTTTTTTCCCTGTTAACCATATGTGAGAGGGAATCGCTAGCTTTTTTTCAATTTATTTATTTCTAATTGGAGGATATTGCTTTACAGTATAGTTCTGGTTTCTGCTGTACATCAGCTTGACTCAGCCAGAGGTTTTAAGTGCTTACGTGCGCTCTGGGCCAAGCTGATTACATCCTTTTAGATGGCTCAGGCGGCGTGGAGTTGGAGCCCTGGCCCCATCCTGTGTCTCTGGGTGAGCTGTATTCCTGGGTCTGCTTCATCTTCTGTGAAATGGAGATGGCGATAGGAAGGGTGCCCAAAGACAGCTGACGTTCTCAAATGTCGGACAGTGGGTGAGCTAGCTACGTGTTAGATGAGACATCTGGGGGGAAATACCTTGTGAGTATTGGTACATGATTTGACAATTTCCTGTCCCACCTCATTGTTTTACTTATTTATTATTTTTAAATTTTATTGGAGTATATTTTATTTTAAATGTTGTGTTAGATTCAGGTACACAGCAAAGGGATTCAGTCATATTTATGTAAAACTGGAGGTGAGGGTTCAGACTGGTCTTTGACAGAAGCGTGTGTGTGTGTGTGTGTGTGTGTGTGTGTGTGTGTGTGTGTGTGGTTGAGTTGCTCAGTCGTGTCTGACTCTTTGAGATCCCATGGACTGTAGCCCGCCAGGCTCCTCTGTCCATGGGATTCTCCAGGCAGGAATCCTGGGGTGGGTGCCGTTTCCTTCTCCAGGGATCTTCCTGACCCGCGTCTCCTGCATTGCAGGCGGGTTCTTCCCCATGGGGAAGCCCGTGTGCGTGTCTCCATTCTTTTCCAGACTATTTTCCCGTAGAGGTCACTGCAGAGTATTGAGTGCAGTCCCTGTGCTGAGCAGCAGGTCCTCGCTGGCTATCTGCTTTATACATAGCGGTGAGCCTATGTTCACCCCAAGCACGTAGTTTATCCCCCCCCCACCTTTACTGCTTGCTAGCCATAAGTTTGTTTTTGATATCTGTAAGTCTATTTCCGTTTTGTAAATAAGTTCATTTATGTCATTTTTAAAAAGTAGATTCCGCATATGAGTGAAACTTATTTTTGATGGCTCCAGACACCGAATCCTGATCTTTTTCTCTTGGGAACTCATAAACACAGCAGGTTGTTTGGGATGAGGGTGGATGAGAAGTTGTTGAGTCTCTGCAGAATGAATGCATTCCCATGAGCCTCAAGGTGACACCCAGAAGGAAGTCACAGTTAATGGTTAGTTTCCGTCAGGGAAACATTCTTATAGAATTATAGTGCTGGTCTTGCATATCCTTGATGAAAATCAAACAGCTCCTGGGTTTACGTTTAAATGAGCCCCATCCCCGNACTGGAGTGGGGTGCCATTGCCTTCTCCTCAATTAATAGAAACAGATCCAAAAGTGACACAAGTGACAACTAGTAAACAAAGGACATTAAAGAGGTTATTAAAAATTTATTCCATATGACCAACATAGAGGAAGCATTAGCATGTTAAGGAAAGGCAATGAAGATATAAATAAGACCCAAACTGAACTCCAAATGGTAAGTACAATGTGTTCAATACATCGGATGGGATTAACAAATTAGATACCGCAGAAGAAAAGATTAGTAAACTTAAAGAGAGAGCAATAGAATCTATAAAAAATGGAACAGATGGGAATTCCTGGCAGTCCAGTGGTTAGGACACTGTGCTTTCACTGCCAAGGGTGCAGGTTCGATCCCTGGTCAGGGAACTTAGATCCCACAAGCTAAGCGGCATGACCAAAAAAAAAAAAAAGAGGGGGGTGGTACGGGGGATAGAGAAAAAAAAGTCTAAAAAAAAAATGAAAATCATCAGTGAGCTGTGGGATAACTTTCAGTTCAGTAGCTCAGTCGTGTCTGCCTCTTTGCGACCCCATGGACTGCAGCACGTCAGGCCTCCCTGTCCATCGCCAACTCTAATATACATGTAGGATCCTCAGGAGGGCAGGAGGGAGTCCAAAAAAATATTTGAAGAAATAATGGATAAACTGATGAAAATAATGGCCAAATTGATAAAAACTAAACCCACAGATCTAAAAAGACATTTTATAAGAATTCTGAATGAAAATCAAATGTGTGCACTGAAAGAGAACTTTAGTCCCAGCACATACCAAAACCATTTAGAACATTATTAACGACAGTACTATAGGTCTGAATGCTGTTATAAATGTACATTTAAAATGAATTCACAAACAAATGGGACTTGAGCAAACTTATAAGCTTTTGCACAGCAAAGGAAACCATAAAAAAAGAAGAACAGATAACCTACAGATTAGGGGAAAATATTTGCAAACAATGTGACCAACAAGGGATTAATTTCCAAAATATATAAACAGCTCACACAATTCAGTAACAACAGCAACAAAACCCAATAGAAACATGGGTAGAAGACCGAAATAGACATTTCTTTAAGGAAGGGATACAGATGGTCAACAGGCATATGAAAAGATGTTCATCATTGCTAATTATTACAGAAATGAAAACAAAACTACAATACCAGCTAACACCAGTCAGAATGGCCATCATTAAAAAGTATACATATAATAAATGTTGGAGAGGGTGTAGAGAAAAGGGAACTCTCTTACACTGTTGGTAGGAATGTAAACTGGTGCAGCCACTGTGGAGAACAGTATGGAGGTTCCTCAAAAAACTAAAAATAGAGTTGCCGAATGATCCAACAATCCCACTCCTAGGCATATACCTAGACAAATCTATAATTCAAAAAGATACATGCACCCTTATGTTCAAAGCAGCACTGTTTACAACAGCCATGGCATGGAGACAATCTAGATGTCCACTGACAGATGAATAGACAAAGAAGATGTGAGACAGTTACTGAGCCATTAAAAAGAAAGAAAGAATGCCGTTTGAAGCAGTATAAATGGCTTCTCATACCAAGGGAAGTAAGTTAAAAGAGAAAGACAAATACCGTATGACATCACTGACTTGTGAACCCTAAAATATGACACAGATGAACACACCTGTGAAACAGAAACACACTCCAAGACAGAACAGACGTGTGGCTGCCAGAGGGGCAGGGGGTGTGGGAGGGAAGGACTCGGAGTGCGAGCTTAGCAGATGTGAACTATTACACATAGGGTGGATAAACAAGCATGGACATATAGAATGGATTACGACTGTCTAGCACAGGGAACTCTAGTCTATTCCTGTGGTAAACCATAGTGGAAAAGAATGTGAGAAAGAATATACATACGTATCACTGAGTGACTTTGCTATACATCAGAAATTAACACAATATTGTAAGTTAACTATACATCAATAAAAAATTTTTAAGTTAAAGATAAAATGAATTCAAATAGAACCAATTTATGAAGGGAGATAAAAAGATAAGAACTTACCCTTCCCTGGAATCCCCATCTGATTTATCAGTTGAACTTGTAGAAGAACTTAACTCATCCTCTGAGAGACAATGGGTGAGTTTCCTTTCCTATTAATTTTGTGTGGAAAAACAAAATTTCATATGGCAACACAACCAGAATGTAACACATGGAACAGTCTTAGACACAATGTCTAGACACACGGTGCACCTAGGTTCAATGACAGCAGAATTACTGGACAGAAAAATTGAAGTTACTTCACCAAGTCGTGTCCTACATCACCCACAACGTTCAAAGCGAGCCCTAAAGAGCGCCAAGGTGAAGGGTTATAAGGTCCGGGAAAGCCTCAGCTATGAGGACGAGAGGGGACAAACAATTCAGGTGTTTCAACTTCTAAGCAGAGGGCTGGTACCATAAGGAATGTTAGCAATTTAAACTAGACAGAGTGCTCGCTTCGGCAGCACATATACTAAAACTGGAACGATACAGAGAAGATTAGCATGGCCCCTGCGCAAGGATGACACGCAAATTCGTGAAGCGTTCCATATTTTTTCATGTTTGGGAGTTCGTGTAAAAAAATAAATAAATACAAAAAAAAAAAAAAAAAAACTAAAAAAAAAATAAAAAATANTGGAAAACAGAGAAAGTGAAGTCGCTCAGTCGTGTCCAACTCTTCGCAACCCCATGGACTGCAGCCTACCAGGCTCCTCCGTCCATGGGATTTTCCAGGCGATAGTACTGGAGTGGGTTAACAACTAAATCATAGACTATTGTTAAAGGGAAAAAAAAATCATTAAAGGACAGGAAGTTTTCTTTTTTAAAAAAATAATTGTATGCTCCTAGAAATAATGTCAAAAACTGGAATACAGAAAATTGAACAATTATTCTCAGGGTACGAATTATCACACAGAAAAGTGAATGTGGGTTGAACACCTTGCAATTACACATTAAAAAAAAATCATTAAAGGACAGGAAGTTTTCTTTTTTAAAAAAATAATTGTATGCTCCTAGAAATAATGTCAAAAACTGGAATACAGAAAATTGAACAATTATTCTCAGGGTACGAATTATCACACAGAAAAGTGAATGTGGGTTGAACACCTTGCAATTACACATTCTGCCACCAGATGGTGCTCCTATATCATCACCCGGCCAAAAACTAAGGTACTTCAACACAAAAGGGAAACAAAGGAAGAATCAGCTAGCAAGACTAAAATCTGGCCAGGTCGTTTGGTATATTAACAGAGCAGTATAAGTAAAGTGTTGCCAAGTAGAAGCCATTTGGAAGTTTTATTTAAAAGACTACCTAAGAAAGATATTAACTAGGCTGCCAGGTGTTTACAAGACTGCCTGAAAAATTCAAACTCTTAATGAAGCAAAATAAATTATTTTAATTATTAGATGGGTTCTTTTCCTTATTAGAGGAAGTGTGAAAGATGTAACTTAAGTAGCACTGTTCCAGAAGTAGAGCTGGCACATATGAGGATTACCATATTAGGCTTGCCAGAGGTAGACATGTCCACCTTCTCCCTTGGGACTATGTAACATACCTGAGCAACACTGCAGTCGGAAGATGTCCTACGAGCAGGGGTGAGGTGGTCTTCCTGTGGTTTCGCTGGTCCCGATGGACCCAGAGAAGCTCTCCTCACTGTAGGGCCTGAAAAAAGTGACCACCCCCAGCAGTTCTTTGTGATGGACAGGCCTCAGCAGAAGAGCGCTTTGTGCTGGGGTATGGAAAATATCCCAGCAAGGGCCAGCCTAAAGGGACTCAGACAGCATATTCATCGTCATTCTGGTGCTGGGGACACCTCAGCTCAAAGCTCAGCTCCAGGTCTGTAAGTGCTGTGACCTTGGACAAGTTACTTAACCCCCCTGACCCTCAGTCTCCTCAGCTGAAAAATATGAAATGAGATAATGCCCTCAAAATGCTTACCATAATGTTTGAGACACTGTCAGCATTCAGTAAATGGAAACTGCTAGAATATGTTGTCTTTAGATAACAGTAATAGGAATAACCGCAGCCCTCAGGCTAGGGCAGCACCATTCTCCTGGCTTCCTCTCTCTGTTCCTGAGAAGAGAGCACTTCCTTGACCAACAGACTCTAAACATGGAAGCAAACTAAACTCTCGCTTGACTCCTCTCCTGTCTGAAATCTCCCAGGCATCACTGCCATTCAGAGTCCTCTTGCTCTTTTTTAGTATCCTTCTTCCTTTTAATAACACAAGTTCCAGATCCCACACTACGCTCATTTTTTAAAAGGCTTGACTGGGAAATTTCAAAAATTCTTCTGAATTGGTTTCCCAAAAGGATTACTGATACTAGAAATTCCTAACACCTCACAATCAGTCCAGTGCTGTGTCTGTGAGCCACACCAATAGCCTCCATTAGATGTAGGAAACAGAATAACTTACCTGAGGGGAAGATCTCTTCCTGTGACTGCTTCAGTCGCCTCCTCTCTCTTGCTGATAATGGTCGGTCCTTTTAAAGAAAGTTCGAGTTACTTCCATTCCTACTCACTATTCTTTTTCCCTTTTGGGGGCCACGCCACACAGCATGCAGGATCTAAGTTCCCTGAACAGGAATCAAACCCGCACGCCCTGCGTTGGACGTGTGGAGTCTTAACCGCTGGACCACCAGGGAAGTTTTCCCTATTCACTCTTCTTATAACACCTGCAATATAGGACATCTCATCCGGCAATACAGGAGAGCGCACAGCACAAACCTTTAAGGAGTGTCCTTTTTTTCATTTTTAAAAATTGATTCATACATGTATGTATCTTTGGCTGTGCTGGGCCTTCACTGCCGTGCGGGCTTTTCTCTAGCTGCAGTGGGCAGCGGCTACTCTCTAGTTGTGTTACACGGGCTTCTTACTGCGGTGGCTTCTCCTGCTGCAGAGCACAGGCTCTAGGGCCCACAGGCTTCAGCTGTCGTGACACAGGCGCACGGGCTTCAGCAGTTGCGGCACACAGGCTTAGCTGCCCGATGGCATGTGGAATCTTCCCGGACCAGGGATCGAATCCATGTCCCCCACATTGGCAGGCTAATTCGTAACCACTGGACTACTTCCGTGAAGGGAAGTCTGGAGTGTCCATTTGAAACTAGTTCACATCAGGGTTACAGCTACTTGCTAGGATGATCAGAGCCCTCGTTTCTAGGAAGAACTCATTTGTCTAAGGGGAAGTGGGAATTCTGCTTTCCTACACTCAGAATCTACTTGGTTTCCTTAATTAACTAGACGTGACAAGCTCTGGAATGATAGAATCTGTCAGTTCAATAAAAGCTCCTCTTGAGAATCACAAATTTGCACTTTCCAGTATTTCGCAAAAAGCAGACCTAAGATGTTTTCATATAAAACCTCACAATATAAGCAGGGTTTATTTTACCAAAAAGCTTTATAATAAGGTTTAAAAAAAAAAATCCAACATATACTCTCACAAACCTTTGATGATGCTATCTCACTGCCCCTCGAACTGTTCACAGATCCAGTGACCACTCTACTTTGGTTTTCAGCATCTTTTTGTGTTGATGTGCATTCCATCTTTCCAACAGTGGGAAGAGAAGGCAAAAGGCAAGGCGGACTCTCTTGGAACTTAAATAATTAACAAAGGGGGGGAGATTATAAATTTCATATACTATCCACCTGCAAAGGTCACCCATGGGTACATTTATGTATTTGTCAGTGATTCCCTCTCAGAACTTTAAAACATTGAATTTTGGCGGGAAAGAAACTCACCCAAAAGTGAATGACCACTTAAGAAATCATACAGAGAGGGTGCATGTGAAAGTTACTTCCAGAAATGAGAGAGTGACACGATCTCATGCAGAAGTTGAGGGAGAAACTATTCATTAGCATGACAGAGGAGGAATCAGAGATTTATCTTTGCGGCCTGTTCCTTTAACTCTCAAAATGAACTGTCCACCCTTGCTGGAGAAGGTAAAATTCTTACTTTGCTTCCAACTCACTGACATTTAATAATTAATACTTAGCATTTCTACCTTTCTCTGTATGTTCCTCAGATTTTGTATGTACCTTTTGGGCACATCATTCTAAATAGAAATGTGTTTCACAAGCAATAGCACAATGACTTATTCCAAAGAGAGCTCTGCTGACCTGTCTCTTTTCCCCACTGTGCTCAGCGTGTTCTCTTTTCTTCTGCCGCCGCTGTCGAGACTGGGAAGGTTCAGACCCAGAGCTGTGTGGCTGTAAAGCTCGGTGGATTCTGTCCTGTTTTCCTGTAACACATTCACCAGCAACTTGATCCTTAAAAATAGAAAAATGAAATAAACAAACAAAAAACCAAAGTAGAATAGTAGAAAAGTAGAAACAGTCTTTTGAACTCCTAAATGACCAAACCCTCCATATCTATTTTTAAAATTAAAAATGAAAGCAGGAACTGTCTTTCTCAAAATGAATGCTTATTTTCAGTGTTGATAGGCAAAGACAAAATGTTGGCATCAGTTATCTATGTATTCCGGGTTTTCTTCTCTTTTCCCAACTAAAAATAATTTTTTCAGTTACTCAGATTGTTATAACCTGAAACTTCTGATGTTCAATAAAAAATCTTTTTATAAATTTTAATAGGTTTTCTATTCAGAAAACTAACAAATGTTTTTAATATACACATACCTCCCAAGTAAACATTAGTTATGTGGATGTCCCCCTGTAAACACCATGAAAACACCATGAGTTTGGATTTAGATGGAGTCACATCTCCCTGAACCTTTGTTTCCGCATCTACAAATGGGTACAATGCTTCACATTGATCACGTGACTACTGAAGGATTAGAGAAGACTGGGCACTATAATACTTAAGACCGTATCTAGCACATATTAGATGCTCAGAAATCAGGAGCAATTTCTAGCAGTAGTAAAGACAAAATAAATTAACTTTTAAACTATAAAGATCACCAAGGACTTGATATTTTATTTGGATAGCTGGTTTGAGAAACCAAACATTAAAATAAAATAGCTTCTTACATTAATTTTTAATTTTTAACTATCAGAATATCTAAGTTTTCAAGAAGATGGACACTGGTAATCAAATATCATTTAATCAACACATTTTTATCAAAAAGCCCACTATGTGGTACATTTTAGAAAGACAAAGGAACAATCTGATATGCTAGCTAAACAAGGATGTTACGTGTTAGTCGCTCAGTTGGGTCTGACTCTTAGTGACCCTATGGACTACGGACCACCAGGCTCCTCTGTCCATGGAATTCTCTAGGCAAGAATACTAGACCGGGTAGTCATTCAGTTCTCCAGGTGACCTTCCCGACCTAGAGATCGAATCACGGTCTCCCGCATTGCAGGCAGATTCTTACCGTCTGAGCCAACAGGGCCCAGATAATAAAAAATGAGTGATTTAATTCTTAAAAGTGAAATAAATATTTCTCTGCTGGTATGAAGTATAGAATATTTAAAGCTTACACATACAAGAGTAACTGTTCAAATGAATTAAGAAGTTTTTCCATGAAATCCAATTGGTCTTAAAAGAAAGTCTTCCACTGTTATCAACAATACAATAATAATAACAACAAAAAAGAAATGCCAGACATGAAATTCTATCAAGAAAAACAAAAAACCCTGCCCTCTAAAGCCTGATGTAAGAAACACATTTATCAGGAACAAAACAAGAATATCAATTCTTATCACTTTTATTCAACAATGTACGAGAGGTTCTAGCCAGGGCAATTAGACAGGAAAAAAGAAAGTAAGAAATACAGATTAAAAAGAAAAAAGGATCTCAATTTGTAGATGATGTGATATTGTATTCAGAAAATTCTGAGAACTACATTATTAAAAGGTCATTAAACCAATAAATGAGTTAAACAAGGCTGTAGGATAAAAATTTAATATATAAAAATTAATAATATTTCTATACCCAGCAATATACACTATGAAAATGAAATTATGAAAACAATTCCATTTACAACAGAATCAGAATTTAACAAAAAAAGTACAAGACTGGGACTTTCCTGGTGGCCCAATGGTTGAGAGGCTGCTTTCCAGTTCAGGAGACATGGGTTCAATCGCTAATCAGGGAACTAAGATCCCACATTCTGGCTTTCTTTCTACCCACAGTTACCCATTCACTTAGAAGACTAAACATGAATGATGCAGAAATAGGAACAAAACACACTAATGGAGAATTGCAAGTACCCTATAACAGGGCAAAGAAGGGATCTAAGAATTCCCCAGGTCCTATCCTTTGGTTCTATTACATTTAAACTCTTACATGGAAATAACAGATTTTCCTAAAAGCACAAGAACACAACCCACATCTTTGTAACTGCACTGCTCAGTCCTCTCTCTGAAACCAACACCTTGTGCATATCACTCACCTGGTCTTTTGGTAAATTTTGGTCTTTGTTTAGGGGCTGCAGAGGCTTTACTGGGTCACTCCTTTCTCCAGTGACATAGTGAGAGGACGATGTGGGAATTCGGTTTCCAGGTAGGGCACTGGATTTACTGTTCTCCTGCAACATCTCCTTCACTTGAGAAATATTACATTTATCTTCCAGTTCATTAGAGGCATCTAGGTGTCGTGGTGGATTCTCTTGAACTAAGCCGTCATTCATTGAGTTCCTCGTCTCTGTAGGTAAGATGTCAATATTCACCCTACTGATTGTGGCTGGTGAGTCTGCAGTATTGCTTATGTCTGGTTTGTAGGTGTGGTCTTTCAGACCTGTGGGTATCTTCAAGGGGCCAATGACTACAGGTTTCTCCTGGAACAAACATTTGTCTTCACCCTGAGTGAAAACATGCTTCCAAGTTATTATATATACCACATAAAAAATTTAACTCAAAATGGTCCTGCAAGTTCCTCAGGAAGTTAAACATGGAATAATCATAAGGCCCAACAATCCCACTCCAAGGTATATGCCCCAAGAACTAAAAGTACAGACTCAAACAGGTATTTCTACACCAATGTTTATAGCAGCAGTATTCACAATGGCAAAAAGATGAAACAATCCAAATGGCCATTAGCAGGTGAATGATTAAATAAATATGGTATATACATATAATGGAATATCATAAAGCCATAGAAAGGAATTTAAGTTCTGATAACATGCTACAATATGAATAATCTTTGAAAACTTGCTAAGTGGAATAAACCAGGAGCTAGACATAGAGGAAAAAATGTGTATGATTCCATTTATATGAGGCACCTAAAATAGGCAAATTCAGAGACAGAAAGTTGGTTTCTGTCTGCCAGGGTTACCGGAGTTTGGGAGCAGGAGCATCAGGGAACAACATTTCTGTCTGGAATGAGGAAAGGTTTTGGAAGATATGGTGAACGGCAGTACAACATTGTGAATGTAATTAAGACTACTGAACTGTATGCTTTAAAAGGGTACAAAATGAAATCAATTGGTTAAAAATGGTATCAATGGCAAATTTTACATTACATATGCAGGAGACACGGGTTCGATCCCTGGGTTGGGAAAATCCCCTAGAGAAGGAAATAGCAACCCACTTGAGCATTCTTGCCTGGGAAATCCCATGGACAGAGGAGCCTGGTGGGCTACAGTCCATGGGGTCACAAAGAGTTGNTCTTGCCTGGAGAATCCCGGGGACAGAGGAGCCTGGTGGGCTGCCATCTATGGGGTCACACAGAGTCAGGCACGACTAAAGCAACTCATCAGCAGCAACAGCAAGGTCCTTAAGCTCTCCTGCAGAGACCGTATTCCAGCAGGCCACGGTTCCCAGTGCTGGAGGTGAGGGTCCAGACTGGCCCCGAGAAAGCGTGAGAGCCCTGGGGGGAGCGCGCCCCGCTCTTGGCCCTCGGGTGCGCTTACCCCCTGGGTTTCGAGCGGCTCGTGGGGCTCACTGTGGGACTTAGAGCAGAGCTCACGCTGGAGTCTGGACTCAGTCTCTCCTGAAGCTCCGCACACGCTCTCTTGCCCTTGGACAGATTACATTCCACTCCTGACCTGTTGGGTGAATCCAGACAAATAGGGACGCAGGTTGCTGTGGGACCCAGTAAATTAACGCAGGCTTTGGGCCGGCACCTGCCACGGGCTTGTGGTGCGCTCGCTGTGGCCCTAACCCTGAGATCGGGCCGGCAGAGGAGACTCCAGGAGCCACTGGATATCAACTGCAGACCCACCGCAGGGTCCATAGCGGATGTGGTCTCTGCTGGCCTGTCCCCGCTGCCTTTGTGCCTGAAGTGTCAGAGTGCCCACCAACAGGTGCGCTGAGTTCTCTGCATCAACGGCTTTCTCACGAGAGACGGTTCTCAGCGGACCAACAAGTCCCCAGAGGCCATTGGAGTAAATGTGGGTTTTCACAGATGGGAATGGCAGCGCCTTTCGAGTGCGTTTTAAGAGGAGACTCCCTGGACATATTTTCAGGACTGACTGCCTTCATGTAACAGGTGCCCTCTGGGTCCTGGGTGGAGGCTGAGGTCGTGGTGCCCGTGCGTGGACCCTGGCAGTAGAGGGTGAAACAGCTGCACTGATGCCCCGGGAGCTGTGATGCCCGTGGCAGGGCCATGGAGTGGGGGCAGTGTCCCTGTGCAGGGAGGTGGCTGGCAAAGCTTCCCTCTCTGGGCCCACCTCCCCTCCCCACTGAGGTCCAGGGACGCTCAGCTGCTCCTCACGGTCTCCAGGTCCCCCTCGATGCTCCTCGTCACTCTCTGTGACACCGTCTTGTTTCAGGGCATTGGGGCGGGTGTGGGGGGTCACCAGCCACATGAGAGTGTGATGAGACGGCGGTTCTTGGTGGGCCTGTCGCCACGGCGTTTATCACTGTTCCTGGCACATCGTGAGCACTCAGCCAGCGCTGACTCAGCCAGTGAGCGTCCTGTTGTGAAGCGTCCTGTTGTGAAGGCGAGGCATGAAGGCACAAGAGGAACAGGGAAACGTCCAGGGCATCAAGCCAGATATCTACGGCAGACGCTGACAGATATGATGAGTGCAGTGAAGGTGCTGGAGCAGAAGGCTGTGTGTCTCTCCATTCAGCACCAGTTTGCTTTAACTGCATTGATCAGACCCAGACCGAGCCTGGTATTCCAGCACCAGCACTGTTATCCAGCGTGTTTGTTCTCAAAATACTTACTTCTCTTTAGCAGCTGTATATGCGTTCATCTATAAAGATATATGTGTGCACATGTGTACACATCAATGTATGAGTGCAGTCATCACTTTGTGAGATCAATTAACAGTAATGAGGTTCTGATCTCTTCTTTCTTTCCCACCCAGATTTTTCCAAGCATATATTGGCCTTAGTTGAAAAAAAAGAAAAAAAGATGCTGAATTTAACTGTTGTTGTTTAATCCGCTACTTATCAATGATAAGTAAAAAATTGCTCAATAAATCATTTGCAATAAACTCATTAGTAATTTGGGAGAAAAGTGAATTTTAGACACTCATTGTATACCATGCAGGAAAATAAACTTAAGAGAGATGGAAGGTTAAATATAATAAAGCCGAACCAAGGAAAAACCAGGAGACCGTAGAATTGAAGAAGGCTAGTGAAGACCTCATGCAAATTTAAGGACTCCAGGAGACAAATTGGCAAAAGAATTAAAAAAGGAAGCCCACAATAGAGGGAATATAATTAACAAACAAATAGAAAATGTTCTGACAAAGATAGTAAAGTTAAAAACAGGAAATATCATTACTCACATATTTAATTAGCAAAAAGCTCTTTTTAAAAGGCAAGTTATCCGTTGCGGGTGGACGCTGCATCATCAGTGCATCCCCGTGTTTCCGGCTGCATCATAAACTCTTAGCTAGCTGCTGCTGCTGCTGCTGCTAAGTCGCTTCAGTCGTGTCCGATTCTGTGCGACCCCAGAGACGGCAGCGATATATATCAAGCGCTCTGAAAGTCTTGTGGCTTTAGTACTTCTAGAAATCTAAGAACAGAAATACAGGGCTTTATATGCATGGATATGTCCACTGGTGTTAACTACCAGCAATAAAGGCATAATGATACACATTATGGTTCATGTATGCATTCATTTGAAATTTATTCTAAAGTCACGGTAACATGTCTAGAGTCATCTAATATTAAATGAAAAAGTAAGATTTTAACATATGTATGACTTAAAGAGAGACACGTTCAAGCTATCAAGAAGAAATATACTGGAGTGGTGCAGTGATCGAGTGGTGGTGGTTGGGATTCTTGGAAATTTTTTTTCTTCATTTTCTGACTTTATAATGCAGTTAGTTTTTAAGAAGCATTTAAAAAACACTTTTATAAACAGACTTTGAATTTCTAAGAGCTGTATTCCTTAGAACAGCTGCTGCTGCTGCTGCTAAGTCACTTCAGTCGTGTCCAACTCTGTGTGACCCCATAGACGGCAGCCCACCAGGCTCCCCCATCCCTGGGATTCTCCAGGCAAGAATACTGGAGTGGGTTGCCATTTCCTTCTCCAATGCATGAAAGAGAAAACTGAAAGTGAAGTCGTTCAGTCTGTCCGACTGTTAGCGACCCCATGGACTGCAGCCTGCCAGGCTACTCCGTCCATTGGATTTTCCAGGCAAGAGTACTGGGGTGGGGTGCCATTGCCTTCCCCGCTTAGAACAGCAGCCCCAGCCTTTTTGGCACCAAGGACAGCTCTGGGGGCAGTTGTTCCCGTGGACGGGGTCGCAGGGGGTGAAGTGCATCACTTTCACCGTGCACTTTTTCCTATTATCACCACATCAGCGCCGCCTCAGATCACCAGGCATTAGACCCCGGTCGGCTGACCGTCTTGACCATTTTCATGTGCTCACTGGGAGAAACGTCTGTTCAGAGCCTCAGCTCATGCTATACTTGGGCTGTTTATCTTTTCATTGTGAAGTTGAAAGAGTACAGAACTTACTTTGTTTTAAGCACATGTCTCCATGTGAATAGAAAATGGATGAATAAATAGCAAATGTTTTAAACACAAGAGACACACAAGAACACAGTGATTGACCTATAGGTCCGTGTAACGGAGCTTCAGGAAGCGCTTCATGACTGGAGAAACCTGATATTGATGGTATCAATATAGTAAATATAACACGTATAGAATTCTGAATCCTTTTATAGCCTATTAGGGTAGGTACTGAGTTACTGAAGGGAACACTGAGTTAGTGGGGTAACCGATTTACTTTGAGGACATTTTGAGATTTGTGAATTTTTCATAAAAGTGTTAGATAAATTTGAAACTCATGTGCAGTTGAGACTATTTCACTGATTCTGTTAGGGGTCTTTTGGAAACTAAGTTATATGAAAGCTCAAGTGTCTCATTTGTGGTATTGTGAATTTTTCCAGGGGAAGAAAACTCTTTTTTTTCCTTGCAAACAGTTGCAGGAAATTATTGTTTCTGTCTTTAAATTATCATAATTGCAATTCTTCATCACAGGCTTGTAAAACTATAGAGGATGTATGAAATCATGTTTATTCATTTGGTGTTTTGAACATAACTATCCTAAACTTGATTATGTTAATTTCAGAAAAATAGAACATGAAGTTTGGAATTAGGCAAATATACATAAGTTTCAATTGTGTACAAGGATTGCTTATAGTTCCAGGATAAAATCAAATCTTGTCCCAAAATCTAATTAGTGGCTGTTTGTTAGTATATTTGATGTACTCATTTTCTCACTTCAGTAACAGATGAAGTTCAGCCTTGGTTCCTGGAGTTCTCAGGCAGTGTCCTGGAATCTGGTGTAGTCTCAAGAGTTGCGTCCAGTGGTCAGGAGCAGAACTAGAGGTCAGCTGCATAGCAGTCTACAGGAGAGAGAGAGAGAGATGGAGCGGGGAGAGGGAAGGAGGGAGAAAGAGAAGGGAGAGAGAGGCAGGGAGGGAGAAGTCGGGA
>SJYX01004649.1:346831-379270 GCA_006410675.1 Oreotragus oreotragus
GGGCAGAAAGGGAGAGAGGAAGGGGGGAGAGGGGAAGAGGGGGAGAGAGGAGGAGAGAAGAGGGGAGGAGAGGGAGAGAGGAGGAGAGAGAGGAGGAAAGAGGGGAGGGGGGGGAGAGGGAGGGAGGGCTGTTTTTCACACGCCGACGGGCCTCAGCATCTTCCTCTCGTTACTCAGTGCTCCCTGATGCTCTGAATCTGTGTGCAGCCTCCTCATTTCCTGGGGGTGCTGTGGCGCGTTACCACGAACTGGTAGCTTAAGACAACCTAGGTGTGCTCTCAGGGTCCTGAGGCTGGAAGTCCACGTTGAAGGCGGCAGAGCCGTGCTCCCAGTGAAGGCTCCCCCTCCTCCGGCCGGCCTCCACGCGTGGCTGCACCCCGCCTGCACCCCGCCTCTTCCCTCCATCCTCGCGTGGCTGCCTCCTGACTGTGTGTGCCTGCCTGTCTCTCCTCTTCTTATAAGGACACCAGTCATTGGATGTAGGTCCTGCCCTAACCCAGGGTGACCTTACCTTAACTAATGACATCTGCAAACACCCTGTTTCCAAATCAGGTCTCATTCTGAGGATCTGGGTAGAATGTCATTGGGTTGCTATATTCAACCTAGAATACAAACCTAGCCACTTCTATATTTAGGTACGACCATTTAACTGATTGCAGGTTTCCATGTATGTTACGTCCCAAACAAAATAATCTGATAAGATATATTTTAGATATTTCTAAGATAGCATATTCAAAATCAGAGACATTACTTTGCCAACAAAGGCCTGTGTAGTCAAGGCTATGGTTTTTCCAGTAGTCATGTATGGATGTGAGAGTTGGACTGTGAAGAAAGCTGAGAGCCGAAGAATTGATGCTTTTGAACTGTGGTGTTGGAGAAGACTCTTGAGAGTCCCTTGGACTGCAAGGAGGTCCAACCAGTCCATTCTAAAGGAGATCAGTCCTGGGTGTTCTTTGGAAGGACTGATGCTTTATGGTTTTTCCAGTGGTCATGTATGGATGTGAGAGTTGGACTGTGAAGAAAGCTGAGAGCCGAAGAATTGATGCTTTTGAACTGTGGTGTTGGAGAAGACTCTTGAGAGTCCCTTGGACTGCAAGGAGGTCCAACCAGTCCATTCTAAAGGAGATCAGTCCTGGGTGTTCTTTGGAAGGACTGATGCTGAAGCTGAAACTCCAGTACTTTGGCCAACTCATGCAAAGAGTTGACTCGCTGGGAGAGATTTGGGGCAGGAGGAGAAGGGGACGACAAAGGATGAGATGGCTGGATGGCATCACCAACTCTATGGACGTGAGTTTGGGTGAACTCCAGCAGTTGGTGATGGACAGGGAGGCCTGGCGTGCTGCGATTCATGGGGTTGCAAAGAGTCAGACGCGACTGAGCAACTGAACTGAACTGAAGATATATCTGAGAAATTGGGGTTACGGTGGTGGTATGTATTTGTGCATTTCAAGAAGAGCTTTTAAGAAATCCAGATGGGAACTGGTGTCTTAGGAGTATTCACTGCTTCGTAGGCACCTTCACCTGTGTTATCTCATTTAATTAGTTCAGCATGAAATGAAACTCGCTCAGTTGTGTCCGACTCTTTGTGACCCCATGGACTATACAGTTCGTGGAATTCTCCAGGCCAGAATACTGGAAAAGGTAGACTTTTCCTTCTCCAGGGGATCTTCCCAACCCAGGGATTGAATCCAGGTCTCCTGCACTGCAGGCAGATTCCTTACCAGCACCTCCTTTTTATTCCACCTTCTCATAATTTCAATTTACTAAATTTGTTGGCAGGATCTTAAAAATGTAGCCACGTCTTACTTGTTACCATGTCTATGTCTGTCTGTGTCTGTGTCTCTCTGTGTCTACATACTGGCTCTTACTTGGCTACTTAAGGGCTGTTTTGGCACAGTCTTAAGGTACTTGAACCTCCGTTTCCTCGTCTGTAAAAAGGAAGCAGTAATTCATAGTTGCCTTGTGCAGCATTGTGAAAGGGAAAGTTGCTCAGTCGTGTCTGACTCTTTGTAACCGGAGTACTGGGGCGGGTTGTCATGCCATCCTCCAGGGGATCTTCCCAACCCAGGGATTCTTTACCAGCTGAGCCAGCAGGGAAGCCCAAGAACATCTGACCTGGTAGCGCATCCCTTCTCCAGCTGATCGTCCCAACCCAGGAGTCGAACCGGGGTCTCCTGCATTGCAGGCAGATTGCCTGCCGGCGGAGCTGTCATCGCAGTGGCCGAGAAGCACCATGCTTGTCGGATGTGAAGTGCCCCACACGCCGCTTCCCCCTACTGAGCTTTTTCTTTTCCGGCTTTTTTGGAGGTGCGTGCATGTTCTTTCTGTCATTCTTGCCAGAGAGGCTTTAGGGGTAGATGTACAGCAGATGTCCCGTCTTTGCGTGAAGATGTTGTTATTCATGGATGTACCAATAAGAATTGCACGCAGCTGTATACAATAGAAAACCTCAAATAACAGCAGATTAAATAAGAGCGCTTGTTTCCTTCTCACATGAACAGAATACAGAGGGAGTAGGCAGGGTTTATGGAGCATTTCTACAGAACAAGGATTTCAGGAACAAGGTCTCTCTGTTATACCGTCTGAGCCCATGGCTGCCGTGCATAGTCCCCTTGGCCCCAGAATGGCTGCTGAAGCTCCAGCCCTCGGGTTGGTGTTCCATGCCACCCAAAGGGCAAAAAGGGCACCTCTCTTTAAGCAGCTTTTCAGGAAGTCCATGTAACCCTTCGACTGTATCCCATTTATCTCATGACCACACTTTAATGCTGGAGAAATGTTTTCCTTCAGTATGGATCTCAGTGTGCCCAGATAAAATGGGGATTCTGTGACAAGGCGAGAAGAAGCTGGTGTTCGGCTGGTAACCGGCATCATCTGGTGTCTGTAATCATGGGATATGGCCTGCAGGGCACCGGTGTCAGGGGGTCTGATCTGGGCAGTGAGCCATGCGTGGAGCCCGGCTTCCAGGGTATAAACATCCTGCTTTAGAACAACAGCCTTGCATATGACTTTTCAAACAGCCTGTGTAGAGAGCCGCCAGTGAATAAGGCACAGTGGCCGCTTCCATCCACCTCCGCGACTCACGCCCAGGCCGGACCGGAGCCGCTGCGCGCACAGAGCCTCTGTCCACAGCTACCAGAGCCCGTCCCCACGCTGATGGAAAAAAGCCCTGGCGGGAGGGTGCACGCTAAAGACATCGTCACACGGTTAACTAACTGGTTAGTTGCAGCTGCGGTAAAACCCTGATGCTGGGGAAGACTGAAGGCAAGAGAAGAGGACAGCAGAGGCTGAGGTGGTTGGATGGCGTCACCGACTCAATGGACATGAGTCTGAGCAAGCTCCGGGAGACGGTGAGGGGCAGGGAGGCCCGGCGTGCTGCAGTCCATGGGGTCACAGAGAGTCGGACGTGACTTAGCGAGTGAGCACCGACAACGAGTGATATAAGCTTGTGTTCCAGAGAGATGGGTCTGGAGAAGAGCCGAGTGGCTGGTAGTTTAGGCAGGAGCGAGGCGGGGCTTGGGGATTGTGAAGGGTCTCTTGGGGCCCAAGGAAGTGACCAGGGGCTTTGAAGGGAGGACCACGGTCAGCCTCAGAGCAGGAGCAGGAATTCCAGCCTCCCTGCAGCTGGCTGGGGGCTCGAGTGAGATGGGGACACAGGCCTGGACAGCTTATGATATGAAACATTTTTTGAATTAGGTTCCCTCATTTATCATTCTGATTAACACAGAACATTTGTAAACCACAGCCTCTGGAAAAGTGGCACAAACTCATTGCACCGTGTTCCCTCAGCCGCTTCCTGATGGGACACCCGCGGAGCCCGAGGCCAGAGGCACAGACGTCCGGGCGCCGCCTCCTCTCAGGGCCTGATGGGGCAAGGGGCGGCCTGGGGCAGCCCGCGCCCCCCACGTGGGCTGGCTTCTTCCTGTGCGCATCTGCTCCTCGGGTCTGTTCCTCTCCTGGCTCCTGGGCTGCCTCCGAGGCCCGTCTTTGTTCTTCAGAAGGGTTCTGTCCATCTGTCACCAGAAGCCTCATGTCATTATCTGACTTAAACCAGCGTCGCCGATGTCCCCAGGGCGGGTTACAGGACCACGGAGATCAGAACAGCAGATTTGATGGTGAACCGGGAGACAGGCCAAGGTTTGTCCCTAAGGCGCCTGTTGCCTCCGTTTGGGTGATTTATGCCTGGATTGGCCTGGAGCTGCCAGTACAGGCCATCTGCCTCCAGCTTCCAAAAATGAAGCGCAGGTGTTAGTCACTCAGCCTTGCAACCCTCTGGACTGTAGCCAGGCTCCTCTGTCCACGGACTTCTCCAGGCAAGAATGCTGGAGCGGGTAGCCGTTCCCGGCTCTGGGGCGTCTTCGTGGTCCGAGGGTCGAACCTGCGTCTCCTGCTTTGGCAGGTGGATGCTCTACCACCCGAGCCTCCAGGGAAGCTCACTTTCTGGACACTGCGTGCCCGCTTTCTTCGAGGGCACGGGCTGAGCTAGCGACAGCTCGAGAGAGGCCACAGCTGGAGCGAGCAGACCCCAGCACTGCAGGCGTGAGCGCCTCCTGCCTCGTCCCCGCGCCCCTGCTGTCCATCTGTCCGTCCATCCATCCTCCATCTGTCCATCGTCTTGATTCTGTCTTAGTTCTAGAAACTTGCATCCAGACCCTCCCTCAGAAATGGGCAAGGACGGCAAGCCGTGTGGGTGAAGCTGGTCCCGCTGAGCACAGCTGGCCCCCAGTATCACACACCCTCCCTCGGGAGCTGAGAGAGGGCGGCTTTATGGGTCCACAGAGCCCTCCAGCCCCGGCAGTTTTCCAAGACATGTATTCTGAGTCGGTTGGAGGATGGAGGGTGGGGAGAGTAACTCCGCAGAATGGCTGACGTGCTTCGCACCAGGGTGGCCACAGCCGGGCGCCTCTGATGAAGGCTGCACCGTGGACGCCAGATCAGGGTGATGCAGAGAAACAGACGGTGCCTGCCCGCTCCGTCACCGCCACTCCCCAACCCGCCGGCCCTCGACTCCGCGGGCAGCACCCCTCCCGGGGCCACAGGCCTGAGGAGGCCAGCTGTGTGTGAGAAGCATCAGTGCTTCTAACCAGCAAGTGGCAGCTGGCGGCCACTAGCAGGCCTGTCGGTTTTCCCTTTCCCCGGGAGGAAGTGACAGGTGAATGACGGGCACTTTCACATGGCCTATTTTCCCCATGGGAAATTTTTAAAATTATACGTTAGGGCTGGTTTGTATATGCAACACAGGGCGTAACACAGCCCTCAAATGAGTATCATTATCTTCATCTGTGAACTGAGAGCCCTCAGGGGATGGCCTGCCGGCCAGGTCCTCCAGCCTCGGGCGTGGGCAGAACCCAGCCCTCCTCTCACCTGCTTCTCCTGGCAAAACCTCACCGAGCAGAGGTTCTAAGACATGTTCAGAGTCCCTGTGANATAGCCTTGACTAGATGGACCTTTGTTGGCAAGGTAATGTCTCTGCTTTCTACTATGCTGTCTAGGTTGGTCATAACTTTCCTTCCAAGGAGTAAGCATCTTTTAATTTCATGGCTGCAATCACCATCTGCAGTGATTTTGGAGTCCAGAAAAATAAAGTCAGCCACTGTTTCCACTGTTTCCCCATCTATTTGCCATGAAGTAATGGGCCCAGATGCCATGATCTTCATTTTCTGAGTGTTGAGCTTTAAGCCAACTTTTCACTCTCCTCTTTCACTTTCATCAAGAGGCTCTTCAGTTCTTCTTCACTTTCTGCCATAAGGGTGGTGTCATCTGCATATCTGAGGTTATTGATATTTCTCCTGGCAATCTTGATTCCAGCTTGTGCTTCCTCCAGCCCAGCATTTCTCATGATGTACTCTGCATATAAGTTAAATAAGCAAGGTGACAATATACAGCCTTGATGTACCCCTTTTCCTATAAATAAATAAATACCAAAAGAGAATTTAAAAGATATATAGTTTTGTTTTTTTTTTTAAAGAGACATACATGTCCAGGTCCCAAAGATTCTACTTCAGAGAGTCCAAGCAGGGCTCAGAAGTCTCTGTATTCAACAAACTGCCTCCCTGCCACCCCATATGAATCTGATGCAGATGTGCCTGGACCCTCTGAGCAACCCTGCCACAGCTTCGTCTCTCCTGGGAGTTCCATGGTTGATACTAGCCAAACTGGCACAACAGTCTCCTATAAGGCTAATGTGTGTGTCTACTGAGTTGCTCAGTCATGTCTGACTCTTTGCGACCCCATGAAGTGTAGCTTGCCAGGCTCTTCTGTTTATGGGGATTCTCTAGGCAAGAACACTAGAGTGGGTTGCCATGCCCTCCGCCTCCAGGGTATCTTCCCAACTCAGGGATCGAACCCAGGTCTTCCAGGCAGGGAGATTCTTTACCATCTGAGCTACCAGGGAAACCCATAAGGCTAACATGATACATTAAATACAGCAACTACTCAAATTCTGTCTGATATTGCTAAACACTCTGACTTTAAGACCTTCCTTGTGCCACAGCCCAGGACCCTCCCTGCTCCCAACCCCAATCAACCATCTTTCTGTCTTTAGATGTTTCTATCCATTTTTGCTACTGAACAGAGTTACCTGAATGCTGGTGGTTAATGCAGTTCTCATACGATTCCTTCTGAAACAAAATTCTTTCTGGCTTTTTGGGAACAGCTGCCTGGAAATAAAGGTGGTTACACTGTGTTTGGCCTTTGGCAGGAAGAGGGCTACTTCTCAACTGACCACTAACTCAGAAGACCTTCCTCACTCTGGAGAAAATCATTACAGCAAGATGCATTCTCCTGTTTTAATATCCAGCCTTCTTTCTGACTGCAGTTCCCTTGGATTTTGCTTTTAATAATATTTTGTGCTTGTTTTTAAATAAGCTATAAAAACACATTGTAGAGTATGAGGTGTTATAGCCTCCGCCTCCAGGGTATCTTCCCAACTTACTACTGCTTATATAATTGTAAGACCCTCCTATGATATGAATGCCTGAAGAGAACAGTGTCAGTTTCACCTAAACCTCCTTTGCTGCATCTTGTATGTTTTGCTCAGTGGATCTTGGAGAGGGCAAAATAGAGATTTTTACCCCCATGCCAAACCTATGCCTACTTCTGCTGCTGCTAGGTCACTTCAGTCGTGTCCGAGTCTGTGCGACCCCATAGACAGCAGCCCACCAGGCTCCCCTGTCCCTGGGATTCTCCAGGCAAGAATACTGGAGTCGGTTGCCATTTCCTTCTCCAATGCATGAAAGCGAAAAGGGAAAGTGAAGTCGCGCAGTTGTGTCTGACTCTTAGCGACCCCATGGACCGCAGCCTACCAGGCTCCTCTGCCCAAGGGATCTTCCAGGCAAGAGTACTGGAGTGGGGTGCCATTGCCTTCTCCGAACCTATGCCTGGGCGCTCCTAAATGAAAACCCAGTCAAATATAACAGACACTTGCCCTTCTGTAAATATAGCTCTACAAATGGTGGGGCCTTGGGCTGTGCCAAGGTTAATGGTGAGCCTCCTAACGTCCCTGTCTGCCCCGCCCTGCTCAGCTGCTAGCAGTGATGGTCTGCCTCCAGCAGTCACTGGACGGTATATTTAGAGCCTCTTCCCCAAGAGTAAGTGTGATCTGAAAATAGATTGCTTGGCTTGTGTGTGATTGGGTTGCAGCCTCCAGCTCTACACCTGAATAAGTGTAGGTGGTAGCCAGCTCAACACACGTGGGTTCAATAGAATCCAAGGGACAGTGGCCTGGTCTTGGGGGTTGGGCTCTGGTCGAGTCTTTTTCCTCCCACAAAGGGACTTAAACAGGCCTTTCTGAGGTCTGAGGCTGACGTCCACCTCTTTGGCTGGGACTCCTTGGATCCGGACCGAGGCTGGCTTAGAGTGTTCCATATTTGCATGGCTGGCCTCTCTCTGCTAGGGACCAGATGTTTCCCTCTGGTCTCAGCCCTATTCTTCTCTCAGCAGGATCACAGTTGTTCTGTATCCTGAGAGCTCCCATGTGCTTTGCAGCTGTGGTTGAGTTGTTTATGACAGGGAGGGTTTTATGATCATCATTTGACTGGGAACCAGGAGATGGAGGCATATCCATAAATGTGCCTTCTACCTTGAAATTTTTGTGACAATGTTATTTAGTTTGGAGTTAAGGGTCATTATAAGTTACCCTTAAACTCTCAGCTCATAGCTCCATGCGAGCAGGGAGAGAGCCTGTTATGTTCATAGTTATAATCTCAGCATCCATTCAATAAGCATTTACCAAACCCTTACTGTGTACAAAGTAAAATACTAGATTCTTTGATAACATAAAGATGAATAAGAGGGTCTCCCTACACTCAGGAAGAAGATTCCAGTTTAACGAGTTATGACACAAAAGGAAATTCAACTAGTGCTGTAATAAATATTTAAGCAAGATTTTTTTGGAAAGCAGTGGAAGTACTATTTGCAAAGGAAGATTGACAGAGAAAACGGCCTTTAGATAGTGCCTTTAACAAGTAAGATTTTGACAGCAGACAGGGTGGGGTGTGAGCATGTCATGCTGAGAACACAGTGCCAGCAAACCTCAACTCAGTGAATGCAAGTCTACACAGCAGATGGCCTCAGCCACCACGTCTCCTGCTAAGCAAGAGCTCCTTGGGTTCATAAGCCCCAATTGTATGTACTAGCAGATGGGCAAAGTGGATCTTATTGGTTCCTTGGAACTATCTTGGGAAGTGGTTTCTCATTTTCTGCTGATGGGTCCTTCTTAGCCTCCCATTGTGGAAAGGTTCTCTTTCCTTAAGTCAATAGTTCCCAAGCTCATCTGCATGTTAGAATCTCCTGGCATTCTTTTAACAGTTTCAAAGCACAGACCAACTAAATAATCTCTGGAGGTGGATTGTCTAAGTATCTAATTTTCGAATTTTTCAAGCTTCCTGGGTGATTCCAATGCACAGACAAGTTTGGGAATACCTCCCTTGAGGCACATTTAATTCAGTCAGCTGGTTTTATCAATAATTAGAGCAGTTAGCTACAGTATAAACCTGGCTGGTTGCAGAGCCATGGATGACACCTTGTAAATATAGTGTGTACTTTTGGACACATTTCAGGCCTTACGGCCCAGTTTGTTTATGATAACAGATACAGTTCTAATTTAAAGCTAATCATCACTCTTTCTGAATTAGGTACCTCATTTCTCTCCTCAAAGGATCTCAGTCATCAAGACTGATGTCTTGTACTAATGCCATTATGGAGCCTGTCCACATATGAGCCTGTGATTCCAGAAAAGGGAACTCATGAAAATGAAATTTGGGCTGAACACTGGTCCCCTTTTGTCCAATGCCCTGGAGATCTCAGTGTAATCAGTGAACTTAATTATTCACTAGTCTCACGTGTACTAGGTTTCTACTATGTGTTAGACTCTGTTGTGAAGACTTATGGGGCTACAAGAGTGACTCAGATCAAGTTGATAGTTATTTAAGCTTTGCTTCTAGTAGGACAGGTTTTCAGTTGCATTCATAATTATAATAACATGAGGAGTTAATAACAATGTCTGGTGACACAAGAGTGGTCCCAACCCAACCACAGACTACAGGAATCTAGGAGAGAGAGCAGTGCAACCAAAGCGCACCCAAAAGGCGCCATGAAAATGGCCTGGGGGAGTGGGTGGCATTTGGATGGAGAACAGAAAGAAGGGAAGGCTGTTCTGCGCAGAGGAGCAGAACGAAGATGGATTACTGGGGTGGTGCCTTCGGAAAATGGCAAGTCATCTGAATTTGACCAGCATGTGGAGGAGAGAAAAGACAAGAAGGGAGGCTGTCAGTAGTACACAGCTGACATGGCGTGTCGAACATCGGATTGTGGATAGGACAACGGAGTGATGGAAATCTTGACGGCTAGGTCATCTAAAGGTGAGACCTGAGCATTCTCATTCCTTAGCTTCTCGAATGCACCAAGCTCACTCCCTTGTCAGGGCTTTTAGAGTCTCTCTCTCCTCTGTCTGGTACACCCTCCCCACCCACTGCTTTTTTTTTTCACCTTGGCTGAATCCTACTCATCCTTCAGGTCTGAGTATAACTGTCATTTTCTCAAAGAAGTCTGCCCTGACCTTTCAACTGGAATTAGATTCCTCTGCTATAGTCTCTCATCTCATCCAATTATTTTCCTTCCTTGTACTTATCACAGATTATAATGATATATTTATGTCTGTGACCATTTGTTTGACATCCACCTCTCCCATCAGCTGGCATAAACTCCATGAGGTCAGGGACTTTATCTATCTTGTCCCTTAGTGTATCCCTAGTGATTGACAGGCAAAAAGGTCTCGATACGTGTTGGCTAAATGATAAGCAAATGAATGAGGGACAGCAAAGAGAAAAAACAATATATACATGGAAATCCCCTTACACACACAGAAAGACACATAAAATAGAAACATATCATTAATAAGAGAAAGATTATGGTCTGGTGCAAGATACATTGGCTAGGAGTCAGACTTGGGGCCCAATGTTTATACCCATTTCTGTCACTACCTAACTATGAGACCACATCCAAAATCCAATTTGTTAGAGTAGCTATTTTTCCTTCTCTGCTGTCACAGCCTTGGTCTCAAATTCCTCATTTATAAAACGGGGATAATACAACCTGCCCTATTTATCTTCAGTATTGAGGAAAATAACTGAAACAATATACAGTCATGTAGGTAAAGTACTACACAAATATAAAAATATTAATCCATGCATCAGTGTGGAGATATTTGTGTCTAAATCTTATATTTAATATCAGCAATTGGCAAATAAGTAACTTTGGCTTTTCATTTGTGTTCACTGCAAAATATTATTTCTATCACCATTTACTCAAAAGCAAAAAAAAGAAAAGAAAAAAAGAAAGACCAATGTTAAATCTATATTCTTTCATTACCAGAGTGAATATAAGATGTTACATTGAGTCTGTGTTGAACATACTAGTGAAAACACATGCCCTTTTCATTTATTCAAAGGCACAAATGGCTTTCATAAAAGCAGAACGTTATCATTTAAGGAGGAAGAAATAATTAGCTTTAACAAGAAGTAAGCTCAGAATTCTCATGAATGGATTTGGTGATTCCCACTATGGACACTGAGTATTTGGTTTTTAATTTGACATCCTAGTGAAAATTCAGGACCAGCTGGAGACACTGGAGTGTGTGAGACACAGAGTTATCTGAGAAGGGCTTAGCTCAGGATAAAGTTGTTATATCAATAACGAACCTAAACAAGGCACAGTGGTGCCAAGCAAAAAATGTGGATTAGAAAGAAAAGCTACATTCATATTTTTTGTGCTTTAGGCTTAGTACCTTACGGCTTGTTATGGAATGTTAAACCAGATGGAAGGTAACTCATAAGGACAGCAGGCTGGGATCTTTGGGGTCTAATCATATCAAGCATTTTTTAATGCAAAAATATTTATTGAGCACCTATTGTGTGTTTTAGTGTTTACGTGGAAAACTTTTGTTGGGAAATGGTAGGAACAATGAACTAGAAGTTGGAATGAGCGTACTGGGCTCCCACAGTGAGTAAGCAAGTTAGTCAGAGCAGAAGGGACCATCAGAGAAAGGGAAGGAAAGCAAGAAAATAGGACTTCCTCGTTTGCATAGAACTTCTTAGTATAAAACAAACAGACAAAACCCCAAACTAAACCAAAATGCATGCACAGCTCTCATCTCATCTGATCCATAAATCAAAACCAAACCCAGAAACCTCAGTGAGGTTGGCAGTGTGGGTGTTTTCCCAGAGAATAAATGAGCTTGCCCAAGACCACACAGCTGGAGAGTGGGGGCCTCACATAACTGAACCAGCACACTTTCCCTCTGTAAAGCTCAAAAGGTAGGATGAGATGGCATGGGGAGGTCTTTCCATGCCAGACTAAGGAATCTGGTCTTTATGCTGGGAGGAAAGGAAATAGACAGTGCACCTAATTTAGCACAAGGGGAAGAAGGCAGAGACCACCACAAACTGCCAACAGATCATCTTGACACTGACCTTGGACAAGGCTCTGCAGAGAGCTTGCTAAAGGATGGCTTTGGAGGACTTGGAAGAACCCTTGCCAGCACCTGTTCACCAAAAAGCCAATTATGTTGGAGCAACTCATTTCCTTCTCTGACAGGAGTACCATAGAAAATTTAGTTGGCACTTCATTGAGATGCTTCCTTCAGATACCTCTCTGGAGAAAATGGACAATAATGGATGGGTGGTGAATTAATTTCAATTGGATTTTTCTACTTTATCTTACAAATTTTATTTGATTTATTATTTTTTTATTGAAGTATAGTTGAATTACAATAGTGTTGCTGCTGCTGCTAAGTTACTTCAATCATGTCCGACTCTTGTGGGACCCCATAGACGGCAGCCCACCAGGCTCCCTGATTCCTGTGATTGTCCAGGCAAGAACGCTGGAGTGGATTGCCATTTCCTTCTCCAATGCAGGAAAGTGAAAAGTAAAAGGGAAGTCGCTCAGTTGTGTCCAACTGTTAGCAACTCCAAGGACTGCAGCCCACCAGCCTCCTCCATCCATGGGATTTTCCAGGCAAGAGTATTGAAGTGGGTTACCACTGCCTTCTCCATACAATATTGTATTAGGTTCAAATGTACAGTAAAGTAATTCAGTTATACACACACACACACATATATATATTCTTTTCAGATTATTTTCTACTATGGTTTATTAAAAGGTATTGAGTATAGTTCCCTGTGTTATACAATAGATCCTTGTTGGTTATCTATTTTAAATATAGTAGTGTGTATATATTATAGTTTGCACTGAATTTTAAAGTTGAAGGGAATTTTAAAATATATCTAACCCTGCTCCACTATTTTACAGATGAGGAAAGGGAAACAAGGGGTTAATCGACTTGCTTTGAGCTATATCATCATCATAATCATCATTATCATTATCAAAATAGTTTACACACATAGCTTACACATTTACTGTATATCTGGCATATTCTAAGTGTTTAATATGTATTGGCTTGACAGATGGCCCACTGGTAAAGAATCCACCTGCCAAGTAGGAGATGTGGGTTCGGTTCCTGGGTCTGGAAGATCTCCTGGAGAAGGAAATGGCAACTCACTCCGGTATTCCTGACTGGAGAATCCCATGGACAAAGGAGCCTGGAGGGCTACAGTCCATAGGGTTGCAAAGAGTCAGACATGACTGGGTGGCTGAGTACACATGCATGGCTGGTTTAAGCCTCACAACAAACCTATGTGGTAACGGAGGCTCAGGGAGATTTAGTAACCTGCCAATACCATGAGGTTATAAGCAATGGACCTGGGATTTGTACCCAGCAAGACTGGCTCCTGAATTGGTACTTTCTTTTTAGGTACAGCCTCTCCATGCCATAAAACTAGCAAGTGACAGAACAAAGTGTCAAAGATACTAATGAATGGACTTTCTAGTGGTAGGCTGTAAGATGTCCTTGTTATGTCCTTTTCAACGTTGTTATCCATGAGTTGGATAAAATATGGAAAGCAGTTCATCAGATCTTCAGAAGTCATTATATGGGGAGAGGATTAAAAAATACACTGGACAAAGGAAGCAGGATCTCAAAAATTCTGGGATGATGAATGTAAACATTTTCATTTCAGAGGAACATAGGAAGATACTGCTTGTTGATTCTCAAACCAAATGCCCAAGAATGGAATGAGGGATGTGCATAAAATACAACTTGGGGGTACGGATTTATCAATTCCTACATGAATAAGCATGTGAGGCTGCCCAGAGCTAATGCAATTTAGCAAATGATATTCCATGTATGTTTTTCACTGGTCACGTCCATGCGGGTCTCAGCTGATGTTCTGAGACCAGAGGCCTGCTAGGGGAGCTCTGGGCAACAAGACTCTTCACAGTGCTGGCCTGATCTTTCTTCCTCCTTCCTGACCTGCTTTTGCTCTGACCTTCCATCTTGGTCTCTTCCCCTCTTGCCATCCCAACTCTATTCCTGCCTCTAGCCTTTTATTCTTAGCTTTTGTTCTGGGCTCTCCTACCATACGAACATTGCTTTTTATTTCCCCACCATGGGACTCTGATTTGAATGCCTCTATAGCTGTCTACATGCAGTGCTGCATCTGAAGAAAACCCTCAGAGCTCAGATTATGTGCTGATAGCAACCCCATTGCCCTCCCAATACATACACCACGAGGAGAAGATTTGGACCATATATGGAGTATTGTATCCAAGTCTGGCTGACCCCTTTCCCTACCATAAGGGTATCTATGTAAATTGAAGTACATTCATAGAAGAAGGATAGATTGTGAATAGACTTGAACAGTTGGTGATATATGAAATGAATAAAAGAGACAAGCATGCCTAGAGAATGTAGATTAGATTATGGCCTTGGGAAATTTATCTCCAAATTTGCAGATGATCCTATTGTGAAAGACCCCACAGGCTTNTGAAAAGCAGAGACATTACTTTGCCAACAAAGGTCCATCTAGTCAAGGCTATGGTTTTTCCTGTGGTCATGTATGGATGTGAGAGTTGGACTGTGAAGAAGGCTGAGCACCGAAAAATTGATGCTTTTGAACTGTGGTGTTGGAGAAGACTCTTGAGAGTCCCTTGGACTGCAAGGAGACCCAACCAGTCCATTCTGAAGGAGATCAGCCCTGGGTATTCTTTGGAAGGACTGATGTTGAAGCTGAAACTCCAGTACTTTGGCCACCTCATGTGAAGAACTGACTCACTGGAAAAGACTCTGATGCTGGGAGGGATTGTGGGCAGGAGGAGAAGGGGACAAGAGAGGATGAGATGGCTAGATGGCATCACCGACTCGATGGCGTGGGTTTGGGTGAACTCCGGGAGTTGGTGATGGACAGGGAGGCCTGGCATGCTGCAATCATGGGGTCACAAAGAGTCGGACACGACTGAGCGAATATTGAAGAAAATATTGAAGAAAACAACCTTATTTTTTGGTAATTAAAAAAAATTTCAAGTCAGCCAGACTGACTGTCACACGCTCCCTTCAGTGGCCACAGAGGTTGTTGAGAACAGACTCGTGAACTCGTGTCTCCCAGAGCCGAGTGTGCAGCCTCCCGGGAGCGCCAAGTCACCCCGTCCCGAGACGGCAGCAGGAGAGACAAGACACCACCTGTCCCGCTTGTCCCTGACTCGCGAAAACTTGGTGAAATGGGGAGAAGCTGGAGAGCCGCTTGGCCAGTCTCTGGACGGCCCCTCTTCACTGCAACCTGGCTTCCTGANCCTCCCGGGAGCGCCAAGTCACCCCGTCCCGAGACGGCAGCAGGAGAGACAAGACACCACCTGTCCCGCTTGTCCCTGACTCGCGAAAACTTGGTGAAATGGGGAGAAGCTGGAGAGCCGCTTGGCCAGTCTCTGGACGGCCCCTCTTCACTGCAACCTGGCTTCCTGACGTGATGAAAAACCCTGCTCCCTTGTAAGAGAGTTGCCAGTGTCCTCCGCCTTCAGAGGAAACTGCATCGCGTCTGGTTGTGAGGTCACCGTCCCACCTCCAGGCAAGAAGTAACCGTCCATCCAGGGACTGGAAGTGCCATAGAGAAAACTCAGGCTGATCTTGCTCTTCAAGAAAGGTGGCTGCTTCTTCCCTGAAATTTTAGATGAACTGAACTGTCCAATAAACAAAATCTTAGGGCTGCAGTCTTCAGTCCTAACAGAGCCAACTCAAGAAATACCTGAGGCTTGAGGCCCATGAGCTGGCGCTTTCTTGGTAATGACTTTGCGGTTCAGGTGTGTCTTTAAACTGCTGAGCCTCAGCTGTGTTCCCTGAATTAAAACTTGGCAAAGATTGGAAACTAAGTTCAGAGTCCACGTCAAGATAAAGTTCTCTAAGAGCACACTTAATGAGAGTCATGACAGTACATCGGCTTGTCGTTGCTCAGTCGGGCGTGAATACTGAGTGGATGTGGATGGAAGCCCCTGAGACCTGATGTGAGGCAGAAAGCCTGGCCTCGGGCCGGGGCGTGAGGCGAGTGTCCAAGGGCCAGCTCAAGGGCGGTGTCCTGCCCGAGTCACAGGCCAGCTTGTCTGGCTGTCCTCGGAAGGTCTGAAAGCCCCTCCTGGTGATTCTGCCCTCGTGATGCTTTGGAGGAAGAGCAGGAGAAAGGATGTTCATTGGAAGGACTGAAGCTGATGCTCCACTATCTTGACGACCTGACGCAAAGAGCTGACTCCTTGGAAAAGGCCCTGACGCTGGGAAAGACTGAAGGCAGAAGGAGACGGGGGTGCCAGGATGAGATGGTTAGATGGCATCACTGACTCGACGGACGTGAGTATGGGCAGACTCTGGGAGACAGTGGACGACAGGGAAGCTGGCGTGCCGCGGCCCGTGGGGTCACAAAGAGTCAGACACGACTGGGAGACGGCGACAAGGAGAAAGGAGCGTGTGCCTGAGCTCAGTGTCTCTAGGAGGGTGCTGGCTGAGTCCTGGCCCCTGTGGCTGTTTAAATCTAAATGGATTAAAGTAAACAAAGATTCAGGTCCTCAGTAGGAGCCATTGCGTTTCAAGCGCTCTGCACAGAGCTGGCGGTTAGTTCAGCAGGTGCTGCGGTGGGTCCCCTGGGCCGATGGACAAACCCCGATGGACAAATCTCCTTGTCCATGATGAGAAAGTCTCCCGGGGTGAGGGGTGTGCTTCCCTGTGGAAATGTCTCTGTGTACAGAACATGCTGTCTTCTGAGCACCAATTAGATTCTTTGGGAAATGGCATCAGTTTGGCTGTCGAATGCTGTGGGCTTGATCAAGAATAACAGAAAAATCGCCTTCCGGAACAAACGGAATGTTCGAATTGCACGTGTCGTTGAGGCTGAATAAAATCCAAGCCTGATTTAACTTCTCTGAAGTAGCTGATGGTGAAGGCGAGGGCCCCGCTGGCTCTGAAATGCAGCTTTGTGGGAACTGCATTGGCAGGCTTCCTGTTTGCTCCCACAGTGATGACGGGGACAGCCGTCAGATCTCCTGTGACCTCCCTTCCCTGATGTCACGCTGTTCCCCTCTGGTGGAGTTCAGGGGTATCTGCCTGCTACTCCAGGAGTGGAAAAGGAAATCGGGAGGTTGAACATGGATGATGTCCCTGTGGTGGCAGCGACTTAATAGCAGTGAAACTAGAGGTAACCTAAATGTGCAGGAATTGGGGGTTGGTTAGATCATGTGATACTGCTGTGTAGTTAACAACATCGAACAATGTTTGATACAAACGGATTTTAAAAAGTAAAAAAAAGACAGACCAATCTGTTTATATGATTCTTAAGAAAACATGCAAATCCACACACTCATTTTTGAATGAAGCATACCCCAAGTATATAATTTTCCTTTCTATTTTATCTAATGATTTTATTTACATAAGTGAACATGTAAGTAAACAATTGAAAATTAATAATGGTGACTAATAATATCTCATGATAAGCTGCACATTAAGAAAAAAATAAGGTTGTAAGCAGAGAGATCAGACAGCAGGAAGTGGACATGGAGCTTCACTCGGAGAGGACGGCCTCTCGGGAGGTGACTGTCGGGAGCACCGTGGAGGCCGAGGCTGCAGGGGAAGGACACGTCTGCCTGCCCCCTTTGGACTCCGCAGACAGGAAGGAGGCAGGAATGCAGTTTCTGCCTCCTCTGCTGTGTTTAATCAGTCGAACACACACCAGCTGCTTGGGAATCTTCCAGTCAGAAAAGGAGGTCTGAAACCCAGCCTTCCTGCAAATAATGCTGGGCCTTTTCGAGTCCCTGACAAAAATCCACGCAGCGTCGCTCCCCGCCCGTCGTCCGCCTCCACCACGTCCTGCTATGAGGGGCCCACCAGCCTTGCCGAATGTGTCCTGCTCTAAAATAGAGCTAAGGGTCTTCTATCTCTGGTGCTGGTTAATTTTTTATCTTAATGAAACCCCAGGCTTCTCAGGTGGCCCTAGCGGTAAAGAACCACCTGCCAGTGCAGGAGATGTAAGAGATGCGTGTTCGATCCTTGGAATGGGAAAATCCCCTGGAGGCGGGCACGGCAACCCGCCCTAGTATTCTTGCCCGGAGAATCCCATGGACAGAGGAGCCTGGAGGGTACAGTCCATGGGGTCACAGAGTCAGACACGACTGGAGTGAGTGAGCATACACGCTCGAAGCCCCATTTTATTCTGATGAATAACATTTACATCTACAGTTGGACCACTTTGTCAAACTCAGCTTGGCTGGCAGAAAGATTCTTGCGGGTTCTTTGCCCAGCTATGCAAGATGCTGTCATCATTAAATGTGAAGAGGCAGACTCTTAAAAAAAAACTGTATAAATCTCTAGCAGCAAATAAGCCATACTTTACTTATATTAGGGAATGCTTAAATCAAATGAGGTAGGTCTCTCTGTAACGACGTGGACAGGTCTCCAAGATGTATCGTCTGAGGGAAAGAGCAAGCCACCGAGGGAAGCATAAAACATAATCACGTCCATGTAAAAACCGGGTAACAAATAAGCCTCAGAGAGAGAACAGTCAAACCTCGCTCCTCTCAATAGATACGCAAGTAGCTTGCCTCTGGGGAAGTGAGGAGACAGACTAGCTTCGGTGGTGACAGTGAGAGGAGCCTTTAAACACTGTCTGCAAGATTTGGGTTATAGAAGTGAACTCATACATTATCTACGTCATCCAAATTGCCATGGATCCCAGCTGAATTTATTTGGCGATAGTTCAGCCGGTTCATGAGCCATTTGAGGGAGAGCTGTTGTGTCTGGTGATGAAGGGGCTTGTCTGCAGCCTCTCCAGTCCAGCAGCCACAAGGGAAGGCATCCACACAGGATCACTGTGCGACATGGGGTCCTCCAGCCGCCAGCAAAACGGAAGTCTTAGTTAAAAGCTGTAATATAACCAGCGTCTCCTTACTTTGTAATAGCCTCTATACACAGCCACCATCCCAGGAAAGCCTGACATATATAAGCATTTATTACTTACAGATTTCAAATTCCAAAAGAATCTTTGATGGTTTAGTTTGAAATTCTGACATTAAAATAAGATGCTTTAAATATGCAAGTATTCAAACCACAAAAGTGAAAGTGTTAGTCACTCAGTCACGTCCGACTTTACAATCCACGTCCATGGATTGTAGCCCCCAAGGCTCCTCTGTCCATGGGATTCTCCAGGCAAGAAAACTGGAGTGGGTTGCCACGCCCTTCTCCAGGGGATCCTCCCTGACCCGGGATCAAACCTGGGTCTCCTGCATTGCAGGCAGATTCTTTACCGTCTGAGGCACCAGGGAAGCCCTCAGACCACAAAGTCTAAATATTATTCATCAAGAAGAGATGAAGAGACGGCAGCCCACTGCAGCATTCTTGCCTGGAAAATTTCATGGACGGTGGAGTCTCGCAGGCTGCAGTCCGTGGGGTTGCAAAGAATCAGACAACTGAGACACACACACACACACACCCTAATTAGTTATCAGTTTCTTCATTTCACCTCAAAGACTGTTTATTGTATGCCTACTGTGTGCAGGTGGTGTGTGAGCAGGCTGGTCCTGGAGCCTGCAAAGGGCTGTCAGAGGCTTGCTTGCCCAGCACACGATGTCCAATGTAATGGTTAGAATCGTACCCTGGTTACGTAAAATCACCTTCATCTGATGATCTGGTTTTGATAGTACTCTCAGGTTAACAAAAATTTTAAATAGAAATTTTTTAAGTCATAGAGTTTTTGTTTTTTTAAAAAACAAAAAACCTGCTTCCCAAGAAGTTTAAGATCACAAAAACAATGCTAGACTCACCCTCGGAGCAGAGTTTTTGGTCTTGCTTGCGTGGGTGACATTTAGACCCAAGCCTGGCTCACAAGTGTGACTCATGAGAACACACCAGACGGTGAGAGCAGGGACCTTCCTGGTGCTTAGAGGGAGCGGCTTGAAGGAGGCTCGCTGCTCTGGGCGGCTGAGCAAGGCCCACCCCATTGGTCTTGCTTGCGTGGGTGACATTTAGACCCAAGCCTGGCTCACAAGTGTGACTCATGAGAACACACCAGACGGTGAGAGCAGGGACCTTCCTGGTGCTTAGAGGGAGCGGCTTGAAGGAGGCTCGCTGCTCTGGGCGGCTGAGCAAGGCCCACCCCAGGGCTTTACTGAACAACAGTCTTTTCCAGAAGCTTCTATACCCTGAGCTTCAGCCCTCAGTGACGGCCGCTTCTGTCCTCTGAGAAAGCTGTGGGGCATTCACGCCAGGGTGACCTCCTGCCAAAAGCCTGCCATCATTTCACTCACAGAATTAAAAGGGCTTTTGAAGGGATGTCCATTAGAATATAAACATCTTCATCAGAAAGCATCATTGATTGCCTTCCTCCTGGGGAAGGAGGGCTTCTAACTCCTCTAGAGGTTTCACACTGCACGTTGCTAGATGAGTCTCCATCCTGGAGGCCTGCAATTTAAAACTCATCTAGAATACGCCTTCTGGATGCTTACAGATAATTCAAGAAGACGTCCTGAAAATGCAAGGCTCATCAGCCTCAAAATACTGTGCACTGGAGACCCCCGGGTTTACTTTAGATGTATTACAATGTGACGGTGACGACTTTGAAAAGTCCTGGTGGAAATGCTGAGAAATTTTCCAATGATGTTGCTACATTATAAAACTAAGATAGGCAAAACAGGCTAGTAGATGCTTCCAATAGAACTTGAAATTCTCCTGTGTTATTTTTTCCTAAGAGGTCTAGATTTAGACTTCTAGGCTAGACTTCGTCAGTGCCTATGAAAATTGGTTTAGTCAAAAACGTTTCTTCTCTCCCAAAGGTGTAGCAAAGAGCATCTGAGCGGAGCGTTTCCCACATTCATTATAAGATAATGTCAGGCTTGTGACATATGACAGCAGGTTTCACACTCCACTTAATGAGAGGTTGCCAGTGCCTGGAGAAATAAAAAGTAAGATTTGCAGGCATTGCAGGAGATGAAAAAAAATGTAGCCAGCCTGGGGGTAGTCAGCTTTGGTGTGTAGACCAGCCGCGTGTCTGTGGCATTGAGTGTGGCCGGACTTCCCATCACTTCTGTGTGGGTAACTGTGGGGCATCCCCAGTGAGCAGGGTGGAAAGTGTGCTCTGTTTAAGACCTGCAGGTCCCTCTCACACGCGTGTGTTGGCAGTTCACTGCATGTGAGATGAGAAATGACTTTAGAGGATGCTGAGACCGATTTCCGCATACAGGTGGCCTTGCCATCCCAGGAGAACCTATTGTGTTTGTCTCTTTTCTCCTCTTACTTCGGTTCCCAGGAAGCCTAGAGACAATGTGAATACTTAACTGCCAGCCTTGCTTCTGGGCCAATGGCAAACTCAGCCCTGTGCTTTAGGAAATCTCTTTTATGACCAATGAGCATGTTAGGGTTGGAAGTCGTCCTCCCTTGTATTCGTCCTGACATTTCTCAGGTTGCAAAGCCCTTTCTCATTTGTTCCCTAAGTGCCACTCCGCGACTAGAACATTGGCTTGTTTCTGCCTCGTAAATAAGTGCCGTGACTTTTCCGAGGCTGCTGAGCTTGTGTCAAGGCTGGATTCAGAACCCTGTAGAAGCTCTTACAGGAGAGGCGTCGGGTGTGAGGAAGCGCCCGCTCTCAGGGGTGGTCACCAGGCGGGAGGTGGGGCTGCTGTCACTGTAGGCCCGGTCCTTGGCTGCGCGTGGACTTTAGGGTGTGAGGACTCCTGGTCTCCTCCCGCCGTGTCCAGAAAGGCAGCCCCCGTCCTGCACCTTCTCAGGTGAGAGCCTGGAGGAGGAAGCCCGGGTCTTCCTGGAAAGTGAAGCGAGTCCCCATGTGCCACGGCAAGAGATCGACGTGACGGCCGGCTGGCAGGACAGCTGCCTGGGGCCGCCGTGCGCCCGGGCTCGGGGCCCGCGTGGGAGCTGCCAGGCTGGATTTATCTCTCGCTGATGGTCGAGCCATCCTTCTGTGGGGGTGACGGGCTGTCCTTCCCCCTGGCCTCCACGCTGCCCTCCACGTGGTGGGACACAGCCTGTACTGTCTGTCCCGGGAACTTTGGATTAGCGCTGACGCCAGCCTGTGCCCGTGATGTTTGGTCCAGCGTCCTGGGGTGTTGGGAGAACTGGTAAGAGGTGCAGCCCCCGCTTCAGACCACGTTCACAGCTGCCCCTGGCCGGGAGAGTAACCGCCCAAGGAAGGTGCTGATTTGACCCCGAGAGACGATTCCGAATGAACTGTGCCCTGCCTCAGGCACAGACACACACGTGCGCCTGGAACACCTCGGGCCCTCGCTCAGTGTGTGGGGAAGCCTTCTACTGCAGGGCTCCCGCCTTCACGCCCCTGCCGGCCTCAGGCTCACCCGCGGGGCATGGTGAAGCCTGCCCCTGGAGTTTAACTCAGCTGGTCTGCGGAGGGGCTCCCCGACTTAGTTTCTCGCAAGTTTCGGGTCATGATGACGCCACATGGAGACCGTCCTCCAGACAGCACCGCCTAAAGCAGAGATGGGGGGACTTGTTCTGTAAGGGCCAATTGGTGTTTTAGCCTTTGTGGGTCATTAGGGTTCTCTCACTCAACTCGGCCATTGTACCTACAGAGATGTCAAGGAATGAGCGCAGCCGTGTTCCAGTAAAATTTATTTATAAAATCAGTGGTGTTCTTGCTTCAAAAAAAATGTGTTGCAAATATTAAAAAAAAATTTTTTTTAATGTTAGGAGCCAGAGCCTCGTTCTGAGTGAATTTCTGAAAGCTCTCAGATGGGAACCAGTGTTAAAGTCTTGGCCGTTGGTCAAATCTCAAGACTTTGAAGGTCACTAGCGTCTGTGTGTGTGTGTGTGTGTGTGTGTGTGTGTGTGTGTGTGTGAGTCCTTCAGTGGTGTCTGACTCTTGTTCGACCCCATGGACCATAGCCCGCCAGGCTCCTCTGTCCATGGGATTTTCCAGGCAAGAACACTGGAGTGGGCTGCCATTCCCTTCTCCAGGGGATCTTCCCTGACCCAGGGATGGAACCCAGGTCTCCTGCACTGCAGGCAGATTCTTTACCATCTGGGATGCACGTGGTACTTGGGAAACGGTGCTGCTCTGGGTGTGTGTCTGGTCTCACGTGTGTTTCTGGAAACCTGTCCAGAAGGAAGCGGCCCAAACTCTGCCGGCTGGGTGCAGGGTCGCTGGGTTCAGCCTCTCAAGCACACCCTGACGCTGGGCCCGCTCTGCTTCCGCCCACACTCGGCCCCAGGACACGCACAACCGTGTGGTCTGAACTGCTGTGCCACATGGGCCCCGGGACACGCACAGCCGTGTGGTCTGAACTGCTCTGCTCGCCTGGGGCACCTTGATGCCCTGCTGGCTCCGGCTCCAGAAGCGGTGGTTCTGGTGGAAGGCCCGACGTGTGCAGGTCACACCTGGAAAAAGAGGAGGTGCAGGTGTCTGGTGCCCCGCCCAGAACAGGAGCCCCGCCGTCAGAGGATGGGGCCCAGGCGGGCGGCCTGGACCGTTGCCGTGGGGACGGGAGGGGCAGGCCTGAGCTTGGCTTGGTCCTAGACGTGGTCCTCTCGTGACTGACGGTCTGTGTACCGCTTCTCCCTGCAGGACCCGAGGAGCAAGCACAAGTTCAAGATCCACACGTACGGCAGCCCCACCTTCTGCGATCACTGCGGGTCCCTGCTCTACGGCCTCATCCACCAGGGGATGAAATGTGACAGTGAGTATGCATTCTGTTCTTGCAGCGCTCCCCGGGGCTGGCAGGGCCCCGTGATGCCCGGGAAGCTTTCAGAAAGTTGGTAGATTTCATTCAGATATGGACTCAATTACAAAAGTGTAGAATCCCTCCACTGGCGAGGTTCTGGTTTATTATATGACTTCCCTGCCTAATTATGGACCCGAAAAAGCACCCGATTTCATGCAGTTGGTGCTGTCCCGTTTCTCATGGTAGGAATCTCCAATCACTGTTAAATGCAGGCTGGTCAAACCCCCAAGCAAATGCCATGTGTTGAAAGAAGACACCCCACCCCCAGATTCCACATTTGGTTCAGCTTCAAGATGAGCTGAGCATCCACAGTCATTATCCGCCTGTGTCTCCAATTAGTGGGTGGACTGTGGAAAAATCCAGTGGGCTCTCCTTGGAGCCAAAACCACAGTGAAAATAAGGACAGGATCTTGCTTTAAGTTTCCTCATCTTGTGTAGTTATGGGCAGATCAGGTCCTACCAGGCCAGTGAGAGATGAAATCCTGGAAGACGCCCACCCTCTCCCCTTCTTTCTTCTTGTTCTGTGCGTGTTTTCGCCAACTGCAGGAGGAGAGAAAGACATCTATTTTTCTCATAGAAACTCTTTGCTTCGATTAATCTCATGTAATGAGTTCCCCCAGGCTATTTATTTGTTTCAATAAAGTTTTATGTTTAGGGCAGAAGAAGGTGATTGGAGAAGGTAATGACGAGCCAGTTTCTCTGGTAGATGAGGGAGCTTGGGTGCAGTCAGCTGTCAGTGGGTAATGCTGCTGCTGTGGCCCACAGCCTCATCTGTCCCCACACGGAGCAAAGACGCGTGCCTGCGTCGTCTTCCCTCAGTATCCGTGGTAACCCTCCGCGGATACAGGGGCCAACCGTGTAATTCTCGGGAAGGGATCCGTGTCTAAGAGGACCCGTGCGGTTGAAACCCACGTCGCTCAGGGTCAACTGTACATAGAAGGCAAACTGTG
Source organism: Oreotragus oreotragus (assembly GCA_006410675.1). Classification (NCBI taxonomy): domain Eukaryota; kingdom Metazoa; phylum Chordata; class Mammalia; order Artiodactyla; family Bovidae; genus Oreotragus; species Oreotragus oreotragus. The sequence goes on from SJYX01004649.1 coordinate 371,386, forward strand.
TGAGCTTGATGGAGGAGGCGGGCAGCCTCTCAGAATGCAGGCTTCACCTTCCCGAGCCCTGGACCCTAATAGCCCTCTGTGGTCAGGTGGTTCCCTGTGCGCCCAGAGGTTGTCGGATTCCAAAGAAACCGCTTTCCGGGTTAGTGTGGATTCTAAGTGCGTTTGTAAATACACTTTTGACTGTTGTAAAACTTGGAGCAAAAGTCAGTACTCGGCTGTCTTAGGCACTCGACATAACAAGTTGAAGGTGCCCTTGAGACGGATGCCCACGGACTCCGGGGGCAGAACAAGCCCCGTGTCTCCCGCTGCATCCCTGTCCGTGTCAACCAGGACCGTGACCCATGCCCTTAAACAGGGGTGCCAGTTTAAGGGGCACCCTTCTGCTCTTCTGGCGGACCAGCATTGGAGGTGCTGCCAACTTTAACACAGGCCAGGAGTGAATGCATCCTCGAGGCGGAGCTGAGTCTCCACCAGGCATCCCCAGCAGCTCGGTTCATAGTTGTGTTAGGATCAGAGGATCAGAGGTTACCCAGGAATGTTCTAATAGTAAATAAATGGTATGGATTTGAATTTATTAGCCAAATGTGTTCTAATAAAAGGGCTTCCCCGGTGGCTCAGTGGTAAAGAACCCATCTGCCTGCCCATGCAGGAGACGTAAGTAAGATGCGGGTTCAGTCCCTGGGTCGGGAAGACCCCCTGGAGGAGGAAATAGCCTGGAGGATCCCGTGGACGGCGGAGCCTGGCGGGCTGCATCCCTGGGGTCACAGGGTCGGACACGACTGCTAATAAAGTAACGTGCCCCTGGTTTATATGCTAGGGTTCTGCTTCAGATTCTGTTTATGGACTGTGTTCCCACCTGAAGCAGTGTGTTGCTTTGTGTCTTTAACTCTTTTCCTCGGAGTCTGAGGGGCTCTGGGCTGCTGTCTGTGTCTCTGGGCTGCTGTGAGGGGCTCTGGGCTGCTGTGAGGGACTCTGGGTTGCTGTCTGTGTCTCTGGGCTGCTGTGAGGGGCTCTGGGCTGCTGTGAGGGACTCTGGGTTGCTGTCTGTGTCTCTGGGCTGCTGTGAGGGGCTCTGGGCTGCTGTGAGGGGCTCTGGGCTGCTGTGAGGGGCTCTGGGCTGCTGTGAGGGGCTCTGGGCTGCTGTCTGTGTCTCTGGGCTGCTGTGAGGGGCTCTGGGCTGCTGTGAGGGGCTCTGGGCTGCTGTGAGGGGCTCTGGGCTGCTGTCTGTGTCTCTGGGCTGCTGTGAGGGGCTCTGGGCTGCTGTGAGGGGCTCTGGGCTGCTGTGAGGGGCTCTGGGCTGCTGTGAGGGGCTCTGGGCTGCTGTGAGGGGCTCTGGGCTGCTGTCTGTGTCTCTGGGCTGCTGTGAGGGGCTCTGGGCTGCTGTGAGGGGCTCTGGGCTGCTGTGAGGGGCTCTGGGCTGCTGTGAGGGGCTCTGGGCTGCTGTGAGGGGCTCTGGGCTGCTGTCTGTGTCTCTGGGCTGCTGTGAGGGGCTCTGGGCTGCTGTGAGGGGCTCTGGGCTGCTGTGAGGGGCTCTGGGCTGCTGTGAGGGGCTCTGGGCTGCTGTGAGGGGCTCTGGGCTGCTGTCTGTGTCTCTGGGCTGCTGTGAGGGGCTCTGGGCTGCTGTGAGGGGCTCTGGGCTGCTGTGAGGGGCTCTGGGCTGCTGTGAGGGGCTCTGGGCTGCTGTGAGGGGCTCTGGGCTGCTGTCTGTGTCTCTGGGCTGCTGTGTGTCTCTGGGCTGCTGTGAGAGGCTCTGGGCTGCTGTCTGTGCTCCGTGCTGGAGCAGGAGGAGTTTGAGCCGGTGGTCGGGGGCCAGACCCCTCCCCTGACGTGCTCGGCGGAGGCCCCCTCTCCCCATGCTCCCATGCTCCTACACCCTGTAGTGTGATGGTGCTGTGGATATCCCTGCTTGGTGGGGAGTCAACTGCCCCCTGCAGGCTCACCTCGCAGCAGGCAGAGCAGGAGCAGGTGCTTCCTGGGACGCACCAGCTGCGAGTGATGCAGCTGACACAGGATGCAGCCCGGGTCCTTTCTCCGCCGCCCTCCTGGGCCCACGGCCGCCCCAGAGGTGCTGGCCTTCACTCCTTCAAGTTCTACCCAAGCGAGGTGGTCAGTGCAGCTCACAGCACAGCTTCTCGAGGGCCCTGTGTGACTGAGGCCTGTGCTTCACGGCGCTTCTTGCTATTTAGTTCATCGTGTTAAAGTTAAAGGGCTTCCCTGGTGGCTCAGCTGGCAAAGAACCCACCTGCCAGCGCAGAAGATGCGAGAGCTGAGGGTTCAGTTCCTGGGTCAGGAGGGTCCCCTGGAGGAGGGGATGGCAACCCACTCTCGTATTCTCGCCTGGAGAGTCCCATGGACCGAGGAGTTAAGCAATCAAAACGTGAGTGGCAAGAAGGCTCCGCCTTGAAGTGTCAGAAGAGCCTCGGGGAGCCCCCGGGGATTCTCCAGGGTGCCAGGGGCCACCCGCCCCTTCCGGAAGCCGGAGGTGCGGGGCCAGTGGAGCACAGGACGCGTTTCAGGGTGTCTTTAGTTCTCCGCAATAAGACTGACCTTCTCCAGTCCTCCCCCCGTCTCGCCCACGCAGTGTCAGCTGGTGGGGAATGCCTGATCGAGCCAGGCGTGTATTTGTTTTACGCAGAATAATATTTAAATATTTGAAGATAGGTTTAAAATATCAATCACAGGTTCTTTTAAAAACAACAACAGCAAACGAAAGCGATGCACGTGAGCCTCCTTGGAGAGGAAGAGACCGCTGAGGAAAAGGGCATGAACTCACACCCTCAGGCCCACAGATTCTCAGGACGGCATAAGAGATGCTCTGGCAGAAAGAGTCCCGCCTAGGACGTGTGCACCACTTGCCTCTGTGTACCTGAAGCATTCATTAGTCCCTGTTTGTACGCACTCACCTGCCTGGATTTCGTTTGCTGTTAACATTGTAGGCACGTTCGGGAGACCAGGCGGAGGTGGTCTGCTTCAGCTGCGGCTGGACAGACATGGATGGAGTATTTCAGGGATGCGTCACTCACAGGAGCCTGTGCTGTGAGGGACAGCTGCTAGCAGTTCTTATGTCACTGACGCTTGACAGCAGAGTATCGAGTTAGAGGGTGGCTCAGTTCCGCTTCTGTTCATGCAACCAAAACACAGAGGCGGGGGTGGTTCCGGGCCACGCGCAGCCTCACGCTTTGCCTTCTTGACTCGCAGCCTGTGATATGAACGTGCACAAGCAGTGCGTGATCAACGTGCCCAGCCTCTGCGGGATGGACCACACCGAGAAGAGGGGCCGCATCTACCTGAAGGCCGAGGTCACGGATGAAAAGCTGCACGTCACAGGTGAGGCGCCTCCCCCGCGGTGCGGCCGGGCTGCCCGCAGGCCTCCAGACCAGGGCAGGCCGGCCCCGAGGCCGGGCTGGACGCAGAGCCGCTGGCTCACGTGCACCCGCCTCCCGGGTTCGCAGACACTCGACATCCAGCGAGTCACGAGCGCCGTGTGGAGAAGGGCTCTGAGGGGATGGGCCACCAGAAGCCGTGGCTGAAGGTGCAGCCTGGGTGGGGGCAGGTGCGGGGCGGCCCAGGTGTTCCGGGGCGTCGGACTGTGATGACCTGATGAGGCAGCCGTGATGACAACAGCTGTGCTTTGGGGCATTTACACTCCTCTGCTGTGCGTGGGGTGCTGAGAAATGCCCGCAGATTAATTTACTACATTTCACAACTGCCCGATCGATCACTAGCGTCGTTTTCCAGAAGAGGAAACCGAGGCCCCAGGAGACAGGGTCCTGCAGAGTCACAGCGGGAGTGGGGATCCCAGGCCCTGTGCTTCCAGCCATCACCCTCCCGCAGCGCTTACCCATGAGGGCCCGGCCGCGGCGGCTCCACGTCCGCACCCCCGGCCGGGCGCCCCCCTCGGGCCCTGTCTGGGTGGGCGCTGTAGCAGCACAGCTTCTCCTCTGGGCTCCCGCGAAATCCACGCTCAGCCGCAGGGCCTCAGGGTGACCGGACGTGTCTGCCGCGATGCCCACGGAGCTGAGTTATGGTGGAAGCCCCAGACGGCAGCCACTTTTGCTCCTTGTTCTGGGCCCACCATGTCCCGCCCGATGGACACGCCCTCCTCCTGGACGAGGACATCCACTCTCATGAGATGAGACTCGTGGGACTCATGGGACTCTCATGGGACTGTGTTCCCACTTGTATTTAGGAATTCTAGGCTATCACAGAAGCGGAAAAGCTGACTGACTCTTACTGTAAATAACAGAAGATCTTATAGAAAAATAAAAGACTCGGAGGGTCTGTTGAAGGAAAGAACTGGGGTGGGGGAGGCTGTCCCAGGGAGAGCTCACTTTGGGGAACTTGCTCACGTTTTTTTCTTTGAAAACTAATCAAGCTTTCTACCCTGTGCTGTCCTGTCAGATAAGAATTCAGGGAAAACCAGAGGGCCTCAAGGTGTTGCAAGGGGAGGGTCCCTCGCTTCGCCACCGGGGACCTCATGAAATGAACCACATGCAGCTGATGACCAGCATGGGGTCGGGTGTAAAGTCCCCACGGCAGACACAGGCTCCCTGAGACTCTGTGTTTTAGAGAAGTTGCTTCATTTTCTCAGAACCTCCCGACCTGCATCCTTGCACATGGGGCTTCGATTCTCAGCTGCATTCCCTCTGGTTGGACTGATGCTGCGGGGTTTGGGGGGATCCACTCTGAATGATGGCCAGGTCCCTGGGCCCAGAGCAGGTGGACCCGGTGTGGAGCCAGTCCACACTGTCGCAGACCCTCACTGACCTCTCTCTCTTTTCTACTAAGGTTCCTCCATTGTCAAAGTCATGTAGTGGGGCAGGGAGCACAGAGCTTCAGAGAAAATCACCATGAAATAGAGACTCACCGAGTGGTAAGGGATGGAGTGGCGTTAGGCAGAGCGCCTGTCCTTTGCCCTGAAGCCCTCTGGTGGCCCCTGCCCCGCAGGTGAGCAGCCAGACCTCAGCCGGGAGGGTCCCGGCCCTGCCTCAGGCAGGACCACCTGGCCTTGGGTTGCTCCCAGGCCTGGTGCTTCTGAACACAGACCCCAGGCTGTGTGCACTAGACTGGCCGCATCATCCTCAGGCTGCTGCCTGAGGGCCCTGGCTCCGCCAAGCCTCAGGAGTGGCACCGGGGCCCCGCTGGGGGGCTTAAGCCCAGTCAGGAGAAAGACCCACCGGGGCCCCGCTGGGGCGGCTCACGGTACCCAGTCAGGAGAAAGACCCAGCTCACAGGGACAGCAAGGCGAGCCTCCTGGGGCTCGGGGGCTGATCATGCCGTCATCGCCAACAGTTGAACTTGACTGTGGAATCGTCTCAGGGGAGACACCTACACTGAGTCCGAGACTTTTCACGCATGAAAGCCAACCTGTGGCATCTGCAGCTATAGTCCGGGTACGCCACTGGAGAACTGGTCTGCTCGCTTGTGCAGAGAATGGCTCTGCTCTAGGGCCATGAACTCAGCGGCTCCTTAACACTAACAGCAACAGCAGCCCAGTGACCCAGCACTTCCCCCCAGAGGGGCACATCTGAAGCACTTCACCTGATTGACTTGTTTAAACCTGGGCAGAAATTTATTATCCTTATAGAGGATGAAACTGAGGCACGAAGAAATTAACTTGCCCGAAGTCACACAGATCGTCAGTTTAATGGAAGCCTGTTTAGTGGATAGAAGTAGAGATATTTTAATGATGGTACCGGGAAGGATTGGAATCTCATCTTAGCTAAGGCTGCTGTAATAATACCATGGACTGAATTTCTCGTGGTTCTGGACGACGGGAAATACAAGATGAAGGTGTCTATTGACCGTTTCTGGACAGAACCGTCTTCCTGGCGTGGAGTGGCTGCCTCCTGGCTGTGTCTTAGGGAACAGGGGAGACAGAGGAGGTTGAGTGGGCTGCGGGCTGCAGAGGAGGGCGCCGTGCTGTGGAGGCTTCTGGGCACCGTTCCCACCCTGAGGGCTCCTCACAACCTCTTCACCCCAAGGCCCCGTCCCTGCACCATCCCCAGGGGGTTAGGGCCTCAGCGTACAAACCTGGAGGCACAAACATTCCATCCACAGCAAATCTGATTTAAAAACACAGTAGTTATTTATGTGCAGGAAATTCAGCCCTAAATATAGAATGCCAAACTAAGGGAAATAACTAATTAGTAATCATTTCTTTAAAATTTATAGAGTAATTTTAGATGTTCAGAATCAGAATTAGCCTGGCTTCAAGAACGGAAGTATAAATAATAAATAGTGACTAGCGGCACTTGGAGAAGGCGATGGCACCCCACTCCAGTGCTCTTGCCTGGAAACTCCCATGGACGGAGGAGCCTGGTGGGCTGCAGTCCATGGGGTCGTGAAGAGTCGGACACGACTGAGCGACTTCATTTTCACTTTTCACTTTCATGCATTGGAGAAGGAAATGGCAACCCACTCCAGTGTTCTTGCCTGGAGAATCCGAGGGTCAGGGGAGCCTGGTGGGCTGCCGTCTGTGGGGTCGCACAGAGTCGGACACGACTGAAGCGACTTAGCAGCAGCAGCAGCAGCAGCGGCACTTGTGGTACCAAAAAGAAAGTGTCAAAAGCCAGTAGCACATTCCCTACACCCTTCACCCAGCAGCTCCCAAACCACAGCTCCAGTATCAGAGAGGTCACATGTTTAACGCGACCTGGTAAACTTGTGAAGCACAGGTTGGTCAATGGAAATGTTTGAAGAGTCAAGGAGTGAAGTTGGACATCGCATATTAACATGTCTGTATATGAAACCTGGAAAAACGGTGCTGATGGACCTACTCGAAAGGTGGGGATAGAGACACAGGCACAGAGGCGAGACCTGGCGCAGCGGGGGCAGGAGAGGTGGGGGGAGGGGGGCGTAGCCCCGAAGCGTATACTCCAGCCCCGAGCTGCTGCATACACGCGGAGCTCGGCGGTGCTCCGGGCAGGGCCGGGTAGGGCCGGGGTGCGGGCGGAAGGACCCGCAGGAGGGCGGGGGGTGGAGGTGCTCCAACAACGGAGGCACGTGTTGTGCGGCGGAGACCCACACAGCGCTGCAGGCAGCCGCACGCCCTAAGGAAGCGAGAGCCTAGAGGCCCGGCTCCGCGCCCAGGGCAGAGGAGCCCCGAGAGGCCGCCTCGGGTGCCCCGGCCCCTCGCGCCCCCGGCCGGGCCCCTCCTCGCCAGCAGGCCCGGCCCCAGCGTCGGGACAGGCGGCTTCGGTAACACAGCTGCCATCCTGCGTCCGGCCTGGGCCCCTGCTGTCCACAGGACTGGGCCTTTCTCCGTGCTGAGCCTTACAGCCCCGTTTCACGGACGCCCGCGGTGCGCAGCCACCAAGCGCCCGTCTCCGGGCTCAGAGGGGCAGGAAGCCGCAGGGACGAGGCGGGACGTGGCAGCGCTGGAGCTTGGGCTCAGGTCTGACTCCTGCACCCGAAGGCGGAGGCCCTCCGCGTCTCTCATCAATGAAAGAGTCTCTTTGGGATAAACAGCAAACCCGTTAAGTATTTGCTCAACTCACGTCAGCACCCCGCAGGTTCTCCGAGGTGACGGAAGGTCTAAACGTGGGACTGACATCCAGGGGAGAAACGGGTACTGCGTGGAGCAATTCACGGCCGAGCCACGTCCACATGTAATTAAGTGCTCAGTTTCAGGGGTGCTGGGCGGTCGCTGTTGAGAGGTGCTGGAGAGACTAAGGGGAGGGGGCGGGAGAGACCCCTGGAGGAGGCTGAAGGACAGGGGTGTTTGAGAGGCCAGAGGGAAGAGCGCAGGAGCGGGTGAGAGGAGGTGAAGGGATTAGCTGGCCTTGGCTTTTCCAGGGGTCGTGCACGAATGTGAGAGATGGACCATCTAGGAGACTGAGCGCCGAAGAATTGATGCTTTTGAACTGTGGTGTTGGGGAAGACT
>SJYX01004649.1:380486-407517 GCA_006410675.1 Oreotragus oreotragus
TGTGTTTTAGAGAAGTTGCTTCATTTTCTCAGAACCTCCCGACCTGCATCCTTGCACATGGGGCTTCGATTCTCACCTGCATTCCCTCTGGTTGGACTGATGCTGCGGGGTTTGGGGGGATCCACTCTGAATGATGGCCAGGTCCCTGGGCCCAGAGCAGGTGGACCCGGTGTGGAGCCAGTCCACACTGTCGCAGACCCTCACTGACCTCTCTCTCTTTTCTACTAAGATTCCTCCATTGTCAAAGTCATGTAGTGGGGCAGGGAGCACAGAGCTTCAGAGAAAATCACCATGAAATAGAGACTCACCGAGTGGTAAGGGATGGAGTGGCGTTAGGCAGAGCGCCTGTCCTTTGCCCTGAAGCCCTCTGGTGGCCCCTGCCCCGCAGGTGAGCAGCCAGACCTCAGCCGGGAGGGTCCCGGCCCTGCCTCAGGCAGGACCACCTGGCCTTGGGTTGCTCCCAGGCCTGGTGCTTCTGAACACAGACCCCAGGCTGTGCGCACTAGACTGGCCGCATCATCCCCAGGCTGCTGCCTGAGGGCCCTGGCTCCGCCAAGCCTCAGGAGTGGCACCGGGGCCCCGCTGGGGGGCTTAAGCCCAGTCAGGAGAAAGACCCACCGGGGCCCCGCTGGGGCGGCTCACGGTACCCAGTCAGGAGAAAGACCCAGCTCACAGGGACAGCAAGGCGAGCCTCCTGGGGCTCGGGGGCTGATCATGCCGTCATCGCCAACAGTTGAACTTGACTGTGGAATCGTCTCAGGGGAGACACCTGCACTGAGTCCGAGACTTTTCACGCATGAAAGCCAACCTGTGGCATCTGCAGCTATAGTCCGGGTACGCCACTGGAGAACTGGTCTGCTCGCTTGTGCAGAGAATGGCTCTGCTCTAGGGCCATGAACTCAGCGGCTCCTTAACACTAACAGCAACAGCAGCCCAGTGACCCAGCACTTCCCCCCAGAGGGGCACATCTGAAGCACTTCACCTGATTGACTTGTTTAAACCTGGGCAGAAATTTATTATCCTTATAGAGGATGAAACTGAGGCACGAAGAAATTAACTTGCCCGAAGTCACACAGATCGTCAGTTTAATGGAAGCCTGTTTAGTGGATAGAAGTAGAGATATTTTAATGATGGTACCGGGAAGGATTGGAATCTCATCTTAGCTAAGGCTGCTGTAATAATACCATGGACTGAATTTCTCGTGGTTCTGGACGACGGGAAATACAAGATGAAGGTGTCTATTGACCGTTTCTGGACAGAACCGTCTTCCTGGCGTGGAGCGGCTGCCTCCTGGCTGTGTCTTAGGGAACAGGGGAGACAGAGGAGGTTGAGTGGGCTGCGGGCTGCAGAGGAGGGCGCCGTGCTGTGGAGGCTTCTGGGCACCGTTCCCACCCTGAGGGCTCCTCACAACCTCTTCACCCCAAGGCCCCGTCCCTGCACCATCCCCAGGGGGTTAGGGCCTCAGCGTACAAACCTGGAGGCACAAACATTCCATCCACAGCAAATCTGATTTAAAAACACAGTAGTTATTTATGTGCAGGAAATTCAGCCCTAAATATAGAATGCCAAACTAAGGGAAATAACTAATTAGTAATCATTTCTTTAAAATTTATAGAGTAATTTTAGATGTTCAGAATCAGAATTAGCCTGGCTTCAAGAACGGAAGTATAAATAATAAATAGTGACTAGCGGCACTTGGAGAAGGCGATGGCACCCCACTCCAGTACTCTTGCCTGGAAACTCCCATGGACGGAGGAGCCTGGTGGGCTGCAGTCCATGGGGTCGTGAAGAGTCGGACACGACTGAGCGACTTCATTTTCACTTTTCACTTTCATGCATTGGAGAAGGAAATGGCAACCCACTCCAGTGTTCTTGCCTGGAGAATCCGAGGGTCAGGGGAGCCTGGTGGGCTGCCGTCTGTGGGGTCGCACAGAGTCGGACACGACTGAAGCGACTTAGCAGCAGCAGCAGCAGCAGCGGCACTTGTGGTACCAAAAAGAAAGTGTCAAAAGCCAGTAGCACATTCCCTGCACCCTTCACCCAGCAGCTCCCAAACCACAGCTCCAGTATCAGAGAGGTCACATGTTTAACGCGACCTGGTAAACTTGTGAAGCACAGGTTGGTCAATGGAAATGTTTGAAGAGTCAAGGAGTGAAGTTGGACATCGCATATTAACATGTCTGTATATGAAACCTGGAAAAACGGTGCTGATGGACCTACTCGAAAGGTGGGGATAGAGACACAGGCACAGAGGCGAGACCTGGCGCAGCGGGGGCAGGAGAGGTGGGGGGAGGGGGGCGTAGCCCCGAAGCGTATACTCCAGCCCCGAGCTGCTGCATACACGCGGAGCTCGGCGGTGCTCCGGGCAGGGCCGGGTAGGGCCGGGGTGCGGGCGGAAGGACCCGCAGGAGGGCGGGGGGTGGAGGTGCTCCAACAACGGAGGCACGTGTTGTGCGGCGGAGACCCACACAGCGCTGCAGGCAGCCGCACGCCCTAAGGAAGCGAGAGCCTAGAGGCCCGGCTCCGCGCCCAGGGCAGAGGAGCCCCGAGAGGCCGCCTCGGGTGCCCCGGCCCCTCGCGCCCCCGGCCGGGCCCCTCCTCGCCAGCAGGCCCGGCCCCAGCGTCGGGACAGGCGGCTTCGGTAACACAGCTGCCATCCTGCGTCCGGCCTGGGCCCCTGCTGTCCACAGGACTGGGCCTTTCTCCGTGCTGAGCCTTTGGTTTGGAGGAGTGGTAAAGAAAAAAAAATATCCCTCATGGGAACCAATTTTCAATTTAATGTTGTAAATAAATGGAAAAAACATCGTAGGCTTTACAGCTGTTTCCAGGAACACATCTCCCCGAATAAACTGTCCTGCAGAAGAGTCTGATTTTCTCAGATACTTCGTTTGTTAGTTCTGTGTGGAGATGGAGGTTCTAATCAGGCTCCAGGGGAGAGGGAGAGCTTCCTGCAGGTGGGAGGATGTGAGGCTCCTGGCGGCTGTGAGGTTGCATCCTCTGAGAACCTTCTAGAACTGTGTGGGGACCTGCCATCAGGTTGTTGATTTAAATAACGACGTTCTATATATGCCATGTGTCCTTCCACCGTTTAATAGCGCAGCTGGGGCAGCCGGGGCAGTGAGACTCAGCTTTGCATAATAATCACTCTCTGATTGACCGTTGGTCACCCATTCAATGAGCCGTGCAGCAGGCTCTCTGCCAGGCCCCTGGGGATGCTGAGATGAGGAAGACGTAGAGCTTACTGTGGGATGTGTGGTCTTGGGGGGCATTAAGACAAGGAAGAGAATGACAGGGATGTGCCTGTAAGCACAGAGGCCCTTGGGGTCGCCCCTCGCCCGCTCCCGGGAAGCTGCAGGTGGCTTCCCGGAGGCCCCGAGATGACCGGTGGGAGAGGCTGCTGCGTGAAGATACAGGCCGTGATCGGCTAGGGGTGTGCAGGGCTCGACCCCAGCGCGGGTGTCCAGGAGTCCAGCGTGCTCAGCCTTGAGGGGAATTCCATTCTGTGTTCATGGGCTTAGGGCTACAGTCACTACCGTTTAGCGTGCACGGGTCTTAGACATCACAGAACAAGAGCTCTGAGTTAAATGCTTCTTTCTCAAACAGGAACGTTTACGGTGCAGGTGGCTCTTTTTTCCACAAGGACAGAACATCAGTCTCCTCCCCTGAACTCCAGGGGTGACCCCGAGGTTCATGGTGACCCTTGACTTTTTGTGGATAGCGGGGGCCGAGCAGGCAGCCCATCTGTCGCCTGGAGGCTCTGTGCAGGAGCTTTCCACAGCGGCCGGAAGGCCTGTGGGGTGGGACTGCCCGTCTGGGGCTGCCAGCAGGGAGGAGCTGCACCAGCCGCTCACTGAAAGGAAAAGGCATTAGCTGGAGGTCATTTCTCTTAAATAAAAACTTGGGATTAAATGCAGCTCGGGCACAGGAGGGGACAGAGCCCATTTGGGCTGGGAGGGCAGGCTCAGGTAGCTGCTTATTCGGGTACGTCCAGATTGACCATCATCAGTGAGCTATTAATACCTTTGATCACCCAGTTACCGTGTTTCCATCAGATCCCTCCACTTCTCAGTAACTTTCAACATTTGCGATTAATAAGGCATCTGAGTGTTGTGTCTGGAGACCAGCAGCCTTTCTCCGATGGTTTTAGCATCGAGGAGGAACTTAGTCAGTTTTCATGTTGGTGGAGAGGATGCTGAAGTGTTCTTGAATGAGTCTCAGTCTTGGAAGAACCCACCTCAGGCTGGGCCAGTGCTTGACGTCCAGGTGCCCCTCTGTGCAGGCAGACGGGACCAACCTCGAGGCTGCATCTAGGGCCTGCGTGTCCCAGAAGGTGCTCGCACGCTGCCTGGCTCAGACGCGTTGCTTCCAGGCGGCGGCCGGTATCTTCTCAGTGGGTTCCTTTATTCTGTGTTCTCCCCGACTGGACATTCCCGCGTCCCGTTTGACCCATGCCCTTGTGACCCTGCCAGCAGCTGGGAGCTTCCCTCCCCCAGCGAATCCCTTCCGCCCCCTCCACCCCTGACACTCCGAGTTCTCACGAGGAGAAGAGCTATGTGCCCTCTCCCAGGGGCAGGCTGGCTCCACCCACTCACCTCCGCTGTGCTGTTAATGGGCTGTTCCAGGTGGCCAATGCAGGGGACTCTAGAGACGTGGGTTCGATCCCTGGACCGGGAAGACCCTCTGGAGGAGGAAATGGAGACCCACTCCAGGTCTCTTTTCTGGGAAGCCCCGTGGACAGGGGCCCGGCGGGCTACAGCCCACAGGGTCGCGGAGAGTTCCAGGACTGAACACAGGGGCGGGCGGTCAGGAGCATTGCTCACACTGGGCGCGGCTGCCCCTGTGAAGCCCCTCCAAACGTTTCACGCCCTGCCTAAGATGGGCTGCTTTCTCCTCACACCCTCGACACCATCTGCCGCGTGGCTGTGTGTTTGTTAATGCTTACATGCTCATCTCCCCCCGCCAGACCACTAGCCCTTTAGGGTCAGCGCTGGCACCTTATCTCCTGTTCCCAGTGCCTTGACTCTGCGCCTGAGAGGTGCTGAGTAAATGATGATGATGGGAGGGCCCAGTGGGCACAGCGTTGAGGAAAGCGGCCCCACTCTTCTCTGGCTGTGCTGGGCACAGGCTTCTCTGCTGCGGCCTTAGCTGCCCCGCAGCCCAAGAGAGGCTGGTGCCCCAGCCACAGCCCCTGCGTCGGAAGACGGCCTCTTTACCCCTGAACCCGCAGGGAAGTCCCGGAGAGGACTCAGGGTTACACTGTGCTCCTGCATCCCAAATCTAAGCGAGTCTTACCATCTTACCTTCTCTGAATCACATGGAAGGGACCCCGTTTTAGCCTATTTCATATAGCCACGTGACTTCTGGGGTCCTTCAGAGAAACATACGTCCACCAAGGAGAGGTCACGTCTTCTCCAAGAGAGGTGTCGTTGCTTACAGCCTGACCGTGGGCCCCGTCCTGACCTCCCACAGTGGCAGAGCTAACCGTCCAGTGTCCACCGGCTGCCGGCTGCTTCCTGTGGATGATCCCTCCTGCAGGGCACCCTGGGCAGTGAGTCAGACCCAGCTTTCCACGCTGAGCACTCTGGGTGCTTGTGGGCAGCACCATGGCCGGGCTGGGGCAAGGGTCGTTTCCTTAAGGCACCGCTTGCCTCTGTCGTAAACAGCCCAGTCTCCAAGCTCAGAGCAACGTGGCTGCTTTCTCCTGCTCGAGACGGGCTCCGGTCCTTTTGTAGGAGCCTCAGCCCTCCTTCCGCTTTGATTTCAGTGACTCCTGCCACAAAGAAGCGTTTTTAAAGATGAGGCTTGAACGCCTGCATCCCCAGGGAGAGGAGAAACAAATTATCCGTGGGGCCTCTTTCAGGACCACCCCTGTAGCATACAGGGACAACTGACTGAGCCGGCCATTCTTGTGCGGGATTTTAATTGCTTCTAATTATAGGATTATCATTTAGGCACAAGATTAATTGCCGTGAAACTATTGCGAGCAACTTGATCATCTTCTAGAAAGTAAATGCCTTAGCCAAGTGAGGAGTCTCTTAGAGGCTTGAAAATGATGGCGTTTTCATCACTTCCACTGAAACGTTCTTTTAACTCTTTGGTGGGCAAAGATGTCATGAGGATCAGGATGGGAGAGGAATGTCCCTTCTGGTTCCGCACCAGAAGGTTGGGAAACTTCAGTGCCCTGTGCTGAGGAGTCATTTGGCTCCCGTCTGGAAATGTGCCCAGATGTGGAGACTTCTCCCCTCTTGATTCACTGGATCTTCATGAGTGGGTGGTGGGAGTGCTCCACCAAGAAGCTCGAAGAGGCAGATCCTGTCTTTGGTCCAATATTAGCCTATTCTGACGAGCCCACGTTTCCCCACGTATTCTGAGGGACTCTGCAGGCAGTGCTGTGCGCATGCTCCAGGCATCGGCATCAAAATGGGGCTGAGAAACCTGAGTGTGTTCAGCTCAACTTCCAGGCACCTCCCTCTGCTGGGAAAGAACGCAGATTACCTGAGAAGGCCGAGGTTTGGCTCCTGGGGTTGTCCTAAAACATCCGTGTAGAATAGCGTGGGGCAGGGCCACCTGCGGGAAGCTCGCTCCCAGAGCGCCCGGGGACCCGCCTTCCTAAGAACAGCGCCTGTGACTGCCACCCACCCTCCTGAGCAATTAGTGCAGGGTTTGTGGTTAATTAAAGACAGTCAGGGTCCCTTTTAAAATCAAAGCAGGCATTCTTTCCCCAGAATAATGAAGCGAGAACAGATGCAAGGCAAACTTCCTGTCTAGAAGTTTTCGAGGTGGGCTGGTGAACGTGGGGAAAGTCATGGAGAGGAAGCGTGGCTTCGCCAGCTTAGACCCACTGGGCCGGGGATGTCATGGAAGCAAATGCAGGCTTTGCTGAACAGCCGGGGTGGGGTGGGGGCGGGGGGGTCGAGGGTCTCTTGTTCTGGAAAACTCGCTCACTGGCAGCTCTTCCCCTTGGGGAAGTCTCTCTGCAGCTGGGCATCCACGGCTGGGACCAGGGCTGCAGGACACGGGCATCGTTTCAGCTGCCCCTCGCATCTCATGGGCGGCCTGGGCGACCACGCTCCGAGGACCCCAGAAGCCCAGAGGGAGCGTGTACCGGTGGGTTCCCGTCAGCCTGTGCAGCCTCGCGACCTCCTACTCACACGCTGCCTCCCTGCCCGACCCCAGACGCACCCTCAGCCCCCGCCCCGAGAGGCAGGGACCCTTGGTGGTGCTCACAGCCTCAAGCTCCTGAAGGATTCCAGTTTGTTTTTGAAAAAAAGAAAAATTCCTTGGCATATATCAAATGAGTAACACTCCATTAAGGAAGGATACAGGAACTTACGTTTCTAGGATCATAAAGGTGATCTGATGCAAAGAGCTGATTCACTGGTAAAGATCCTGATGCTGGGAAAGATTGAGGGCTGGAGGCGAAGAGGACGACACAGAATGGGATGGTTGGATGGCATCACTGACTCAACGGACATGAGTTTGAGCAAGCTCAAGGAGACAGGGAAGGACTGGGAAGCCTGGTGCGCTGCAGTCCACGGGGCCGCAAAGTGTTGGACCCGACGTAGTGGCTGAAGAACAGCAAGAGCAATTTCAGCCAAGCCTGAGCGGCAGACGCCCTCAAAGGATGTCTGTCTGCAGTGGTGGGCGTTCCCACTAACAGAAGTGCTTGGGTCGAAGAGGGGCGGAGGGCCCCCCCATCCACCCCCACGGCCCGGGCAGAGGCTCCGAGGAGCAGAGTTTGAAAGGCATGGACATGGTCCAGCCTTTTTGTGTTATGTTTATAAAAACCAAGGCTTGGAGAGGGAGCAGGACTATTCGGTGGGGTTTGGGGTTGTGACGGACAAAACTCAATTCCAGCCCACTCTTAGAAAGGAGAGGTTCCCCCCGAGAAATCGGGTCTCTTGCGTAGCTCATGGGCGGGGGCGCCCTGGGGCCCCGGGGATGCCGGAGGCAGGGGCGGGCTCCACTCACCCGTCCTGCTCCAGCTGCTGCTTCTATCTTTTTCACAGCAAGCTAGGCTGCCTCCTCTCCGCGGGAAGCGCGGCCCCGTGTCTGCCTCTGACAGCTCTGTCTCTCCTTTGGCGTCGGGTGTGAGTCCGTGGGGCCCAGGGAAGGCTGTGTGGCTTGTGTTGGCGCCCTGAACCTTGGCTGCCGGGCGGGGCTTATCGGAGAGCAGTTGATGTGCGCAGGAACGGGGGTGATGCCGAGCCACAGAATGACAGGTAGCACCATACTTCATCAGCCAGGGTCGTGCAGAAGGGTGGTCGGGGGTGGGATGGGGGTGAGAATAGACTGAGCCGGCCATTCTTGTGCGGGATTTTAATTGCTTCTAATTATAGGATTATCATTTAGGCACAAGATTAATTGCCGTGAAACTATTGCGAGCAACTTGATCATCTTCTAGAAAGTAAATGCCTTAGCCAAGTGAGGAGTCTCTTAGAGGCTTGAAAATGATGGCGTTTTCATCACTTCCACTGAAACGTTCTTTTAACTCTTTGGTGGGCAAAGATGTCATGAGGATCAGGATGGGAGAGGAATGTCCCTTCTGGTTCCGCACCAGAAGGTTGGGAAACTTCAGTGCCCTGTGCTGAGGAGTCATTTGGCTCCCGTCTGGAAATGTGCCCAGATGTGGAGACTTCTCCCCTCTTGATTCACTGGATCTTCATGAGTGGGTGGTGGGAGTGCTCCACCAAGAAGCTCGAAGAGGCAGATCCTGTCTTTGGTCCAATATTAGCCTATTCTGACGAGCCCACGTTTCCCCACGTATTCTGAGGGACTCTGCAGGCAGTGCTGTGCGCATGCTCCAGGCATCGGCATCAAAATGGGGCTGAGAAACCTGAGTGTGTTCAGCTCAACTTCCAGGCACCTCCCTCTGCTGGGAAAGAACGCAGATTACCTGAGAAGGCCGAGGTTTGGCTCCTGGGGTTGTCCTAAAACATCCGTGTAGAATAGCGTGGGGCAGGGCCACCTGCGGGAAGCTCGCTCCCAGAGCGCCCGGGGACCCGCCTTCCTAAGAACAGCGCCTGTGACTGCCACCCACCCTCCTGAGCAATTAGTGCAGGGTTTGTGGTTAATTAAAGACAGTCAGGGTCCCTTTTAAAATCAAAGCAGGCATTCTTTCCCCAGAATAATGAAGCGAGAACAGATGCAAGGCAAACTTCCTGTCTAGAAGTTTTCGAGGTGGGCTGGTGAACGTGGGGAAAGTCATGGAGAGGAAGCGTGGCTTCGCCAGCTTAGACCCACTGGGCCGGGGATGTCATGGAAGCAAACGCAGGCTTTGCTGAACAGCCGGGGTGGGGTGGGGGCGGGGGTGTCGAGGGTCTCTTGTTCTGGAAAACTCGCTCACTGGCAGCTCTTCCCCTTGGGGAAGTCTCTCTGCAGCTGGGCGTCCACGGCTGGGACCAGGGCTGCAGGACACGGGCATCGTTTCAGCTGCCCCTCACATCTCATGGGCGGCCTGGGCGACCACGCTCCGAGGACCCCAGAAGCCCAGAGGGAGCGTGTACCGGTGGGTTCCCGTCAGCCTGTGCAGCCTCGCGACCTCCTACTCACACGCTGCCTCCCTGCCCGACCCCAGACGCACCCTCAGCCCCCGCCCCGAGAGGCAGGGACCCTTGGTGGTGCTCACAGCCTCAAGCTCCTGAAGGATTCCAGTTTGTTTTTGAAAAAAAGAAAAATTCCTTGGCATATATCAAATGAGTAACACTCCATTAAGGAAGGATACAGGAACTTACGTTTCTAGGATCATAAAGGTGATCTGATGCAAAGAGCTGATTCACTGGTAAAGATCCTGATGCTGGGAAAGATTGAGGGCTGGAGGCGAAGAGGACGACACAGAATGGGATGGTTGGATGGCATCACTGACTCAACGGACATGAGTTTGAGCAAGCTCAAGGAGACAGGGAAGGACTGGGAAGCCTGGTGCGCTGCAGTCCACGGGGCCGCAAAGTGTTGGACCCGACGTAGTGGCTGAAGAACAGCAAGAGCAATTTCAGCCAAGCCTGAGCGGCAGACGCCCTCAAAGGATGTCTGTCTGCAGTGGTGGGCGTTCCCACTAACAGAAGTGCTTGGGTCGAAGAGGGGCGGAGGGCCCCCCCATCCACCCCCACGGCCCGGGCAGAGGCTCCGAGGAGCAGAGTTTGAAAGGCATGGACATGGTCCAGCCTTTTTGTGTTATGTTTATAAAAACCAAGGCTTGGAGAGGGAGCAGGACTATTCGGTGGGGTTTGGGGTTGTGACGGACAAAACTCAATTCCAGCCCACTCTTAGAAAGGAGAGGTTCCCCCCGAGAAATCGGGTCTCTTGCGTAGCTCATGGGCGGGGGCGCCCTGGGGCCCCGGGGATGCCGGAGGCAGGGGCGGGCTCCACTCACCCGTCCTGCTCCAGCTGCTGCTTCTATCTTTTTCACAGCAAGCTAGGCTGCCTCCTCTCCGCGGGAAGCGCGGCCCCGTGTCTGCCTCTGACAGCTCTGTCTCTCCTTTGGCGTCGGGTGTGAGTCCGTGGGGCCCAGGGAAGGCTGTGTGGCTTGTGTTGGCGCCCTGAACCTTGGCTGCCGGGCGGGGCTTATCGGAGAGCAGTTGATGTGCGCAGGAACGGGGGTGATGCCGAGCCACAGAATGACAGGTAGCACCATACTTCATCAGCCAGGGTCGTGCAGAAGGGTGGTCGGGGGTGGGATGGGGGTGAGAATAGGGTCTTTGGCTTTGAGGCCTTTTCCTTTGATCTTGTTGCCTGTGTGTGAAATCACTGAAGAGCAGAGACGATGTCTAGGCTTCGATATGAAACTTGTTCATGACTCACAAGTCCCTTTGAAACAAATGAATGTATTCCCAGCCTAGCTGGTCTCCAGGAACAGGCAAGGATAAAGAAAATGTTTGCACTCAGCCGTGTTTGTCCATCCCCGCCACCTGGCACGTTAATCCCCCTTTTATTCAGCAGCCATAGAGCAGCGTGGAGAAGGCAATGGCACCCCACTCCAGTACTCTTGCCTGGAAAATCCCGTGGACGGAGGAGCCTGGTGGGCTGCAGTCCATGGGGTCGCTAAGAGTTGGACACGACTGAGCGGCTTCTTCACTTTCACTTTTCACTTTCATGCACTGGAGAAGGAAATGGCAACCCATTCCAGTGTTCTTGCCTGGAGAATCCCAGGGACGGGGAAGCCTGTTAGGCTGCCATCTATGGGGTCGCAGAGTCGGACACAACTGAAGCGACCTAGCAGCAGCAGCAGCATAGAGCAGCGCTCTGGGCCATGTGTCCGCGGTCCTGATGGAGAGGAGATCCTGTGACGCCGGTACCCTCTGAATCGGCCCCCTTAGGCTGCAGGACGAGTGGGCCAGGAAGCACGGAGCCTTCCTTGGGTCTGAGACCCGGACGAAGCCCCCTTGCCCGCACTGTGGGCTGCTTGGCAGCACGGTCTGCAGGCCGAGTGGCTCTCTAGGTCCTGGCGGCTCTGCCTCTCTCACTCCCGCAGCTTTGCCTTCATGGAGAGCTCCAGCTGTGAGAGCGAACAGCTGGAGACACGCCAACAGCGCCCCCGCGTCTGAGCCTCTCTCGAGAAACACCGAGCTGCCTGGCTTCCCTCTAGCCGGTGAAAGAAGAACAAGGTGCGTTTTCCCTGCGGGTCAGCCCATCAGGCTCCCCCACGGCCAGGAAAATGGCGTGTCCCCTGCTTGGTGTGTAAGCCGTGGCGACGTCCCTCGGGCAGCAGGTGCCCTCGCCTGGCCCTCCCCGAGCCCTTAGACCTCAGATGCCCACCTCCTAGAGCCCCGTGGGGGGCAGGCCCTTCCCACCTGCGTCTCTGGACTGAGGGCGCTGCCTCTCCGGCCTCCTGCCCGTTTAACCTCCGCCTACCTCACTGCTGTGCGGAGATGGTGGTGGTGGAGGCGCCATGGCTCAGCCGTGTATGAAGAGCTTGGTTATTTTGCCGGATTAAAAGTTTTTCATCCAAGATCCTTGGCCCCTAGTCTTGCCTTTTTTTCGGAATTAATTTAGCCTCAAGTAGGCTCGATGCATGTGGTCGCCTTGGGAAGTTCCAAAGTGTTGACAGATGGGCTCAGAGAATGATCCTAAAGGTAGTGAGAGCATCCGGGGTTGTTTTTTTAACTGTGGTGGAGGCGACCACAGGCTCTGCCGGGTGAAAAGCTCGTAGCCCTGACCTGGGGAGTGTAGCTAATGTTTGTCTTCAGCTTCGTATTCTCAGATTAAAGACCGCGGTGGTGGCACAGACGGGTCTCAGATTAAAGGCCGCGGTAGTGGCACAGACGGGTCTCAGATTAAAGGCCACGGTGGTGGCACAGATGGAAGGACCTCGGGGAGATGGCTCGTTGCTAAGGTCTTTGTCTCCTAAGGCTCTTATGTTCCAGAAGCAAATACTGGTCCGAGCCCCCTGCGACCACAGGCTCTGCCGGGTGAAAAGCTCGTAGCCCTGACCTGGGGAGTGTAGCTAATGTTTGTCTTCGGCTTCGTATTCTCAGATTAAAGACCGCGGTGGTGGCACAGACGGGTCTCAGATTAAAGGCCGCGGTGGTGGCACAGACGGGTCTCAGATTAAAGGCCGCAATGGTGGCACAGACGGGTCTCAGATTAAAGGCCGCGGTGGTGGCACAGATGGAAGAACCTCGGGGAGATGGCTCATTGCTAAGGTCTTTGTCTCCTAAGGCTCTTATGTTCCAGAAGCAAATACTGGTCCGAGCCCCTAGTAGCCCCTGAGGGACACGTCCCTGAGAGCATCATTTTCAGACCATTTCTGGGGACCAGGAGTGTGTGGGAGCATTGTCGATCCCTCCGGTGATGGGGCCACCCTGTGCACGGCAGGGCCCTCTCCTGCTGGCAGGCACAGGACCATCGCTGGCCAAGCAGGCGTCATGGGTGATGCTCAGCGTCGAATTCCTGATGGGGGAGCCCTGCAAAGTCCTCCTGAACATGGGGCTCCCCCGGCCGAGCCGGCAAGAGCAAATCCTGCTCAGAGCCTCGGGTCAAGGTGACGGAGAGGAGGCTGGTTTCGCTGGGCCTGGTCTCTCGAGGGTTCGGCTGCTTCAGGGTGAAGAGAGAAGGAGGAGCAGTGAACACCCCTGTCTCTGCCGCACTGATGGGGGTGCTTATGGTTTTATTAGCAGCTGCCTGGGAGCCAGGCCCGACTTAATTCAATTTAATCTCCTCGGTTATTTTCAGCTCAGCTCAGTCTATTTTCAGCCCAGATGGAGGGGAGGTCATCAGATGGAGGGGTTGGCTGAGGAAGGGGCGGGGGGCTGCCTTCCGTGCCCCCCAGCCCAGTGGCTCAGGCTTGACCCCTCCTTTTGAGGAGGCAGGTCCCCCGACCAGGTTCTGGGCCTCATCGAGTTCCTCTCTGAGCCATCACCTTGTTGCTCTGAGTAACTGTGGACCCTGAGAATAAGAAGGGACGGAAATTTACCCGGTGACCAGGGAAAGGGCAGCTGAAGAGGAACCGCCCTCAGGGCCCCCGAGCGCCCAAGGCTGCGTCACAATGTGCTGGAAATCTCCAACAGTTTAAGTGCAGGCTGGGGCTCCTCTGGCAGCCCAATGGTCACCACTCTGGGCTCCCAATGCAGAGGGCCCAGGTTCAGTCCCTGGTCAGGGAACTAGATGCCACATGGCGCCAGAATCAGAGTCGAATATGACAGGAGAAAAGGCCTCTGATCAACAGAGCAGAAGCCACATGACTGAATGGAGAAAAGATGGCTCATTTCAGAATGTTGTTCGCAGAGTTGTCTAAACATTTGGAAGAAAAAAATAAGGAAAACTCACACTGTACACCAAAATAAATTTCTGATGGATTTAAAAGTTAAATATATTTAAAAAATAAAAAAAAAAAGACAGGATAATTGAAGAAAACTTAAGTGAATATTTGGCTAATCTCAGGAAAGGCAAGGGTTTTCTGAATGTAAAAGAAATGGAAAAAGTAAAAAAGGAAATGCTTGACAGACTTAGTATAAAGACTTGAGCTGCTGTGTTGCTGGAAGCATGGGGAGTGAAATCTAAGTGAAGTTTGCAGCAAACGAGGCAAAGGGCCTTTGTCATCCCCTCACCTCTGAAGAGCTCTTGTGACCTGGTAGGAAAATGCTTCACCTGCTGTAGAGCAGTTCCCTACAGGGAACTAGGGCAGGGACGAAATCAAGAAAGAGAAATGTGAACATAGCAGGGGCGAGATAGTTAAGCCTCAAAAATAATCAAGGAAGCCGCAGTCGCAAGGTTATTTTTAAGTTTTATCCCCACACCCTTCATAAAACTTTGATATGACTTCTGGGGGAGTAATTTGGCAATGCACATCAGCGTCGTGAACGATTTTTCCCCCTCCGGTCCACTTCTAATAATAACGTGTGTCCTGAGGGAAAACAGAATTTCGGATGGGTGCTGACGCGGGAAGATGATTCGCTGCCACGTGATTTACACAAAGGGGAAGAATTTTAATCTACACAGATGGCCTGAAACAGGGAATCGATAAAATAGATTATGAGATAGCTAGAAAATGGGGTGCCAGCCTTTTAAAATGTTTTCCCAGCAGACCTCGTTGTGTCATAAAGGCGGGTTCCTAAACTGTGTTCTTAAGGGATTCCCTGGCAGGCCCGTGGTTAGGACTCCATGCTTTCACTGCCGAGGGCCCAGGTTCAGTCCCCGGTCTAAGATCCTATAAGCCGTGTGGTGTGGCCAAAAAAAATCTAAAAACCGAAACAAAACAAACAAAAAACGCCTCTGGCCCTAGACACGGACTCTATAAAAATAAATATCCCGGCATAGAGCAAAAAGCCTGGCGGTCAGAGCAGCGCTCTTACGGCAGACGCTCGGGTGGTTTCCCTTTTCTTCTTAATACTTTCATGTATTTTAGTTTTTGAGTGGTGAGTGTATCCATTCCTCTCATAATAAGAAGAGAAGTCTTTCTTAAGAGCTTCTTGTTGTTTATACAGGATCATGTGGGCTCCCATGACCTGGAAAATATTATTTCTCCAAAAACCAGATTCCATTTCCTCTTGCAACTTTAAGGTCATAGAACTTTAATAGAAATTGTTATTTGCCACTAACTGGAAGAGAAAAAGTAGTGAAATATTTATGATTCTTGTCCAAGGACCAAAAGTTGCTTTTTCTCACCTCAGACCAAATTCTTGTAAGTTCCCCTTCATTCGTTCACGGGATTTTGGTGGCAGAGTTGCTGACTCGGGGTTTCTCTGGTCTGTGGATGGCACTGGATTTCCTGGGACAGAAACTACATTCTTATCATCAAGGCATGGCCTTCGCCCGTGAGGCAGAGGGCTAAGTGCGCCGGCCCTGGCTCTGGAGCGGGGCGGGGAGGGCTGAGCAGGCGGACGCGCCTGTTGCTCTTTTCCCTCACCTTTGTCTTTGGCCGTAAAGGAAGCAAAGATGATGAAATGGATGGGCCGCATATTCTCAACACGCACATGTGACCAAGTGGCTTCAGTCGTGTCCAACCCTTTCAACCCCATTGTAGCCCACCAGGAGCCTCTGTCCATAGGATTCTGAGGCAGGAATACTGCAGTGGGTTGCCGTTTCCTCCTCCAAGAGATCTTTCCAACCCAGAGATCAAACCCAGGTCTCCTGCGGCTCCTGCATTGCAGGCGGGTTCTTTTACCACGGAGCCACGGGACATGGAGGAGATCAAATCCAGAGTGCTGGAGGTTTCAATACAGACGGTGTCAGCAGACAACGCGTGTAATCAGATCAGATGGAGCAGAGAGACAGCACCAGGGGCCCAGGCTGTTCTGAGTCCTGGTCTGTCATTACGCAGTCGAAAATCGCTCCTTGTGGCCAAGGCCACCTTGCATTTTGCTCCCGAAATCCAGAGACGCGCTGTACGGGACTTGCCTTCCCCAAGCGAGAGGGCTCCTTTCCCGCTTGTTTCCCCTGAAAGCTGGGGCCGTGTCGTGTCCTTTAAACCTTGTGGGCCCAGTGACCCTTCTTTCCGAGCAGTTAACGTTCTCTAAAACATACCGCCTGCTTTGTACCCGACTTTATTCTCCACCGAGAAGGCCTGTGAGGCTTTTCCTTGTCCGAGAGTCCCTCCGAATGGACGCTTTATGAACTGCAGCCGGAGACGCGGCGTTCACCAGCTTTCCAGTCAGCTGTAGTTTCTCAGCCCAGAGACTCTCCGGATCTCTCGCGGGTCTGGACCAGGTGCGGAGGGACGCCCCACCAGGTGGGGCCAGGAGCTGCCCCTGCCCTCAGGTTGCCCCGAGTCTCTAGACTGGGAGCTCCAGTGGGCCAGACACGCGGGGAGGGGACTGGGAGCTCCAGTGGGCCGGGCGCGCGGGGAGGGGAGGCTGGAGACCATGGGTCTGGCGCCAAGGCCCAGGCTGCAGCCCCGGGAGGGCTGGGAAAGGGACAGGTCCCCGCTGGCCAAGGACGGGGCAGGATGAACCCAGATAGGTGGAGGAGCGTGGAGGCTCGGGGCTCAGGACGCAGCTCCCAAGCTTGTGTCATGAGCCGCAGTTGGCCGCAGGGGTTCAGAGTCATCAGCATCAGAGTGGGGGCTCCCCGGTGGGGGCTGAGCGTCGGGGGCCAGGCAAGTACCGAGCACACCGTGCTGGGTGCGGTTAACTGTTTGACACGCTCAGTGATCAGCCAGTCAGGGCCAGGCAGCGTCCCTGGGTGCGTGTGGAACTGAGCGTGGAGGGTCCTCAGAACCGAGACAGAACTTTTCAGTAACAGAGCACACAGCACATTGCC
The DNA here is from genome assembly GCA_006410675.1 of Oreotragus oreotragus. NCBI lineage: Eukaryota > Metazoa > Chordata > Mammalia > Artiodactyla > Bovidae > Oreotragus > Oreotragus oreotragus. The sequence goes on from SJYX01004649.1 coordinate 397,182, forward strand.
CTCGTTTCTAGGTTGGGCGCCTCCAAGATACCATGTCACTCAAACCTCAGAAATTCTCTCTGTTCTAAAGTTACAGTGATGTGACTGAGCATCTCCTGGGCCACCTGCTGGTGACCAGACTTGTGAGCCCCCGTCCTCGGCTCCCTGCCACCTCTGGCTCCATCGCTCCTTCCGCCAGGTCGAGCCTGGCCCCTTGGGGTGCCCACACGCTCATGGAGAACCAGGGGCCCAGTGGGCAACCCTCCCCTCAAAGGCCTCCCGGCTAGGCGCTGCCCTGGCTGGCCCTCACTGCCCGTCTCAGGGGCCGCCCTAGACCCCTGCCCACCCGCAGGGGGACGCTCCCTCCTGCATAGATGCTGGTTCTGAAGGGCGTGGAGAAAGGAAGGTTCCTCCGTCCTTGAGGGCCGGGCGCTGAAGGCACACAGCCCGGGGCCCGCAGGCGCCCAAAGGTTGTCATAGAAACCGCAGACCTGTGCTTCAGGAGCTCGTGGCTTAAAGAGGAGGAGGACTCTGCCCAGAGCGCCCTCAGGGGCCGTGTCGCCCGGCAGTGTGGACACCTGTGGGCACGGGGCGGGGGACCCAGGCGCTTTGCCCTCTGTGCCCGGGCCTGGTGCCAGTCGAGGTGGCCCAGGCCCTGCCTACCAGGTGACCTTCTGAGCCACCCGCCAGCCTGGGGCCTGGCTGGTTCTGACCCTTCCCGGGCCCGAGCTCGCCCGTCCACCCCTCCTGCGACCCCCACGCTGGCCAGGGCTCGTCTCTCTGATGGCTGGAGAGGCTTGACTCAGAACCACCCCACCCCCGGCACCGCACCCACTACTAGACAGCTTGGCCGCCCCCACAGCGTCTCATGCCAGGGACGCTGGGTGAACCCTCCTGTTCCGGAAGCAGCCTGCGTCTCCACTGGCCGCATTTGCGGGAGTCCTGGCTCCTGGAGCAGAACCCCCTTCCCCAGGATGCACTCCTCCTCTCGCAGCACTGTCCGGGGAGCTAAAGGCGCAGTGGGGACAGGCCTCGGGGATGTGGCATCCTCCCGGCCCACGCAGGGAGGCCCATTTGGGGCGGTGAGAGCCGAGCCCCAGGAGCTCGAGATTCGTCTTGTTTGGCCCAAGGGTCTTGGCCTACGTGCTGAAGAGACGAATCTGGAGGAAGGCGGACGTTCCCGGTTAACACCAGGTGGACCCTCAGTCCCGTCACAGGCGTCCTGATGAGAGAGGTGTGGTGGGGGGTCTGACACACAGGAGAGGTGGCCTGGGGGCTGAGCAGAGGCTGGAGAGACGTGGCCGCCAGCCCAGTGAGGCTGCGAGACGCAGGGGCAGGTTCTTCCCTGGAGCCTCTGGCCAGAACGTGGTCCTGCCAGCACCTTGAGGGTTTTTTTTTTTTTCAATTTTAGTTTATTTTTTTAGCACCAAAACTGTTCTGTATTGGGGTTTGGCCGATCAACAATATGATAGCTTCAGATGCACAGTCAGGGACTCAGCCATCCGTATACATGTGTCCATTCTCCCCCAAACTCCCCTCCCATCCAGGCTGGCAGACAGCTTGGGGCAGAGTTCCCTCTGCTGTAATTCTGACATTGGCCTCCAGACCTGGGGGAATAAATCTCTGTTATTTTAAGCAACCGAGTTTGTAGTCGTGTGTCCCAGCAGCCACGGGAAGTTGATCCTGCTGGACCCACAGCACAAGGGCACCTGCATCCTGATGGTGGGAGCAGGGGAAGCTGGAGGTCACCCCTGCCCTCCTCCAAGGCAGGACGTTCCTCCCCGCACCCCACTCACTGTGGGGCGGGCGCGGGGGTGGAGGAGCCTGCCTCGCCACCAGACCTCTTACGGACCAGAGCTCCCCTCTCACTCCATTCACTGTGTTTCTCCAGCATGAGACTGGTGGATGCTTATTGGGCTGAAAAAAAGAAAATAAAATGAAAATGCAGCCTGCCCGCCAGGCTCTCATGGTGCACACAAGGGATATCTCCAGGGTTATCGGCAAGGCGGGGGCGGGGGGCACGGAACACCGTGCGCGTCATGCCATTTTGTCGAATGTCATTCACCCTCATTCCAGGATTTGTTTTTGTGATCTTAAAAAAGTCTGCCTTTGAGCACAATTACGCAGCTCGCGGCACACCCATGGCAGCTGTCTCTTCTCCCTGTGTTTTCCCGGTGCCGTTTGTCCTAGAATTAGCGTCGCACACAAAGCTTCACTTCTGCGTGTGCGTGGGCACAGCGCCCGTGGCCTCCTGGGCCAGAAGCACCAGGTGCTCTTGGGCCCGAGTCTTGGTGACGTGTCATCTCACAGGGTCCAGGCACCAGCCTGTCGCTTCTTAGGATGATATCAGCCGGTCCCTGAGGCCCTGCCATGGAGATTACTTGGCAACCAGAACGCCCCAACCACTGAATGATTTTAGAATCGCACCCCCGAGAAAGAAGGCTGAGCGCTGAATAACTGATGCTTTTGAACTGCAGTGTTGGAGAAGACTCTTGTGAGTCTCTTGGACTGCAAGGAGATCCAACCAGTCCATCCTGAAGGAGATCAGTCCTGGGTGTTCATTGGAGGGACTGATGTTGAAGCTGAAACTCCAGTACTTTGGCCACTTGATGTGAAGAGCTGACTCATTGGAAAAGACCCTGATGCTGGGAAAGATTGAGGGCAGCAGGAGAAGGGGACGACAGGATGAGATGGTTGGATGGCATCACCGACTCGATGGACATGGGTTTGGGTGGGCTCCGGGAGTTGGTGATGGACAGGGAGGCCTGGCGTGCTGCAGTCCATGGGGTCGTAAAGAGTCGGACACGACTGACGACTGAACTGAACTGGACTGAACTGGCCACCACACTCACACCTCTCCGTCTGGTGGAGTGAGCCCTTGGGCCCCTCCCGTTCTCCACGGGAGAGCTTCGTTTTTAAGCCCGAATTTGTCATCTCTTGTGATACTCGGGTTGCTTTTTTAGGGGAGCAGACCTTCTGTAGACCTGGGTCACGCTTCTCCGGCGGTCAGGGCGCCTGGAGCCTCCTGTCTCAGTGAAGACCGCGGAGCTCGAGTGGCGGGACCAGGCTGGGACTCCGTGTCTGGGGGGCCGTGCGTGCTCACGTCCTGCTGTCTGTTCTTTGCCGCTTCCGAGCTGTCGACAGCAGAAGGCGCTGTGTCTACGTGCCCCCGTTTCCTCCAGCCCTCCTTGCCTCGGGAGATATGCCCCCGCTGGCTGATCTGGACAAAGCCGCAGCGGCTCATGAGCTGCAGCTCCCAGCACTTGGGTAACGGGACGGGGGTCTGTCTGGGAAGCGGGTCACGGGGCGGCCGAGCCGGGCGCCTGCTTCTGTCCTGTCCGCTCTCGGCCGCGTGAGGTTAGGTGCTGTCTTGTGGGAAGGTGGCTGGACGGGGGACACACGGCCGGCTGCCCTGTGGCTGGTCTCCCTGGGCCGGCCCGCCGCCCCTCGGACGCTGGAGCGGGTCTCTAGAACACGGCCACACTGTCACCTTCCCTGCTAGGGCTTCGGGGCCAGGACGGCGCCAGCCCCTGGCGGGTCTCCAGGCGCCCACGCAGCGCTCGCCTCTGACCTCTGCCCTTAGGGCTCCAGCGGAACACCCAGTGTCTTTAGCCCCTTTCACCTGTCCTCCTCCCCCACCGCCCACCGCCAGCACTGGCACCATCTTCTGAAGTTCTTCTAAATTCCTCCTTTGACAATCACACTAAGCTGACAGTCTGTTGATGGGCTGGAGAGTGGATCTTGCCAGCTTCCCCACAGTACCACCTGGAAGCCCCCCTCCCTGCCCAGTTCTGACTCGGTTGGCGAAGCTGAGGCCGCCGTCCAGGGGCTGCGCTGTGAGAGCTGCTGGGCTGAGAGTCTGGCCCCAGGGAGATGTGTCCCTGTGGCGTCCAGCTGATGGGGGGCCCAGAGCTTTTAGCTGCGCTGAGGGGGAGAGTGAGAAAGGGCCCCCGGGCACGGTGGATGTGGCCGCGGTCCCTTCTTGTCAGACCGACGAGTGATTGACGTCAGCTGGCGTCAGCCCTCCCCCACGGGAGCCCCCATCAGCTGCTCGGCGGAGCTGCCCCTCTGCGGGCAACGCGGCCTTGTCTCCACTTCAGTTTCCATTTGCTTCTCCATCTCGAATGGGCACTGGGGCCACCCAGGGTCTTGGGAAAGGCTCCTGAGTCTTCCTCCGGGCCAGCCCCCCTCCCATGCAGTCCTCATGCACAGCGGGTTAGAAGCCACCAGCCTCTACAAAGGAAAGGGACGACTCCTTGCAGGGCTTCCAGTGCCGCCATGTGTGGGCTAGCCTGCTGGCTGCTCAGGCGGGAGGCAGACCAGCTCTCCCGGCTGCGGGGGTGGTGGGGAGGGTGTTAGGATGCAGATTCTGCTTTCTCAGGTTTGGGCGGCAACCGCGGTGTCACAGATGCTGCTGGACCAGGCCAGTGCTGAGTCTCCAGGCTTGACTGCTGGGTCCCCCAGGCCCACTGCCCGTGATGGGCGGTGGCAGCGGACAGCCTTTCTCATGGCAAGGGTCAGAGCCTCCTCCCCTGCTTCAATACTGTCATGGCGTCGCCCCATCGGCCCGGTCCTGATGCAGGACACTCAGCAGTGCGGGTCTGTTCTCCTTTTGCAACCTGGGATCTTTCTTCTTCTCTCTTCGCAGTACGAGACGCGAAAAACCTAATCCCTATGGATCCAAATGGGCTTTCAGATCCTTATGTGAAGCTGAAGCTTATTCCTGACCCCAAGAATGAGAGCAAACAAAAAACCAAAACCATCCGCTCCACGCTGAACCCTCAGTGGAACGAAACCTTCACGTTGTGAGTTGAACCCGTCTTCCTGACGTATTTCCTCCTTCACATTATGAGCAGGGATGAGCTTAATATAAACGTCTTTAAACATCCATTCATCCCTAAGCTCTTCTCCCACGGCTGCGAGAGACGTAGCTGTGGTCACCCTTGGTTGATGGATAGAAACTCAGTTTACCAAGACTTATACAGGATACCCTAAGTTACCATCAGTAACTCCTGTACAAAAAATTCTCTCACATTTCAGATGTAAGATCAAGCCCTCTTGGTTGACTTTGGTTTTTTGGGGGGTGGTTAGAGGAGGCTGTAGGTAAGAGTTTAAACAATAGTTTTTTCCTTGGTTGATGGATAGAAACTCAGTTTACCAAGACTTATACAGGATACCCTAAGTTACCATCAGTAACTCCTGTACAAAAAATTCTCTCACATTTCAGATGTAAGATCAAGCCCTCTTGGTTGACTTTGGTTTTTTGGGGGGTGGTTAGAGGAGGCTGTAGGTAAGAGTTTAAACAATAGTTTTTAAAACAAGGAATAAGTGAGTAACCATCGAAGCCGATGTTGCCACTGAAATGGGAAGGTTATCTTTCCATCTAAGCAGGGAAGACTTTCTGGGGAAGGGGACATTTAATGTGGGCCTGAAAGGAGTGGAAAGATTTTGGAGACAGAGATGGGAGGAGGGAAAGAAGGGAGGAAAGGTTGGGGAGTGGAGGCCTGAGTAAGTCAGGAGCAAGAAAGCTCTGAGCACAGCTGAGCACAAGCAAGGGGCCCTCTCTGCGAATGAGAACACAGGAAGCAGCCTGTCTGTCACACCCAGACGTAGCTGTCTGGGGTATAGACCAGAGGCTGTCCGGCCTTGCTCTGGGAAGGGCTGCACAGTAAATGGTTTAGGTCTTATAGGTCATCCAGTCTCTCTTGCAGGTACTGTTCTAGATTCAGAGCTGCCATAGCCAAATGTGTCCAGACAAACAGCCATGCCTGTTTCAATAAAGCTTTATTTACACACTCAAGCAGTGGACCTGACTTGCCCACGACTCATGGTTTGCTAACCTCTTGTCTAGAGCTTTGGTTACCGAGGGGCTGGCACTTTGTTGATGATGGAGAACCACAGGAAGAGAATTGAATATACCATTTTTTTATCTCAGATTCAGATCTCGAGCATGTGGCATCATCCCTTAAACCACAGTAAAGATAACCCTGTATCTGTGTATATGTTCTTTGACAGCAAATTAAAACCTTCTGATAAAGACCGGCGACTGTCCGTGGAGATCTGGGACTGGGATCGAACTACACGGAATGACTTCATGGGGTCCCTTTCCTTTGGGGTCTCAGAGCTGATGAAGATGCCGGCCAGCGGATGGTGAGGAAGGCTGAGTGTGTCTGTGTGAGCCAAAAGTTAATTGTCTGAAAACATTAGCACTTTCAGAGATTCAGGAGAGGAGCTGGCTTAAGTCCAGAGGAACCATTGTGTGTGAAGTTTCCTGGGTCCTGGCTCCCCAATGAACGCATTTCAGAACCAGCTGGACTGGAGCCCGGGGGTGGGGGTGGTGTTGAGCCTGGCCTTGCCGGCCCCTTCTCACCCTCCTCTGCCCCGTGTCTCTGAAGGTACAAGCTGCTGAACCAAGAGGAGGGTGAGTACTACAACGTGCCGATCCCCGAAGGTGACGAGGAAGGCAACGTGGAGCTCAGGCAGAAATTCGAGGTGAGACCAGCGGCGTGAGTGAGCCGTCTTTCTGGAAGGGCCAGTGGCGCCCTTGGGTCCCTCCTCCTGCTCTTGTTTCTTCTCCCAAATATGTTCTGTCCCAAAGAAGCGTACAGGTCCTCCCTGCCAGCTGGAATGGGTTCTGAAGGAGGGAAACCCAAGATGCTCACAGTGCTCCGGCACTAACGTCGGTGTTCAGTCGCTAAGTCACGTGCGACCTGCAACCCCGTGGGCTGTAGCACGCCAGGCTCCTCTGTCCTTCACTGTCCCCAGAGCTTGCTCAGATTCAGGCGCATTGAGTCGGTGACACCATCCAGCCGTCTCATCCTCTGTTGCCCCCTTCTCCTCCCGCCCTCAGTCTTTCCCAGCATCACAGCCTTTTCCAGTGAGTCAGCTCTTCGCATCAGGGGGCCAGAGTACTGGAGCTTTAGCTTCATCATCAGTCCTTCCAATGAATATCCAGGGCCGATTTCCTTCAAGATGGACTGGTTGGATCTCCTTGCAGTCCAGGCGACTCTCAAGAGTCTTCTCCAGCACCACAGTTCTAAAGCATCAGTTCTGCTGGGTTCAGCCTTCTTTATGGTCCCACTGATCACTGACATTGGTTAAGAGGCTGCTGACAGCAGCCACTTGCGGGCAGGGCCTGGGTGCCATCAGAGGTGCGGAGGACTGGGCCCCCAGGGCGCTCTGCGGGTCTGTAGCAGAGGCCCACACCCCACTTGCAGGATCACCCCAGAGACTGCAGATGCCTGAGGGTCACAGGTGTGTCGGCTTTTATTTATTCTGGGGAAACATTTCCAGATTATCCCTGTTACTGATTAACGGAATGTGATCCAGTTATGACGACGTTCAATCACTGCCCTTGAGACTCAGTTTGTGGAAAGAAAGCAGGCACTCTTTGTTTACTGCTGTTGAAACTGGATTTTCCAAAAGCCTCCATTGTCTTTGGAGATTTTAGCTAATTCAGGATATTCTTCAGATGGGAGGAGAAAATGGTTCATTGGAGACCCTCAACAAAGTGTAGCTGTGTGTTGATTTGATCAGGCCTGCCAGTGTTACCATGGAAACCCGAGTACTTTCAGATGACCTTTTGGACACAAAACAGAAAATCTGTGTGCCTCATTGTGGACTCTGCTTTTTTCCCCCAGATGGCTTCCTTAATTACTTTCTTAACTGTGTGATGTTAAGGGTGGGGTAAATCTGTAAAATGCACATCAGTGAAAAGAGATTTTGTTTTCCTCTTTGTATGTCAGCTCTTAGAGGCAGAGCCTTAAATTGAAATGGGATGAGGTTCTGTGTCGGAAATCATTTTCTCACCTCTGTTCGAGCATCGTCAGCAGGGATTAACACTGCTCCTCAGCAGAGCAGACTCCAGGCCACACTCTGAAGGACGCGGCACAGAATTGCTCACCCTCTGGTGGGGGGAGGGCATGCGTCTCTGTGACTGCATGGCGGCATGTTTTCAGGCGTGCGCCGAGGGCTACACCCATCTCAGAACTTGCCTGTGCTCTGTGGTAAATGCCCTCCTCTGTGTCTCAGGACCCCAAACTTACATCACCCGCCAGCCCTTTAAACTGCCCCGGTGTTCCCTGTGCTCCCTTGCTGGGCACACCTGTCCCTGTGTCATCTCCACATGGATCCAGAGAAGAGCCTCGGGTCCTGCTGTGAAGGCTTTGGAGTCTAAACCTCGGGCCCCACGAGGAGTCCATGTCTCCCGGTCACTTGCCCGCATTGGGGAGGGTGCCTGAGCTCGTGTCTGGCAGGGAAGCTGTCAGGGCTGAGTCTGCTCTGTAGCCCAGGGTCTGCCTCCATTTACACAGCCAGGCGCCTCGAGCACTTGGGCGAACAAGAGCGTGGTCACACCTGGAGATGAACCAGCTCCTTTCTCAGAAAGGGGGAACTCTGGAAATTTCCATCCAGTGAACGCTGCATCTCCTCAGTGCCAAGTACCACCTGTGGGGACAGAGGCTTAAGACGGGGGCTCTCCTGGTGGCCCAGTGGCTAAGAATCTGCCTGCCAGCGTGGGGGACCCGGGTCCATCCCTGGTCCGGGAGGATCCCACGTGCTGTGGAGCAGCTAAGCCCGGGAGCCACACCTGCTGAGCCCAGCCCTCCACCTGTGCTCTGCAGCGAGCGAAGCCTCCCCGGGAGAGAAGCCCGCCCACAGCTGGGAGCAGCCCCCGCTCGCTGGAACCAGAGAAAGTTCTCAAGCAAAGACCCAGCACAGTGAAATGAGTGAAATTTCTTTTTTAAAAAAGACAAACTTCAGACGGGACCCTGGCTCCCGGGAAATGGCGAGCAGGAACGGGTTGGAACCTCCCCCTGACGCCCCAGCGCACGGGTAGTGTCCTGGCCTCACGGGAGGCAAGCAGGCCTCCTCCCAGCCCCCGCCCCACAGCTGGCCCAGCTGGGCAGGCTGACCGTGGCCTCGGCACGGTCCTTCCTCCGGCCCGGCCTCGGGAGGCCGACCCCCCCTGCTGAGGCCTGCTGAGGAGGCGAGGCTCACTCAGCGGGGCGGGGCCTCGGGGTCCCAGGAGCCTGAGGCCAAGAGCCTGGGGCTCGGCTTCGCTTCCAGTGATGGCTTTTGTCTCCACGGATGAGGCCTCCTTTCCACTGAAGACCCGGGCCTCGGTGTTGCCCCTTCCCCGGGCGTCAGACCAACAGGTGCGGCCACAGAGCCTCGGATCAGGAGCTCGGCAACTTCGGCAGCTGGCGTGCCTTCAGCCGAAAACCAGCTTGCTGGCGTTTGGGCCCCTCCACTGACCTTGCTCAGCTTGCGCGGGGGGTGAGCATCCTCCCGATCCCCACCCCGGTCTGGGCTGCGGTCCAGGCAGGTTCCCTCCAGACTCTGGACTGGCTGAGTCACTGCATAACCCTGTCCTTTGATTTTTTTTTAAAGCAATTTGGGCTGTTTTGTTATATCCAAACTTGTAACAGCTTAGAGTTCTTTCTGGGTCCATTTAAGTCTAAGAATAACTGCCCAGTGACTGCATAGCAACTGTATAGAAGCTTCTCTGCTGGAGGATTTGTGCCTCCTATTCCAGGTGGAGGTGGGAGGTTCAGTTCAGTTCAGGTTAGTTGCTTAGTCCTGTCCAACTCTTTGCAACTCCCATGGACCACAGCACGCCAGGCCTCCCTCTCCATCACCAATTCCCAGAGTTCACCCAAATTCATGTCCATGGAGTCTGTGATGCCATCCAACCATCTCATCCTCTGTCGTCCCCTTCTCCTGCCCTCAATCTTTCCCAGCATCAGAGTCTATTCAAATGAGTCAGTTCTTCGCATCAGATGGCCAAAGTATTGGAGCTTCAGCTTCAGCATCAGTCCTTCCAATGAACACCCAGGACTGATCTCCTTAAGAATGGACTGGTTGGATCTCCTTGCAGTTCCAGGGACTCTCAAGAGTCTTCTCCAACACCACAATTCAAAAGCATCAATTCTTTGGCGCTCAGCTTTCTTCACAGTCCAACTCTCACATCCATACATGATTACTGGAAAAATCATAGCCTTGACTAGATGGACCTTTGTTGACAAAGTAATGTCTCTGCTTTTGAATATGCTGTCTAGGTTGGTCATAACTTTCCTTCCAAGGAGTAAGCGTCTTTTAATTTCATGGCTGCAGTCACCATCTGCAGTGATTTTGGAGCCCCCCAACATAAAGTCAGCCACTATTTCCCCCGTCTCCCCATCTATTTCCCATGAAGTGATGGGACCATATGCCATGATCTTCATTTTCTGAATGTTGAGCTTTAAGCCAACTTTTTCGCTCTCCTCTTTCACTTTCATCAAGAGGCTTTTTAGCTCCGCTTCACTTTCTGCCATAAGGGTGGTGTCATCTGCAAATCTGAGGTTATTGATATTTCTCC
>SJYX01004649.1:440881-455756 GCA_006410675.1 Oreotragus oreotragus
GGCTCCTCAGTCCCCCCACAGGCAGTCCTGGCCGGAGGCCGCCTGGGGATGGACACCTGCCCAGATCCAGACCTGGCCGTGTGCTCCGGGCCTCCGCCCCGGCCCCGGTGTGCTCCGGGCTGGAGGTGCTGACACAGCCTGACTGGACTTCCGTGGCTGCGCTCGTTGGCCCTTCTGTTGAAGATTTGTCTTTTTAAAATGGGGCCAAGAGCAGGGAATTCCTTTTCACCTTTTATGTGGCAAATCTGCCCCGGGCCGTGGGGAGGAGCAGGCGGGTGTCTGGGCCGAGATGGCACACAGTGTTCCTGCTGCGGGGCCTGGCCTGCGCTCCTGACCCGTCACCTCGTTCCTTCTGACGACAGTCCTGGGGGTGAGAGGCACGGTGCCTGTTCTGCAGACAGAGGAAAGAAGAGCTGGCCTGTAGGGGCTCGCAGACCACAGGCGGCCGGGCAGCTCCAGGGCACCCTGCCCGAAGGGCTGCCTGTGACCCTCACGCCTCAGCGTTCCCTTGCTCTGGGGGTGCCGCACGCATCTGTGAAGACTCACCGGACTCTGAAACTCTGAAAAAGCCTCTATTCTGGCTGATAAAGATCTTACTGGCACATAATGTGTTCTGATGCCTAGTTCGTTCTGTCGCTGCACGAGTGATGTCTTGTTCAGATGCACCAGGAGCATTGTGAACCGCACCGTGCTCGGCAGGGGAGGCCTGAGATAATGGGGGCTTGGGGGTCCAACGGGGGCGCCGAGCAGTGAGTCGGGCCCCCCACCTGCCGCAGTGACCAGGCTGCCGTGGCCGAGGTCGAGAGCCCCTCGCAAGGCCAGGGGCTGACGGCCACGCGTTGATTCTGGACTGATTCAGCGCTGCTGTCCCGTAGCCCCACACAGACAGAATGTCTCCGAGAAGGGAAGAGTTCTGTTTGATTTTGTGACTTTTTTTTTTTATCGTTGTTGAGTCAACTCTGGCTATAGCTCTGCTCTTTTAAGAACTCAGGGTGACGTCTGTAAAATGGGAATCATCACAGTGCCATTTTCAAAGTGCCACTTGGAGGACTAGGTTTTGCCCGTAATAAGCTTGGCCTCCGAGAAGGGCTTCATATGGTTGTGTCTCTTATTTGACGGTTGTTTTAATGATCTGCTTCTGTGTAACCACCCCAAGGCTTAAGGGCTTGAAACTACAACTGAGTTAGCACTGGGATTCTTTGAGTCAGGACTCAGCAGGAAGGTGCCGGCCGGCGCGGCCCGCCGGGCTCTGGAGGGTCCGTGGGGGCCCTGGGCTCTGGCTCTTGGACGAGGCCCCTGGGTCCTCCTCTGTGTGGTCTGCCCTGCGTGAGATTTCTCCTCCTCCGGTGGCTTATTCAGAGCCTCAGAGGACCTCCCGGAGGCCCCTAAGCTGCACCTAGAGCTCAGTTGCTGTGTCATGCCCACCACGTTCTCTGGGTCAGAGCATGTTCACAGGCAGCTCTGTATCCAGGGGAGACACGTAAGGGGTAGATCCTGGTAGAGATGGGCCTGTCCCCCCGCAGAGGCCGTCCAGGATCGTGGGGGGAGTCCCCTGCACAGCTGACCTTGAGCTTCATGTCGGAGAACCCTCAGTACACTCCCTGAAGGGGGTAGGTCTCAAAGGCGCCCAGGACCCAGGCAGGAGGCCCCCGCTCTGGTTCCCCAACTGGGATCAGCAAGTGTTTTCTGCTAAGAGCTAGAGAGAAAATGTTTTGGGTTTTGCCTTCATCTAAATTTTAGATTTCGCCAATTTGAGCAACTGTTCCTGCCAAAAGGCTCAAAGACTGATCATCTTTTTAACATTTTTCCGTTTGCATTTAAACAATTTAAAACCATGCTCAGCTCCCAGGCTGCACACGGAGGGCTCGCTGGATTTGAGCTGCATGCAGGCCGAGGTAGACCGTCCCCTCCCTTACAGCGCCCTCCTTGGCCTCCTCAGTTGGAGCCCTACAACTCTGGGGTCCGCAGGGCCGGAGGGACCCACCACCCACTCTGAGAATCCCTCTCAGGGTGGAGCCCTGGGTCTTCCCCACCCCCTCCGTGTCCCTGCTTCCGAGCTTGCCAGGCCCTGGCCGCCCCCGTGGATATGGGAGACGCGTCCCATGCAAGGTGGCTTAGGTGGGATTAAAACTCAGCCTCGGTCACTGTATCATATTCTTAGTGCATCTTGCTGTGAGAAGGTTCTTGAAAATTTCATGTTGGGAGAAGAGAGAGAAACTGGTGTCCCGTTCTTCTGACACAACAGGAAATGTGGAAGTTAAGGGGCTGCAGAGGCTGCGGGACCGGGGAAGGCAATGGCACCCCACCCCAGTACTCTTGCCTGGAAAATCCAATGGACGGAGTAGCCTGGTGGGCTGCAGTCCATGGGGTCGCTAACAGTCGGAGAGACTGAGCGACTTCACTTTCACTTTTCTCTTTCATGCATTGGAGAAGGAAGTGGCAACCCACTCCAGTATTCTTGCCTGGAGAATCCCAGGGATGGGGGAGCCTGGTGGGCTGCCGTCTGTGGGGTCGCACAGAGTCGGACACGACTGAGGTGACTCAGCAGCAGCAGCAGAGGCTGCGGGACAGCTGGGATGGTGTTTATCCCGCCCTGGTTGTTCCACGGTCAGCTTCCTGGCTTATCCCTTGACGAGCAAATGTTACGAGGAGCTGGAGAGAGATTGGCCAAAGTAAGAGCTTAGAGCTTTACCACAGAGCCTTGAAATGGGGGTGCTTTCTCCCCAGGTAACTGTGTGTTTGATGCCTCATCCGAGAACCACTGACGGCTTGCTAGAGCACATTCCAGAACCAGACACACCAGGTGTGTGGGCGCGGGGGTCTTCCCACCAGATCAGAAGTCTGGCGGTGTATTCAGAATTTTACGTGTGCCTCCTTCAGAATCAGCGCAGCCCCTGTGGAAGACAGTTTGGCAGTTTCTTACAAAGCTAAACATAGTCTTCACCGTACGGTCCTGCCTTCTTGCTCCTAAGTGTTTACCCAGACGAACTGAAAGCGTGTGTCTGCACAAAAGCCCGCAGACACGTGTTTACAGCAGCTTTAGTCGCAGCAACCAAACACTGGGTGCTGGCGAGACGCCCTCCCACAGGTGAGCGAGTAGGTAAACTGCGACACATCTGGATGGTGGAATGTTATTCAGCACTCAAGAGAGGAGCTCTCAAGCCCTGAAAAAACCGGGGAGCGCCTCAGTCCTCATGACTAAGAAGCCAGCCTGAAAACACTGCTCGAGCACCTGCTCAGAGCCACGGAGGAGCCCGTGTTCCCCTGGGTGATGACAGACGGGCCTCCAGCCCGGGTCACTCCTGGGGGGAGAGGCTTGCAGGCATGCCACCGCCCTCTCTCCCCGCCCCGGCCCGCCAGCTGCCCGGAAGGGCATGTGCACGCCCATCCACTGCGCTCGTCCTGGGGCCTGCCTGTGGGGCCGCCAGCCGGGAGAGCTGCCGGAAGTCTCCGTTTTTGTGAAATACGGCCGATTCTCCTCTCCCTCCCTCTACCTGGGCCGGCCTTCCCCTCCTGAAGCCTTAGCTCAGATGCCACCTGTGGGAGGTCGCCTTTCCCGGCCACCCTGGCCCAGGTGGCAAGCCTCCTGCCCACCGCCCCCTCGCCCCTTTGGTGCCACACGTCACCCTCTGATGGGCCACATCCCGTGCTCACGCATTTACTTATTTCTTTGTCTCCAACTGAGCTCCATGCGGCAGGACCCTTGGCTGCTCTTCACCGAGCAGTCCTACCCCTGCCTGGGAGACTGGAGCTGCCGTGGCCCGCGGCACGGGTGTGGGGTGACCGCGCGGAACAGAGCAGAGACTGTGGCCTCGCGGCCCCCCTCATCCATGACTGGGTCCCCCGAGGGTCTGAAGGTGGACGGGAAGCCAGCCCAAGAGGCCAGAATACCCTCCTCCCTGGGGACGCCTCCTGGTCTCTGGGAAAAGGTCGCAGAGTGAGGGAGCGAAAACAAGAGGATCTGAAAGGCAGGTGAACAAGGACCTCATTCGGTGCACACAGGCGGCCAGGCGGGCAGTAAACCAGTGCCCGCCAGACGGGAAGAAGCGGGGGAGAGACAGAAGCCAGTGAGGGGTGGGTGCATCGGCTCCTCTGAGGTCGGGCTTGTGAGCGCAGGGCACGTGGCCTCGGAGAAAGCCCTTGAGGAAGAAAGAGAAGAATAAACCAGAAGGAGCTTCTTTCCATCAAAGGCCGATTTCCCTCCATGTCAGGTCACGGTCCACCGACTCCAGCCCCGAGGGAGCCCGTGAAGCAGCTGCCTGCCTCCCTCCCGAGGAGGAGCAGCTAAAGAGCCCTGGCCAGGCGCTTTGGAGGGAGGAGGGCCTTCCTTAAACCGCACACTTGCCTCGGATCTGTAGAGGGGTGATGATGCTTTCGGCGCCTCGCATATGCTGTCGTCTGCCCTCGGTGCTTTGTCTCCTGGTTTTCCTGGCATCAGAGCTGCATGGGTTTAGCAGTTCTCCGGAGCCTTGGGCCCCTCCTGTGATGTTGTCCCTGGGCCCCTTCCTCCTGCCCGGCTCCCTGCCCTCCCCCACACGCCCTCCCCTCCCCCAGACTCCTTGGGGACAGACCCAAGGCAGCCGTCCACGCTGCGGTCCCTGAGCAGCGGCCTTGGCCCAGAGCTGGCTTCCTGGGTGGGTGGGAGCAGGGGCCCCGGACTGGATGGTGGGAGCCAATAGGACTCAGACAGTCTGGACCACCCCTGCCAGATGCTGGAACTGCCCTCAAGCAGCCGTGTGTCTGAACAAAGAAAGAGGGGAGTTAGTTCTAATGCATCTTACTGAACCCAGTGTGTCTAAGGTGTGAGCGACTCTCCACGGGCTACTCTGCATTTGGGGGTTTTGCACCCAGAGGCGCATCTCCGCTTCACTGCTGCTTCTCAGAGGCTCAGAGCCGCACGTGGCTGAGCGGCTGCCCGGGGGCAGGGCGGGTCTCCCGGCTCAGGGGGCTGGGAGCCGGCGCCCTAGGCCTGTGCTTCTAGGCGCTCGGCTCTCTGGCGGGCTCGTCTCCAGCAGGCTCCCCTCTGCAGAGAGGTGGAGGCGTTTGTTAACAGCAGCTCCTAGCGGCAGAGTCTGCTTCTCGCCAAATGAGGGTGTACCACCTTCCTGGCAGCTCGGATCTTAGCGCCGTCTCAGCCCATCCAGGGCAGAGCCGGGTGGTGGACTCAGGGTCCCCAGGAGGAAACGCTCCCGCCAACCCCTAAGGCCACCCCGTTGCTAACACCCGCAGGTGTTGCGGCGTTCAGAGCGGCCTCGGGCGCTCTGTGCAGGGCTGGCTGGCCGGCTCCAGGGGTTGGCCAAGGCCGCTGCCTCGAAGGACGCAGCAGGGTTCTCAGCACCAGTCAGGAGAGCTTAACTCTGTGGACATGGGCCGCAGGGAGCAAGGCAATACGAGAGTCAGGACAAACAGCACCGAAAGCTTCAGGGGCCCTCAGGGTGTGTGGCTCCTTCTGGCCAGGGTCATTCCGCACCCTGGACTTCCGACAGTCACCTGAACGCGGGGGCACCTTCCAGCCCCCGAG
This sequence comes from Oreotragus oreotragus, assembly GCA_006410675.1. Lineage (NCBI taxonomy): Eukaryota > Metazoa > Chordata > Mammalia > Artiodactyla > Bovidae > Oreotragus > Oreotragus oreotragus. Next base: position 446,403 of record SJYX01004649.1, read on the forward strand.
CAGCCGGGCCTGGGTGGTGAGATGCTCCGATGTGTGCGGAAGTGGAGTCCGAGGTAAAGCTGGTTCCCTACCCAGGCCGCACTTCAGCCTCGTGGGTCACACAGCCGCGTGGGGCCTCCACACAGCCTGTGTTCAAAATAAAAACTGAAATAGATAAACAGCAGTTTTCCTATACAGCTCAGAGAGCTATATTCAACATCCTGTAATAACCTAAATGGAAAAGAATTTTTAAAAACGTATATACGTGTGTGTGTGCGTGTGTGTGTACGTGTGTGTGTGTACGTGTGTGCGTGTGTGTGTACGTGTGTGTGTACGTGTGTGTGTGTGTGTGTGTATGTGGCCTTCCCTGGTGGCTCAGATGGTTAAAAACCCGCCGTTTGATTTCTGGGTCAGGAAGATCCCCGGAGGAGGGCATAGCAACCGACTCCAGTATTCTTGCCTGGAGAATCCCATGGACAGAGGAACCTGGTGGGCTACAGTCCGTGGGGTCACAAAAGAGTCGGACCCGACTGAAGCGACTTAGCACACACACATGCATATATATGTAACAGAGTCGCTTTGCCTTATACCTGAAGCTAACACAATATTGTAAATCAACTACCCTTCTATTAAAAATTCTTTAAAAACACTGAAACACTGATTAATGAGAACAGATTGCAGGGCCTCGCTTTAATATAGTTACAAGAACAAATTTTACTCAAGGGCTTTTGAAATATAGTTACAACAACTGGAATGATGATTTTGAATCTTGTTAAACTAATCCTCAGAGCCCTTTGATTTGTATTTTATTAATCCCAGTGTGAGTGGTTCCGTGTATTTGAAAGCCGTAAATTGTAGTTTTAAAACAAATATGTCACTATTCAGAGCACAACTTCTTATCTGTTTGGTTTCGGGCAAGCTCCATAAGCGTTGTGCACCTCGGTTCTGTCCCCTAAAGTCTGAGAACGGTAGTCGTTGCTGGCTCCCTGGGCCACACACGCTGTGCGCTGTGTCTGACACACTAGGAGCTGGCGAGTGAGCCGTGGCTCCTCTACTCCCTCAGGTCAGGCCATCGGGGGGGCCTGGTAGGACTCCAGCATTTCACGTCATTAGGGAATAAACTAGGGACACGTTTTGGTAGGGTTTTTTGTGCTTTTCATGTTTGTACTTCCTGAGTTTTCAGATAAGAACAGTCTTCAAGAGAAACTAAGGCCTCTCTGCAGGTCCCTGTGGCTCTCCTTGTCTTACCGAGGAAACGAGCTCTGAAGCTACCACATCCGAACATGCGCCCCCTGTTCCCACCCACACAGAGCCAGGAACACATCCTCCTCACGCCCCAGCGAGAAATAGTAACTCGTTAAAAGAACGGGGTGGGCGGACATACAGGAAGTTAGCTGATGTCCCAGGACATTGCTTAGATGTAGGGGAAACATAGCCTAGGGTACCCCAGAGTCCACTAGGATCCCCCAGAGTCCTCTAGGACACCCCGGAGTCCCCTAGGGCATCTCAGAGTCCACTAGGACCCCCCAGAGTCCTCTAAGGCAGCCCGGAGTCCCCTAGGGCATCTCAGAGTCCACTAGGGCACCTCAGAGTCCTCTAGGGCATCCCAGGGTCCTCTAGGGCATCCCAGGGTCCTCTAGGGCTCCCCAGAGTCCAGTTTGTCTGCAGAGCTGCAGGTGGTTGTACTGAGCACCTGTCAGAACCCTCCACCCGAGTCCTGGGGCACCACCACGGTCAGCAACGTGTGTGCTCAGGCCCGCAGCCTACCTGCGAGGCAGTGTCTCTTAGAAATCTGAGTCAGTACTACCCCGTTTCCCAGGGTGGGGCAGGGGGCCTAGAGCCGCCTGCACATCTGAGAGTCTCCGGGGAGTAGAGGGGCGAGCAGGGGACACGGTCTCTGGGCCCATCACCAGCTGCAGCCAGTCATTTCGTTTTACTCAAGTATTTAAACCAAACCTAAGATGTCACGTGTCATGCTACACCCACAGACACATCTCTGAGGCACACGGGCTGTGCATACTTCTCACTTCTAACTGAAGGACACTTTGTAACTAACCCTCAGACCTTGTACGCCAGGAAACAGTGTTAGCCACAGCCCTCTAACATCTTCCAACCTCAAGACTGTATTTTAGTTTTACTAACTTCTTTTTACAGTTGATTTGAATCAAGATTCAGACAAGGTCCAGCTCGTACATTTGGTTATATTTTGCGTCTCTCTGCAAGACACTTCTAAACGTCAGTCCTTCAGCAGGTGGCCTCAGGCCTGTTGAGCAGCACAAGGAAACTGGAGTTCCTCTTTATCCTCCTCCTCCTCGTCACCATCTTTTATTATTTTCAGCAAAATTCTGTGACACAGTCTGTCTCCAGGTGGATTCAGAAGATGAGTCCAGGGGGTCCAGAGCTCTTGTGGGGCAAGACTTCTCGGCGTGTCTGATCTGAAGGGTCCCTTCAAACCTAGTGACAAGCATCGTCGCCACCTCATGTGGAGAATAGAGTGTAAACGCCTGCACGCTTGCCTTCCCTGTTCACTCACTAAATGCAGTCGATGTGTTTGCCTTCTCACAGATAATCGCCTATCAGCCGTACGGGAAGTCCGTGGACTGGTGGGCCTATGGCGTCCTGTTGTACGAGATGTTGGCTGGGCAGGTGAGTTTCGCGTTTTCACACTCATGTGCGGCCGCGTGGTGTGACGGCTGCAGGTCTGTCAAGCCAAGGTCGAGGGACGCGGCCGATTCCGGTCGGACTTCCCTGATCCTGGCGAGAGCGGGAGAAACGGTGCCAAGCTCCCCCTCTGACCGTACGAGCCCCGTTGGCGGGGTGCAGACGCTGCAGCCTTCTCGTCACCCGCCGAAGCCCCCGCACGGTGCGGACGGCAGCCGTCCACTGCGCTTCCGTGCCTCAGCCGGGGCCGGGGTGAGGCGCGTGGTTCTCCAGAAACCACCAGCTGCTGCGCGTGCGGAGACAGTCACTGTCAAAGGAAGATGTTAGTTAGACCTGAAGAGGGGTTTCAGTAGCTTCTCCGTCTGGCCTCCTCTCTCCCTGGGCAATTCCTTGTACTTTTCATAGAAGTCAGCGAGGCTGAACCTCCAGTTGGGAAAAGGAAGACTGGGCTGCTCTTGGCCGTGTGACCCAGGTCAGATCACCAAGGGCACCGCTGCCCGAGTCCCTCTTTCTAAGCTGTGGCTTCCTGTCCGTGTCACTAGGCTCGGGACACGAGCCGCCGTTGGCAGACANGTTACAAGAACAAATTTTACTCAAGGGCTTTTGAAATATAGTTACAACAACTGGAATGATGATTTTGAATCTTGTTAAACTAATCCTCAGAGCCCTTTGATTTGTATTTTATTAATCCCAGTGTGAGTGGTTCCGTGTATTTGAAAGCCGTAAATTGTAGTTTTAAAACAAATATGTCACTATTCAGAGCACAACTTCTTATCTGTTTGGTTTCGGGCAAGCTCCATAAGCGTTGTGCACCTCGGTTCTGTCCCCTAAAGTCTGAGAACGGTAGTCGTTGCTGGCTCCCTGGGCCACACACGCTGTGCGCTGTGTCTGACACACTAGGAGCTGGCGAGTGAGCCGTGGCTCCTCTACTCGCTCAGGTCAGGCCATCGGGGGGGCCTGGTAGGACTCCAGCATTTCACGTCATTAGGGAATAAACTAGGGACACGTTTTGGTAGGGTTTTTTGTGCTTTTCATGTTTGTACTTCCTGAGTTTTCAGATAAGAACAGTCTTCAAGAGAAACTAAGGCCTCTCTGCAGGTCCCTGTGGCTCTCCTTGTCTTACCGAGGAAACGAGCTCTGAAGCTACCACATCCGAACATGCGCCCCCTGTTCCCACCCACACAGAGCCAGGAACACATCCTCCTCACGCCCCAGCGAGAAATAGTAACTCGTTAAAAGAACGAGGTGGGCGGACATACAGGAAGTTAGCTGATGTCCCAGGACATTGCTTAGATGTAGGGGAAACATAGCCTAGGGTACCCCAGAGTCCACTAGGATCCCCCAGAGTCCTCTAGGACACCCCGGAGTCCCCTAGGGCATCTCAGAGTCCCNTTCATGTTTGTACTTCCTGAGTTTTCAGATAAGAACAGTCTTCAAGAGAAACTAAGGCCTCTCTGCAGGTCCCTGTGGCTCTCCTTGTCTTACCGAGGAAACGAGCTCTGAAGCTACCACATCCGAACATGCGCCCCCTGTTCCCACCCACACAGAGCCAGGAACACATCCTCCTCACGCCCCAGCGAGAAATAGTAACTCGTTAAAAGAACGAGGTGGGCGGACATACAGGAAGTTAGCTGATGTCCCAGGACATTGCTTAGATGTAGGGGAAACATAGCCTAGGGTACCCCAGAGTCCACTAGGATCCCCCAGAGTCCTCTAGGACACCCCGGAGTCCCCTAGGGCATCTCAGAGTCCCCTAGGGCATCTCAGAGTCCACTAGGACCCCCCAGAGTCCTCTAAGGCACCCTGGAGTCCCCTAGGGCATCCCAGGGTTCTCTAGGGCTCCCCAGAGTCCAGTTTGTCTGCAGAGCTGCAGATGGTTGTACTGAGCACCTGTCGGAACCCTCCACCCGAGTCCTGGGGCACCACCACGGTCAGCAACGTGTGTGCTCAGGCCCGCAGCCTACCTGCGAGGCAGTGTCTCTTAGAAATCTGAGTCAGTACTACCCCGTTTCCCAGGGTGGGGCAGGGGGCCTAGAGCCGCCTGCACATCTGAGAGTCTCCGGGGAGTAGAGGGGCGAGCAGGGGACACGGTCTCTGGGCCCATCACCAGCTGCAGCCAGTCGTTTCGTTTTACTCAAGTATTTAAACCAAACCTAAGATGTCACGTGTCATGCTACACCCACAGACACATCTCTGAGGCACACGGGCTGTGCATACTTCTCACTTCTAACTGAAGGACACTTTGTAACTAACCCTCAGACCTTGTACGCCAGGAAACAGTGTTAGCCACAGTCCTCTAACATCTTCCAACCTCAAGACTGTATTTTAGTTTTACTAACTTCTTTTTACAGTTGATTTGAATCAAGATTCAGACAAGGTCCAGCTCGTACATTTGGTTATATTTTGCGTCTCTCTGCAAGACACTTCTAAACGTCAGTCCTTCAGCAGGTGGCCTCAGGCCTGTTGAGCAGCACAAGGAAACTGGAGTTCCTCTTTATCCTCCTCCTCCTCGTCACCATCTTTTATTATTTTCAGCAAAATTCTGTGACACAGTCTGTCTCCAGGTGGATTCAGAAGATGAGTCCAGGGGGTCCAGAGCTCTTGTGGGGCAAGACTTCTCGGCGTGTCTGATCTGAAGGGTCCCTTCAAACCCAGCGACAAGCATCGTCGCCACCTCATGTGGAGAATAGAGTGTAAACGCCTGCACGCTTGCCTTCCCTGTTCACTCACTAAATGCAGTCGATGTGTTTGCCTTCTCACAGATAATCGCCTATCAGCCGTACGGGAAGTCCGTGGACTGGTGGGCCTATGGCGTCCTGTTGTACGAGATGTTGGCTGGGCAGGTGAGTTTCGCGTTTTCACACTCATGTGCGGCCGCGTGGTGTGACGGCTGCAGGTCTGTCAAGCCAAGGTCGAGGGACGCGGCCGATTCCGGTCGGACTTCCCTGATCCTGGCGAGAGCGGGAGAAACGGTGCCAAGCTCCCCCTCTGACCGTACGAGCCCCGTTGGCGGGGTGCAGACGCTGCAGCCTTCTCGTCACCCGCCGAAGCCCCCGCACGGTGCGGACGGCAGCCGTCCGCTGCGCTTCCGTGCCTCAGCCGGGGCCGGGGTGAGGCGCGTGGTTCTCCAGAAACCACCAGCTGCTGCGCGTGCGGAGACAGTCACTGTCAAAGGAAGATGTTAGTTAGACCTGAAGAGGGGTTTCAGTAGCTTCTCCGTCTGGCTTCCTCTCTCCCTGGGCAATTCCTTGTACTTTTCATAGAAGTCAGCGAGGCTGAACCTCCAGTTGGGAAAAGGAAGACTGGGCTGCTCTTGGCCGTGTGACCCAGGTCAGATCACCAAGGGCACCGCTGCCCGAGTCCCTCTTTCTAAGCTGTGGCTTCCTGTCCGTGTCACTAGGCTCGGGACACGAGCCGCCGTTGGCAGACAAGCCCCCAGGCCTCAGTGGGTTAGCAGCAACGAGGGCACGTCTGTTTCAGGGTCTCGGGGCAGGCCTGTGGGCGGGGAGCTCAGCCCGCGGTCGTCCACGGACCACACTGCTCCCAGCTGTGGCTCCACCGTCTAGGGCCTCGGGTTCCACCGCTGCATCCTCCTTACTCAACTAGCTGGTGGAGAGAGGGGGACAGAGTGTTGAGGGGCCAGCCTGGAGCCCACATGCATCTCTCCTGCCTGCGCTTTGCTGGCCATGGGCCCCCCAGAGGCAGAGGGCTGGCAGAGGGCTGGCCACGAGCTTGGCGTGGGGCTGCGGGGTTGGGGAGCCCCAGGCACGTCTCAGCTGTTTCTACCGATGATCCTGTCCCGGGTAGCTTCTGATGACCTCTCAGGCCTCCAGGGGCTTCCCTGGTGGCTCAGCTGGTAAAGAATCGCTCCTGGGTTCGATCTCTGGGTTGGGCAGATCCCCTGGAAAAGGGAAAGCCTTCCCACCCAGTAGTCTGGTCTGGAAAATTCCATGGACTCTATAGTCCATGGGGTCACAAAGAGTCAGACACGACTGAGCGACTCTCTTTCCCATCAGCCCCCAAGTGTGCCGAGGAGTTTGCCCTCCATAGCTAAGAGCCTTCATAGGAGAAAATGTAAATAAATACCCCCCCAAAGAAGTCTCTAAGTCTTTGTTCTTGGGAAAGAGTCACCCTTTCTGACAAGTCACCTCCATCAACTCACTTATTATCCATTCAATGCGGATGTATAAAATGTGCCTGGTGAAGGTTCTGAGCAGCACACAGACCTGACCTTTAGGAAGCCTGCAGTCTAGAGAGAAACCGTAGATGAGGAGCGTTTGACACTCAGTGTTGGCAGGGACTGGTTCCCGGACCCCGCAGACCGCCTGGTTCCTGGGGGGGACTGGCTCGTGGACCCCGCAGACCGCCGGTTCCTGGAGGGGACTGGCTCGTGGACCGCCGGGTTCTGGCGGGGGACTGGTTCCCGGACCCCACAGACCGCCGGGTCCTGGGAGGCCCGAGTCGTGGTGTAGACAGCAGAGTATCTGCACAGGCCGGGCGTGTCCTTCTGTGTTACTCAGTACACCTGACCCCGTGCAAGTGCTACGGACGTGGTTGTAAATACGGTATCAATGGTCTGTGTTTCGTGGTTGTAAATACGGTATCAATGGTCTGTGTTTGCTGAAAACCTAATGCGCTGTAAGTGCTACGTATGTAGCTGTAAATACAGCATCAATGCTCTGTAAGTGTTTGCCAGTGTGTGGCAAATTCACGTTTTCCTTTTCCTGTATTCATTTATTTTGGCCATCCTGCATGGCTTGTGGGATATTAGTTTCCCAACAGGGATCAGACCCGGGCGCTGGCAGTGAAGGCACCATGTCCTAGCCACTGGATGGCCAGGGAATCCTGAGTTTTGCTTTTTAAAATGTTTTGGACTTTTGTTTCCCTTTCGATCTGTGGTTGGTTGACTGTAATAGCAATAAACTCAGAAGAAGGGTAGCAAACCAGGAGAGGAACAAACAGGCTTGGAGGAGGGCAGGCTGGAACGTCAGCTAGAGAAGACGAAGTTAGGACTGCAAGGAAGGGAGGGATGTCCTCGAGCATTCCAGGCTGAGCGACAGCAAGCAGAGGCCCTGGGGCACAGGTGTTCAGTGATGCTGGAGAGACGGCAGGACCCCGTGGGGGTGGCTGGAGTGGAGTGAGGACCCTAGGGCAGAGCCAGGAGGGCGCCTGGCCCAGGGCCTGGGGGTCAGGCGACCGCTGGCTTCCCGCTGGGCTGGGAGACCCCACCCCCCGCCCATGGCCTCTCCTGCTTTGATTGCATCATACATCTCAGAGACACTAAAACAGCCTTTTAAGTATTAAGAAATGAGAGGTTCCACCTATATTGGGTCATTATTTCTCAGTGATGTTAACACTTGGTATTAAGAAAGGGGTTTGTGTATTTATTTAGGTTTTCTCCCCTCAAGGAAACATTCTTTTTAAGATTAAATACCTCAATTGGTAAACACAGAAAAACCAGTTCCACAGCAGCATTGTCAGCGGGACGGCAACTGGCAAAGCTCAAGTTTGCCTCTATCCAGCTAATTTCCGGAGAAGGCAATGGCAACGCGCTCCAGTACTCTTGCCTGGAGAATCCCAGGGATGGGGGAGCCTGGTGGGCTGCCATCTATGGGGTCGCACAGAGTCAGACACGACTGAGCAACGCAGCAGCAGCAGCAGCAGCTAGTTTCCCCTTTCAGACTTTGACAGTAAAACTGGCTGGATTGTCAGCCCCGTGGGAGGCGTCTGTTCACGAAGCCACAGAAAGCTGAGTTCCCCTCCTTGATCCACGTGAACGACCTGACTCGAGTCCAGACAGCAAGGCCGCTTTCCCTGATTCACACTTGGCGTGTGGCAGCCACGAGGCTGGGGGTGACACAGTTAGGATCTGTTTCCACGGGTGCCCGTTACAGGAGAGACGGGTTGGTCATCGCTGGTCTGGGGAGACAGTCCCCGCTCAGACCTGTGGCCAGGTCGCCCCGCCACCCCTTCCGCCATCCTGTCCCCCCTCCATCCCCAGGCCTCCTGGGGCGTCCTCCCCGGAGAGCTCCTCCTGGGCCAGCCCCCGAGGCCTCACACTCGAAGATTCCCACAACCAGTGGCTTCTAAACACTCAGACTCATGTCCGTGGAGTCGGTGATGCCGTCCAATCTTCTCATCCTCTGTCCCCTCCTTCTCCTGCCCTTAGTCCCTCCCAGGCCTTACAAACAGCTGAGAAAAGAGGAGAACTGAAAGGCAAAGGAGAGAGGGAAAGATATGCCCAACTGAATGCAGAGCTCCAAAGAAAGATAAGAAAGAGATAAGAAAGCCTATGTAAGTGAATGATGCAAAGAAATAGAGGAAAACAGTAGAATGGGAAAGACTAGAGATCTCTTCAAGAAAATCAGAGATACCCAGGGAACATTTCATGCAAAAATGGGCTCGATAAAGGACAGAGATGGTATGGACCTAAGAGAAGCAGAAGAGATTAAGAACAGTGCCGGGGTCCAGCCCCGGTGGATCCAGGGAATTCGAAGGTGGGGACGGCGTCAGCGACCTTGGAAAATTCATAATTAATTACAGATAGAGAGATTAGAAATGGATAGTGTAGTAGGAAATATTAGTGGAGAAAAAGAGGCTGAATAACTTGGTTTACATGGAATAGCATCCATGCTCCAGATGGGAATTCAGCTGGAAAAACAGGGAGTAAGAAAGAACGACATGGGGGAGTCAGTCTTTCCAGAAACTGAACCC
>SJYX01004650.1:0-15227 GCA_006410675.1 Oreotragus oreotragus
ATATATATATATATATATATAAAATACTTAGAACAATGTCTGATATAAGGGTTATTTAACATTCATTACTGCATTTTCTTACACACTATAGTTAGTATTGAGCAGACAATACAGCATTTTTAAAAAGCAAAATAAGTTTAATATAAATGACTAGGGCACATGGTTTACTTACATTTATTAATATTACCCTTTCCTAAATAAGGCTATGTAGGGGTGGAAAACATATAGTTAAGCTACCTTTAATCAATTTTGAAACAGGCTTATAAATAAATCCATCAAATAATCACAAATGCTGTACTACATGTAGGCCAATATATGTGGTGTTTTACATGCTGCTGCTGCTGCTGCTGCTAAGTCACGTCAGTCGTGTCCAACTCTGTGCGACCCCATAGACAGCAGCCCACCAGTCTCCCGTCCCTGGGATTCTCCAGGCAAGAACACTGGAGCGGGTTGCCATTTCCTTCTCCAGTGCATGAAAGTGAAAAGTGAAAGTGAAGTTGCTCAGTCATGTCCAACTTCGTGACCCCATGGACTGCAGCCCACCAGGCTCCTCCGTCCATGGGATTTCCCAGGCAAGAGTACTGGAGTCAGGTGCCGTCGCCTTCTCCGGTGTTTTACATACTATATTTCTAACCCTCACAACAGCCTCAGTGGGAATTATTATCTCCAATTGCTAATTTTGAAGCAGAAGCTAAGGTAGCTTAAATAACTTGTCCAAGGTCACTCAGAGCCAGAAGTGAAGGTAGATGCCTCCAAGGTGCCGTCGCCTTCTCCGGTGTTTTACATACTATATTTCTAACCCTCACAACAGCCTCAGTGGGAATTATTATCTCCAATTGCTAATTTTGAAGCAGAAGCTAAGGTAGCTTAAATAACTTGTCCAAGGTCACTCAGAGCCAGAAGTGAAGGTAGATGCCTCCGGCTTTTTGCTGTTCTTCCTATTACATTGCACTGCACTCATAAAGTGATGTGATTGATTTTTTTTAAACAAACATCTAAATTGGTATAATCCATTTTGAAATAGTCACCTTGGCAGACTCTATACTTACATGATCCAAGGGCACTGTCTTTGCTCAAAATGCTTTAGCCACTCCTTTATTGGAACTGATTTCAAAGTTAATTTGAGGTATTTGAAGCTACCAGCAAACTGTTTTCAATATTCTATAGTCATACTAGGTCACATCTGATGTTTGACCTCAGAGGGTGTCATCCAAATTTACGTTCCACTTTATTTACAAAATTTGGCTGTGAATGCTGTCTGATGATCTTCAAATACAAATCCATCCCTAAAGAATGAAGATATGTGACAGCCAAGATTATTAAAAAGACTCTGTTTGGGCTCTGAAATCTACTCCAACAGAGGGCTTTAAATATTGTTTTGGCCAATGGCCACATTTTTCACATCTGCTTTTATCCTTGCAGAGTAAACAGAGGAACTGAGGCCATTTGAAGTAATACATTCTTGTGTGATGGCTACAAAATCAGGTTCATTATTTTCATCCACCTTGAAATCTGTATAATTGTGGCTAACACTAAATAGGCAGGAAAATTAATTCACTCACTTGGATGAATTTAGTCACTCTGACCTCAAAGCTCTGATCACAACTCAGCCTTTGATGAAAGAGAAAATTCTGAATGGATGCAGATTACCTGATTGTCTGGCTCTTTGTCTAACATGCTAACAATCAAATCATTCATTTATCATTTTGATTTCAATAAAATGCATCAAATAAGCTTAAGACAATCATGCAAACTCAGAGGGAAAATCTTGTAAATTTTATAGAAAACTCAAGGGACATTGTCTGGAAATCAAAGCTGATTAAAAGTCTATCTGAATTTTTGGGAAATGACCCTGGTATAAAATCAGACACAGCCACACAATCCATATTTACTGTGGGTTACACAAAATTGGCATTCTTCCCTCATTATAATCCCTCTTTTTCATGCCCCATACATAATTTCCTTTCCTCACCCTCCTCTGCATTTACTATCTCTGTGGTACACGACATTCACTTCTGGGGTACTAATTGCCAGTTACAATCCACTGAAACCATTTTCCTGGTATTTCTTTTCTGTTATTATACAGAAAGCCATGGACACACCACACTTTCATGTTAAAGACAGTAAATTTCTCAAATCAGTTCAGCCTGTTAGTTTTCAGAGGCTCATTACTTCATCCTGGAAATGGGAAATACTGGCTCAGGATGAATTGAACAGTAATTCATTAAAATGTAGTCCTTCCTTTAAGACGATATCATCTCAAATTTACCGCTACTATCACTTTTACAAATTGTTTGGCTCATTAGGAAGTAAGTTAACTTGCTTCTCTCTATTCCCTCAAGTTTTCTGTAACTTCCTCTAACATTTTCCTTCCCCAAAATTAATGCCAGAATGTCAGCTACAGTCCTAATTATGACGCTTCAAATCAAATTCTTGTCTATGACGTTCTTTTTATTCACAAGAAGACAGCATCAGGTATTCTGGCCACTGTCCTCAGACATTTTTTCTGTTATGCCTCATATCTGATATGCAAGGGTTATAATAGATGATTAAAAACAGCTGTATCCAGGAAGGATAGCTCCCTGACAATTCAGCTTCACAACACCCAAAGAACAAAAGTCCATTAAGCAACTATTAGGTGGCAACATTGGTGATGACTTGAATTTGAATTTGATGAGCCAGAAATCTCATATTGATTCAAAGCCTCCCTGGACAATCAACTCTCTCAATTGAGTCACACAATGGCACCCCACTCCAGTACTCTTGCCTGAAAAATCCCATGGACAGAGGAGCCTGGTGGGCTGCAGTCCATGGGGTTGCTAAGAGTTGGACATGACTGAGCAAATTCACTTTCACTTTTCACTTTCATGCATTGGAGAAAGAAACGGCAACCCACTCCAGTGTTCTTGCCTGGAGAATCCCAGGGACAGGGGAGCATGGTGGGCTGCCGTCTACGGGGTCGCACAGAGTTGGACACGACTGAAGCGACTTAGCAGCAACAGCAGCAGCACAAGTTAATAGGGGAAAAACCATAAAGTAGGGGAAGAAGAAAACCACTTTCTCTTAAAAATGATTCACGGATAATCTAGAAACTCTTAAGCGTTCCTTGGACATGCTGGCTCGAGTGTAAAGAGGTAGAGTATCTAACTCTCGGAATTTCTAATTTACTGATTTCATTTAGGTCCCAATTATAGACCAGTGAAATTCAAACAGTTTTTTTAGGATCCAGAGGCTTTTAGTCACCTCAAGAGAATTCATGAGTTTCTCCAAAAGGAATTATTTTTAATTTATTTTACTTAAAAATTGGGACTTCCCTGGTGGTCCAGAGGATAAGAATCCACCTGCTAATGTAGTGGACATGGGTTCAATCCCTGGTCCAGGAAGATCCCACATGCCACCGGGCAGCTAAGCCTGTGCACCCCAACCACTTTGCTCTAGACCCTGGGAGCTGCANTATAGACCAGTGAAATTCAAACAGTTTTTTTAGGATCCAGAGGCTTTTAGTCACCTCAAGAGAATTCATGAGTTTCTCCAAAAGGAATTATTTTTAATTTATTTTACTTAAAAAGTGGGACTTCCCTGGTGGTCCAGAGGATAAGAATCCACCTGCTAATGTAGTGGACATGGGTTCAATCCCTGGTCCAGGAAGATCCCACATGCCACTGGGCAGCTAAGCCTGTGCACCCCAACCACTTTGCTCTAGACCCTGGGAGCTGCAACTGCCGAGCTGGTGAACTGCACACCTAGAGCCTGCGCTCACAAGAGAAGCCGCTGCAGTGAGAAGCCTGGGCACCAGAAAGCCTGAGCAGTAACAGGGATCCAGCACAGCCAAAAATAAAACAGATGAATACATTTTAAAATAAGGTAGATTTTACCGAAGATTTCAGAGGGAAGACTGAGGTGAGACTCTACACTGCACAGCACACCCATTACCCTTCCAAAACCTCATCGATTAATTTTCTGTTGTTAGCTATAGGGCTTCCTTGTCTCGTGAATTTTCCCCTAATAGTCCTGAGTCTTTGTGGTTCTTACCCCTTTCCTCTGGATCATCACAGTTCAGTAGAAACATACTGCAAATCACATAGGTAATTTTAAAAATTCCAGTGGTCACATTTTTTTAAAAAAGGTAAAGAATGTACCATTAATTTTAATAATATATTTAATCTCTAAAATATATCCAAAATATTATCATCTCAACATATGCCCAATATAAACAGTTATTACTAAGACAGTCTGCATTCTTTTTTCCCTAAGTCACCAAAATTCAATGTGAATTTCATACTTACACGCATCTCAATAGCCCTGTGTGTTCACTATACTGTATAATGCAATTCTGGATCTTCCTTTCAGGCTTCCTAAACTCTCTCCTTTTCTTTTGTTGGAAAATCTAACTGTGTTCAAGCTCTTCCAAAAGTATATCACACCACCCTGTTCAATAAATGAAAGACCTTCCAGTTATCAGAATTTTCCCTCCAAATAACAGGAGATTATGAACAAATGAATGAATGAGTGAAAAGCCTGCTTGTTGTTGTAACCTAGAACGAAGTGTCCCACACCGTCTGGTTTTTGGTCTCTCGAAGGAACTGGTCCCATGTCCTTTCCTCCCCTGATTTTCACTGCTGTCCTTTAATCTCAGACCTCCGTGTCTCTGAGCCCAGTGTTGCTGTACTGCTCCTCTCCTCTCTCCATCACTTGCAGCCTCACCATCCCTTTCCCATTCTGTCCTCCTTGCAGGGAGCCGCCCTCAAAAGAAGTGAGGGGTCTTACTTGTAAGACACGGCCCCGGGAAGAGTCTGCAGGAATGCCTGCTTATCTCAAGACTCACATTCCCTGTCCCGCCACCCCTTAGAAGTTAATATTTTACTCACACATCTGGCTCCTTGGAATGGGCAAGCAAAAATAGTTCTGTTTATCTATACCCTGACAGCCTTGAGGAAAAATAAAACAGTTAGCTCTGGGAACCTGGGAAGAGGAGACTTTCTTAAGCTTTGTCTTGTCTTTTGAAGGTTACTGATTAGAGAATAGCCCTGTTTTCCTGCCTTACTGAACATATATAAACTGCACAAAAAATAAAGTCGTGGTCAGCCAATTTCAGGCCGCTACTGGAGTTGCTGACCCTCTCGACCCCATCTTTTGTCTTTATCTTTTGTGTGTGTGTGTGTGTAGTTCTTTTCTAAGCCGTTTGCAGGATTCTCCTCGCAGGACCTGTTCGATTTGCCGGCTGGTACCGGCACCTCCTCACTGACAACCGTTAGGCTCTAGCCACAGCTAACCCACAGCTCCCTGCTTTTCAGCACCCAGGGCTCCTGCTGCAGAGAATAACAGAAGCTTCTCAAAGATTCCTCAGACAGACAGCGAGGCTCCGGGAGAGCCAGGTAAGTAAGAGCAGAAAGAGCCCTTTTTGCTCACCTGGAGGAGGAGTGGGAAGAGTAAAGAGAACCCCAGGGATCAGGGATCCAATCAGAGGTAGTACAGCACAGCAGTTAAGAACACACCTGAAGTCACATTGCTAGGTTCAACTTCAGTTCCAACACCCACTAGCTACGTGACCCTGGCCCAATCACCTAACTTTATGTGCCTTGGTTTCCTCTTCTCTAAATGGGTGTAATAATAGCACCTACCTCACAGGATTGCTGGTGATGTGTTAATGTAGCACTAAGAACAAGAATAAAAAATATATTTGTTGACCCACAGAATGTACAACACCAAAAGTGAGTCTTAAGGTGAACTGTGGACTTTGGGTGATAATGACTCGTCAATGTAGGTTCATCAATTGTAATAAATGTACTGCTCTACTGTGGGAGGTTGTTAGTGGGGAAGGTTAGGCATATGTGTGAGACAAGGTATATGGGAACTCTGTACTTCTCACTTAATTTTTCTGAGAACTTAAAACTGCTCTAAAAAATAAAGTATGTGAAAAATTCCATTACCTAAATATTTATTAAATATGTATTTAATATATAATTTATATAAAAAATATATATACTTTTTATATATGTATTATTTCTTTTGTGCATGCTCAGTCATGTCCAACTCTCTGTGAACCCATGGACTGTAGCCCACCAGGCTCCTCTGTGCATGGAATTTTCCAGGCAAGAATACTGGAGTGGGTTGCCATTACCTGCTCCAGGGGATCTACCTGACCCAGGGATCAAACCCGTGTCTCTTGCGTCTCCTGCATTGACAGGTGGATTCTTCACCACAGTACCACCTGGGAGGGCATCTGGTCCTATCACTTCATAGGAAACAGAAGGGGAAAAAGTGGAAGCAGTGACAGGCTTTATTTTCTTGGGCTCCAAAACCACTGTGGATGGTGACTGCAGCTGTGAAATTAAAAGATGCTTGCTCCTTGGAAGGAAAGCTATGGTAAACCTAGATAGCATGTTAAAAAGCAGAGACGTTTGCCAACAAAGGTCCATATAGTTAAAGCTATGGTTTTTCCAGTAGTCATGTACAGATATGAGAGTTGGACTATAAAGAAGGCTGAGCACTTAATAGTCGATACTTTCGAACTGTGGTGTTGGAGAAGACTCCTGAGAGTCCCTTGGACTGCAAGCAGATAAAACCAGTCAATCCTAAAGGAAATCAGTCCTAAATATTCATTGGAAGGACTGATGCTGAAGCTGGAGCTCCAGTACTTTGCCCAGCTGCTGGGAAGAGCCGACTCATTGGAAAAGACACTGATTCTTTGATTGAGGGAAAAAGGAGAAGGGGGCGGCAGAGGATGAGATGGTTAGATAGCATCACTGATTCAACAGACATGAATTTGAGTGAACTCCAGGAAATAGGACAGAGGACAGAAGGACAGAGGACACTGGCATGCTGTAGTCCATGGGGTCACAGAGTCAGACACGACTGAGTGACTGGACAAATAAAAAAAATTCTATATGTTTATTTGTATATGTAATTATATATGCATACATATTAAAATATACTTCACATTATACATTATATACATTATATAAGCAAAAATATGGATGTATAATTATATATGTGACTTATATATAACATAAATATATAAAATATTTAAATATACCTAACATAAACATCATATTATCCTGACCCAGGGATCAAAGCAGGGTCTCCTGTATTGTAGGCAGATTTTTTACCATCTGAGCTATAATGAGTGGCTGCCATCATATTATATAGGAATATATAAATAAATACACACACACACACATATATATACATATTTTATTATTTAAAATATGCTAGCAAGGCTGCTCCATTTTAACAAAACTACCCCACTATCCCTCACTAAGCTTAAGTGATACGGTTGGTCACCACTCTGCCACTGAGCTGTCCACGTCCCAAGTCTAAGGCCCAGTGAAGCTGGGTGTGGGTGGCAGGAAGCTGACTGGCACAGAGAATCACCCCCTGGCCACCCGGCTCAAAGACCACCCTGTGATGAGTGGAACTGCTATTTCTGGAGCCTCTGCAAGCCAGTGTGCAAACCCTGGCCTCTGGCTCACAAAGCGCCTGCTCTGACATTGGTAGTGCGTGGCTCACGTTTGCTTTGTGACTTCCCAGTGCTCCACTGTGACCAAGCCTCATTCTTCCAGTTTGCACCCTGGTGAGCTGTTCTGCTCGCCCACCTCACAGCAGCCCCTCTCAGCTCACAATAGCAGACCTATCACAGCCATCTAGTTCCGACTCAGGAAAATTACACTTGTGAGCAGGCAAGCTGTATACAGCCTATGATTTCCACTTATAAATTCTTACCACTATTCCTTATCTATAAAATGGGTCAATGAAGGGTAGTTTGAAAGTATCTATCAATATTACCACTCTGAGGCATTTATGTATATATTCATATGCAAGTGTATGAAATGACTTATGTACAACTCTACTTAAATTACTAAAGCATAATCTGTGTTCACAAAAGGCTAGAAACAAATAAATTTTAGATAGAATGCTATAAAACACAGAGTGGTTTTTATGTACAGATAACAGAAAGAACTCCCTGATATATTAAATTAAAGCAAGGTCAGAACAGGGTCTAATGAGTATTTGCTATACGCAGAGGAGGGAAAAGAATATATATGCATGACAATCTCTAAAATGACAAAAAACTAGTACAAGTACTTATTTCTTTTGGGAGGTGGGAGGATGAAAAATAAGAACTGGACAAATGGGGGACTTTTCATGACATGCCTTTCTATACTTTTTAACGTTTGAACCATAAAACTATTAAATCTGTAATGAAAATAATACCTGCCCTGCTTGCCCTATAGGGATGGTGACGGCTTTATGAACTGTAAAGTGCCTGGAAAAATTGATCACTCTGTCTTGTTGAGGAGGGTTTGTGGTGGGGATAATGAGCTGAATCCCCATAAAACCTTTCTTTTGTGGAATCAACCCACTCCTGAATTCTTGCCTGCAGAATTCCATGGACAGAGGAGCTTGGTGGCTACAGTCCATGGGGTTGCAAAGAGTTGGACACGACTGAAGTGACTTAGCACGCACACACACACTGATGGAGAGTTCTCACCATGAGTCTGCTTCCTTGCTACCACGCTGTGTCTCAACCTTGACTTTCTTTGAGCCTCACTATTCAAGAATGAAGTCTCTGTGATGGGTTGCAGGGGTGGGTATGGCAAAGACTTTAAGAGTTGCTATACTTCTAGTCCTGGAGAAGGAAATGGCAACCTACCCATTACTCTTTCCTGGAAAATTCCGTAGACTGAGAGGCTCCTCAGAGCCTGGTAGTCTACAGTCCATAGGGTCACAAAGAGTCGGACACGACTGCGTGACTTCACTTTACTTAACTTTTATACTTCTAGTCCAGATTGTGGTCACTCTGTCTGTACTCCAGAAACTCAGTATTATCAGCTCACTGATGGAGAGAATTATAAAGGAATAAATAATAAGAACAGACAGGATTGGCAAAACCCAAGTCCCTTATTTTACAGATAAGGACACCAAGGAGTGGAGAGATTACTTGACCAGTTCAAAGTCACACCCGTGTTAATGAAGCTGACACTAGGGGGCAGCATATTGCCCAGTCTCTCCTTTCACTGTTCAGTTGCCAAGCCAAGTCTGAGTTATTATGACCCCATGAACTGCAGCACTGTACCATTATGTTAATAACACTGATTTATTAATTTACAAAGAGGACATACTCTCCAGTTAAAAGATACAGATCTACTAAGTTAAGGGAAATGATTATAGAAACGTGCTTGCTTATATGATATCAGAGCAAAGGAAAGGAATTAAAAAATGTCAAACAACTCAGAGCAAATCTGATCAACACACCAGTCTTTCTACCTGTAGGGCCCTTGATTCTGCAGTGTCCAGAATCCACATGCCCTTCTGAGGAGGTGCAAGGGGTACACGCCATTTATACTTAGCTATGAGGATATAGAGTGTGGCTGAAATGGTTTGTTTCTGCTTCCCACCAAAACTTGGAGTTCATCCTCCATGATGCAGAACGGTCACCAAGAACTACATTTACAAGCCCTCCTAACATCTAGATGGGGCCATGACTGGTTCTCCCTAAGGGAATCAAAGTGGAAGTGAGGATGTCATTTCGGGCCAGGTCATTTAGGAAGTGAGTTTGCCCTTTCCACGCTGCCCTTCCCCATCCATGGATACATGCAGAAGAGTCTGAGGCCTGGAGGATATCAGAATCACAAGAAGGAAGCAGCCTGGATCCCTGAATTGACCACATGGAGGAAAACTGCCTACAGACCAAAAATAACCTGCACTGGACTGCAACTGTTAGTAAATTAATTTTTAACGTGTTACAACAGTAAAATTTTGGAGTTTGTTTCTGCTATTCTAAGCAAGCCATGCACAGGTCCATTTCAGAGAGGCCTCAAAAAAAGTTATTACCTCTCAGCTTTAAAAAAGAATCATTGAGTAACAGGAGGAAAAATATCCTGTTACTATTTTTAGTTCTTCTACAGGTTACCTCCTTAGCTCTACATGATATTAATATGCATCACAATTCACTGACTTAATTTAGGCACTATCTATTGACTTGGCATGAAAGATGATGAAAAATGAGAATCCAGTTCACTTAATCTCCTTTTCCTTTAGTTTCCCAATGTTTAATAATTATATTTTATTGGTTGCATTTATAATTTTAAATACTATCTTATTTTTTAAAAAAGGAAGAGTATTTTTAGAGTAGTTTTAGCTTTGTAAGAAAATTGAGAGGGAGGTACAGAGATTTACCATTTACCCCCTGCCCCTACACATGCACAGCCTCCCACATTATCTATATCACTAACCAGAAGGGCAAATTTCTTGTATTTTTTCATTTTGCCTCCCAGGTGGCTCAGTTTACTGGTAAAGAATCCACCTTCTAATGCAGGAGACATGGGTTCGATTCCTGAATTAGAAGATCCCCTGGAGAAGGAAATGAAAACCCACTGCAGTATTCTTGCCTGGAAAATCCCACGGACAGAGAGGCCTGGCAAGCTACAGTCTACGGGGCTGCAAAGGAATCAGACACGACTGAGAAGGTATGCACGCACACATTTTGCCTTAAAGTGCTTTGATTTTGCCCTTACACTCGACTGATCGTTGGGGATAGAATTATAAGTTCAAAATAATTTTTTTTTCTTACCATGAAGTCGTGATCCTGTGTATTCTAGCCTGTCCATGAGCATATGAATCACCTGGGAATCTTCTTAAAATGCAGATCCTGACTGATGGGTCTGGGATGGACCTGAGATCTGCATTTCTAGTAAGCCCCCAGGTGCTGATCTCGCTGCTGGTCTGAGGCCCTTGTTCTAACAGTGGGTTTCCAGCATTTAATGCTGAGGTGTAATTGACATATGACATTGTATAAGCTTAAGGTGTGCAGCATGTTGATTTGCTAAGCTTATATATATTGCAAGATGATTACCACTATAGCATCAGCTAACACTTCCAGTATCATGTGTGGATGTGAGTCATGTATGGATGTGAGAGTTAGATCATAAAGGCTGTGTTGAAGAATTGAAACTGGTGTCAGAGAAGACTCTTGAGAGTCCCATGGACTGCAAAGAGATCAAATCAGGTTTCTTAGGAGAAACAACAATAACATGTGTGTATATACACACACACACACATATATGTCTATATGGGTATATGTAAATATGGATATATATTATATATATGGATGCTTAAAATGCATATATATATAGATAGGTCTTTATATATCTATATCACATTTTCTTTATCCATTTATCATCCGATGGACATGTAGCTTTTTCCACATTCTTGGCAATTGTGAATAATGCTGCAATGAACATGGGAGTACAGAGATGTCTCCAAGAGATTTCTCTTTTCTCCACTAACTTTATCTCTTTCTCTTGTTTGCTTCACTTATTTTCCCCAAGGTCTATCAGATTTCTGGACAGCCTATCTTTAATCTCTAAAAGCTCTTTCTTTTTCTATTGTCTGATTTCATGTCATTTAAAAATGGATATTATGAATTCTTGGATCACTCTGAACATACTAATGGAGCTGTTTGAAGTTTCCTGGGTTGTCTTTGCTTCCTCTGGGGGTCAATTTTTCTGTTTATCTTAGCCCTTTCTCTTTCATGATGCTATTTTTTCCCCCTATGTATTTGATGGTTCCTGTCTGTTCATATTTAAGAATAAAGGATTTGATGGTGTGAATTTTTCTTGATGCTACACGAGATTGTTTCCCCTAATTTACTCTGTTTAATAATTAGGTCAACATATATGTCATTTACATAATTATTTTCTTATTAATGACTATTAGCTTATTTCCATATTTTTCTTACACAGTGTCTTAATAAACATCCACATGGATCTATATCCATATGGACTGCTACAGTTATTTCTAAGAAAAATATTCCTAAAAGTGAGAATGCTAGCTGAAAGTAATATACATTCTAAAACAATTTTTTACTATGGAAAATGTAAAACACATAGAAAGCTAGAGAGAATAGTATAACTACTCTCTTAATTTGATTGAGAAGATGTAAAACCTTGCAGACATGAAAAAGGACAGTTTCGATGCTTCCATACCTCTACCCACTTGTGCCCTCCTCTTGGATTATGTTGAAGAAAATGAAAAAGACCAAATCTTATCATTCAAACGTGAAAGTGAAAGCGAAGTTGCTCAGTCGTGTCTGACTCTTTGTGATCCTGTGGACTGTAGCCCACCAGACTCCTCCATCCATGGGATTCTCCAGGCAAGAATACTGGAGTGGGTTGCCATTTCCTTNAATGAAAAAGACCAAATCTTATCATTCAAACGTGAAAGTGAAAGCGAAGTTGCTCAGTCGTGTCTGACTCTTTGTGATCCTGTGGACTGTAGCCCACCAGACTCCTCCATCCATGGGATTCTCCAGGCAAGAATACTGGAGTGGGTTGCCATTTCCTTCTCCAGGGGATCTTCCTGAACCAGGGATGGAACCTGAGTCTCTTGAATTGCAGGCAGACGCTTTACCCTCTGAGCCACCAGGGAAGACCATTCAAATGTATACATGTTCAATTAATAGAAACTGCTGTAACCAAGCAGGACCCTATGGAGCCTTCCAGTGATAGACCCTCTGCCCCTCACCCTCACCCTGCTTCTTGTTTGTAGAAAAACCTTAGCCTCCTAGGCTTTCCCTAAAGTCCAAAGAATAAACTTAATCAGAGGAGTGAGAAAATGCAGAAACAAAGGAAAACAGTCAAGCAAGACAAAGTAATAATAGTTTGGCCATTAAACAAAGTCAAGTAACTTTAGTTCCTCCTCAAAGGTTGTAGACAGTCATCTGAGCCATGTCCTTTGAGCTGTTTTGCAGATAATGAAACCCCTACCTGGTGGAAAAAGCTAACTGTGTGCTGACCACAAGCATGCAGACCCCAGACTGACTGTAACCAGAAGGCTGATAATATTGGCTTCTGGTCACCTCACCACTGACCAATCAGAAGAACGTCCTCTTTCCCTGCAACTCTTTCCCTCACCTTGTCTTAAAAACCTTACCCTGAAAGTCTTTGAGAAGCTCAGGACTTTTGAGCATGAGCTGCTTGCTCATGCTTCTTGTTCGGCACCTGCAGTAAATGCTGAACTTTCCTTCACACAATCCAGTATCAGTAGATTGGCCTTACTGTGCTTGGGCGAGTAGATATAAGTTAGGTTTGATAACAGTGCTAGGTGTTTCCCCCCCTAAATTTTAGTGATTCCCTTCCAACTCCAAGGAATCTCAGTCTTCCCATGTGTGGTCATGGATATATGTATTCTTTTTTTTTCTGGGAGGAGGGGCATACAGGAATCAATAAACATTCTTCTATTTTCTTTTCAAGTTCTGAGCCAGCAAAGAGATATATGAGCCACATAAATAGAGATTTTAAAACATCATCTGAAAAGCTGGGTGGATAATTTGTCTGTATAGTTTTAGCCAAACTGTCTTACACTTCACCTCTGCATTAAATATATGTACCCCACCAAGTCACTGGGATATCAGTCAAACACAGGTGTCACTCACAGGTGCTGTGCCTGTCTGGGGAAGCTTACCAAGTTGTTGGAGCACATCAGATACACACACTGCAGGCAGCCAGAGCTGGAAAAGAGACAGAGATGGCACCAATCCAACAGTTTCCTTTCTCAAATTCACGACACAGTCCTCCTCTTCTAGGCAGAAGGGAGTGGGGGCCAAGCAGAGGGGCCACCAGTGTTATTCCACAATGGATCTTGAGACAGAAATATTGTACCCTCAACAGATGTTGAAAGCCAGACATCCTGGAGTGTGAAGTCAAGTGGGCCTTAGGAAGCATTACTATGAGCAAAGCTAGTGGAGGTGATGGAATTTCAACTGAGCTATTTCANACCAGTGTTATTCCACAATGGATCTTGAGACAGAAATATTGTACCCTCAACAGATGTTGAAAGCCAGACATCCTGGAGTGTGAAGTCAAGTGGGCCTTAGGAAGCATTACTATGAGCAAAGCTAGTGGAGGTGATGGAATTTCAACTGAGCTATTTCAAATCCTAAAAGATGATGCTGTTAAAGTCCTGCATTCAATATGCCAGGAAATTTGGCCACAGGACTGGAAAAAGTCAGTTTTCATTCTAATCCCAAAGAATGGCAATCCCAAAGAATGTTCAAATTACTATATAATTGCACTCATTTCATTTGCTAGCAAGATTATGTTCAAAATGTTTAAGTTATGTTTAAGTTAGGCTTCAGTAGTACATGAACCAAGAACTTCTAGATGTATGAGCTGGATTTAGAAAAGACAGAGGAACTAGAGATCAAATTGCCAACATCCACCAGATGATAAAAAAAAGCAAGGGATTCCCTCCAAACCATTTACTTCTGCTTCATTGACTATGCTAAAGACATTGTGTGGATCACAACAAACCGTGGAAAATTCTTAAAGAGATGGGAATACCAGACCTTACCTGTCTCCTGAGAAACTTGTATGCAGGACAAGTAGCAGCAGTTAAAACCAGACATGGAACAACAGACTGGTTCAAAATTGGGAAAGGAGTACATCAAGGCTGTATATTNGTGGATCACAACAAACCATGGAAAATTCTTAAAGAGATGGGAATACCAGACCTTACCTGTCTCCTGAGAAACTTGTATGCAGGACAAGTAGCAGCAGTTAAAACCAGACATGGAACAACAGACTGGTTCAAAATTGGGAAAGGAGTACATCAAGGCTGTATATTGTCACCTTGCTTATTTAACTTAATGCAGAGTACATCATGGGAAACGGCAGGCTGGATGAAACACAAGCTAGAATCAAGATTTCTGGGAAAAATATCAACAACCTCAGATATGCAGATGACACCACCCTTATACCAGAAAGCGAAGAGGAACTAAAGAGCCTCTTGTTAAATGTGAAAGAGAAGAATGAACAAGCTGGCTTAAAATTCAGTATTCAAAAACTAAGATCATGGCATCCAGTCTCATCATTTCATAGCAAATAGATGGGAAAAAAGTTGAAGCAGTGATAATTTGGGCTCCAAATTCTTCTTGGGCTCCAAAAATCACTGCAGATGGTGACCGCAGCCATGAAATTAAAAGGCACTTGCCTCTTGGAAGAAAAGCGGTGACAAACCTAGACAGCACATTAAAAGCAGAGACATCACTTTATACAGCCAACAAAGGTCCATATAGTCAAAGCTATGGTTTTTCCAACATGTACGGATGGGAGAGTTGACAATAAAGAAGGCTGAGCCCTGAAGAATTGATGTTTTCCAATTGTGGTGTTGGAGAAGACTCTTGAGAGTCCCTTGGACAGCAAGGAGATCAAACCAGTCAATCCTAA
>SJYX01004651.1:4716-58255 GCA_006410675.1 Oreotragus oreotragus
GGGGTGGTGGGGCGGTGAACCTTGCTCAAATCCCAGCTCTGTCACTAACCTGGGCAACCTGACTCTCTCTCAGACTTTGTTTCCTCACATTCAAAATGGCAGCGATGATACTGCCTCCTAGGGCTTCAGCGTGAGGATTAAGATGACGTGTCTGAAGCACTTAGCACGACGCAGGCCCTCAGCCTCGGCACCGCTCAGGGAGTTGCTGCTGCCGCTGCCTCTCCCTCCCGTCTCTTACCCAGAACATCCTCACCGAGCTGCTACCTTGATGGCTTCCTCATCTCAGAATGCTCCGGACCCCTCAGTGAGCGCCGTCCCTGCATTTCCACCTGTGTGCTGGAC
This sequence comes from Oreotragus oreotragus, assembly GCA_006410675.1. Taxonomy (NCBI): domain Eukaryota; kingdom Metazoa; phylum Chordata; class Mammalia; order Artiodactyla; family Bovidae; genus Oreotragus; species Oreotragus oreotragus. Next base: position 5,059 of record SJYX01004651.1, read on the forward strand.
CAGTGGCTGACGCGTTTAAGGAGCAGGAATCCTTCTTTTCCTTTTTTATCAGAATGAAAGAAAAGTGTGACATTTACATGGTGGCAGAACACGAGCAATCTTAATTGTGTCCCACAATTTGTATAAATGAGTTCATGTGTTTTCTATCTTGTCACATTCCTGACAGTTACAGTTTTTCTCTTTTTTCTTTTTTTCCTGTTGGGAATGTTGGGATGGTCTACTGAGATAACCGTGGGTGGGGGGTGGGGATGGGGTGGGAGTGCATGAATAATGTGGGTGCTTATATAAACAGGGGTGCTTGGGAGGGGGCTTTGCTGTATCTTGCAGCCTCAGAGTCTTACCTTTCAGCAGGATTTCAGGCTTCATGTATCCCAAATTGACTTTATCCTTTTAGCAAGCACTTTTGAAATCACTTTTCATTGTCTTCTGGCTTACATTGTTTCTAAGGAGCAGTCAGCTCTCTTCCTGTGTAGTGGTTCCTGTGTACATGGAAATTGAAGTTGCTCAGTCGTGTCCAACTCTTTGCAACCCCGTGGACTGTAGCCTATCAGGCTCCTCCATCCATGGGATTTTCCAGGCAAGAGTGCTGGAGTAGATTGCCATTTTCACTACACATGGAAAAGGGGGTCTTTTCTCCTCTAACTTCTTTTAAGATTTCCCTTTATCTTTGATTTTCAGCAATATGATTTTTTGTATTTTTTCTACATGGGGTTCACTGAGCTTTTTAGATCTGTGGGTTGGTATTTTTCACTGAATTTGGGAATGTGTTATGGGGGTGGGGAGGTTGGGGGCCATTGTTCTTTCAAATATTTCTTCTGTACAATTCTCTCTCCCTTTCCCTTCTGGAACTCCACTTACACACTTGAGTTGGTCCACAGGTCACTGAAGCTCCATTTATTTATCTTTTTCAAAAAAAATCTCTGTGCTTCAGTTTGGATCATTTCTACTACCTGGCTTCAAGTTGCTGATCCATTATTCTATAGTGTTTAATCTGCTGTTAATGTTGTCCAAATTATGTTTTCCATCAGGTGCTGTATTCTTTTGGTTTTAGAATTGCCACTTGGTTTATCTTTATGGGTCCCATTTCTCTTCTGAGATTTTCTATCCACTGGTTCATTCTGTCCTTCATTTCCTGAAAATCCTGTACATATTTATGATATGTACACATTTTAAAGGGCTTCCTTCTCAAGTGGTGATAGCGGTAAAGAACCTGCCTTCCAGGAGATGTAAGCGAGGCAGGAGACCCAGGAGACGTGAGTTCGATCCCTGGGTTGGGAAGATCCCCTGAAGGAGGGCGTGGCAACCCATTGCAGTATTCTTGCCTGGAGAATCCCATGGACAGGGCAGCCTGGTGGGCTACAGTCCGTAGGGCTGCAAACAGTCAGACATGTCTGAAGCAACTTAGCATGCCTGTGTGTCTATGGCACATAGACACGCAGGAATACTGGAATGAGTTGCTGTGCCCTCCTCCCAGGGATCTTCCCAACTCAGGGACTAAACCTGCATCTCTTAGGTCTCCTGCATTGACAGGTGAGTTTTTTTTTACCACTAGCACCACCCGGCAATCCCAGCACACACACACTCATGCGCGCGCACACACACACGCACACACACACAGACACATTTTAAAATCCCAGTATACTAATTCCAACATCTGGGTCATCAGTGGGTCTAATTTTATTATTTCTTTTGATCATGGATCGTATTTTCTTGCTTCTTCACATGCCTATAATTTTTAAATCATACGCTGGACATTTTGGATCCTATGTTGAAAAGACTCAGCATCTTACTGTCTTTCTCTCCAGAATGATGTGTTTTGTTCTGACAGGCAGTTAAATTACTGGCGTATTACCTTGCTTTTGGGCAGGCTAAGTTTTTAGGTTTTGTTCAGGTAGGTTTATTTTGATTTTGCCCGTAATCCTAGAGTATAACCCTTAATCCTGGGTTTACTAATAAGGCATGGCCTTTCTAGGATTAAATTGGGAGCCATAACTGTTGGCTAAGCCCTTTTAACTTGACAGTGCTTGAACTCCAGACTCCATCTTTCAGGCAGCTGCTGAACTTTCTGCCTCTCAGTCACTGCTTTGTTTAGGGCTCTATGAACTCTCTCTCTCCATGTGTACAATTTAGGAGTCAAATAAGGATTCGAGGGAACCTGTATGGCAATTTTGGAGCTCCTCATTCTGTGGCTATCTCCTTTCTAGTGTTTTCCCCTTCAGTTTCCACCCTCAGGGTCCAACGTCTTCCTCTTCTTCCCAGCTGGTAACACTGCTGCATTCTGTTTCATCATTCAGTGTATCACCATGAACAGGGAAATACCCTAGCGTGCTTCATGTCTTTCAAGGACTGTATCCCCTCCAGCTTCTATTGGTTGCTTCTTTGGATTGCTCTCAAGTGCTTTCAAGAGCAGTTGTCTTTTGTATATTGTCCAGCTTTCATCATTGTTACTGACGAGAGGGTTAATTCAGTACAATCTACTCCTGCTTTTCAGGAACTGGACCTCTCCACATCCTGGTGGAATTTGCCTTCTCACCCAAACCTTCTGTATGCCTGCTTTTGTTGGCGTCCTACCGTATACTAACCAGCTGGTGGGTGTCCTTAATGCAGTTGTCGGCCCTCCCTGTCCTTGGTCAGAGTCTTTTGGGAAATATCAGCCCCAGTAATTTGTAGGTTGGTTCAACTCAGTGTACCCATCAAGACACTAGAAAATAAAAGAAGTGTGTGTCCTTGAACGCCTTGTTAGAGCACCTGGGAACATAAAAGACGGTGTTCTTTTCATCGTAGGGGGCTGGAAAGCAAAAGTAGGAAGCCAAGAGATACCTGGAGTAGCAGGCAAATTTGGCCTTGGAGTACAAAATGAAGCAGGGCAAAGGCTAACAGAGTTTTACCAAGAGAACGCACTGGTCACAGCAAACACCCTATTCCAACAACACAAGAGACAACTCTGTACATGGACATCACCAGATGGCCAATACTGAAATCAGATTGATTGTATCCTTTGCAGCCAAAGATGGAGAAAGCCTATGCTGTCAGCAAAAACAAGACTGGGAACTGACTGCTTATTGCAAAATTCAGACTTAAATCAAAGAAAGGGTGGAAAACCACTAGACTACTCAGTTCAGTTCAGTTCAATCTCTCAGTCCTGTCTGACTCTTTGCGACCCCATGGACTGCAGCACACCAGGCTTCCCTGTTCATCACCAAATCCTGGAGCTTGTTCAAACCCGTGTCCATTGAGTTGGTGATGCCATCCAACCATCTCATCCTTTGTCATCCCCTTTTCCTCCCACCTTCAGTCATTCCCAGCATCAGGATATTTTCCTATGAATCAGTTCTTTGCATCAGGTGGCCACAGTATTGGGAGTTTCAGCTGCAGCATCAGTCCTTCCAATCAATATTCAGGACTGATTTCCCTTAGGATTGACTGGTTGGATTTCCTTGCAGTCCAAGATGAGAGGGTTAATTCAATACAATCTACTCCTGCTTTTCAGGAACTGAACCTCTCCACATCCCGGTGGAATTTGCCTTCTCACCCAAACCTTCTGTATGCCTGCTTTTGTTGGCGTCCTACCATACACTAACCAGCTGGTGGGTGTCCTTAATTCAGTTAACTCTCAAGAGTCTTAACTCTTAACTCTCAAGACTCGTCTCCAACACCACAGTTCAAAAGCATCAATTCTTTGGCGCTCAGCTTTCTTTATAGTCCAACTTTCACATCCATACATGACCACTGGAAAAACCATAGCTTTGACTAGATGGACCTTTTTCAGTACCTTTACCAACAAAGACCATTCAGGTATGACCTAAATCAAATCTCTTATGATTTCATACAGTGGAAGTGACAAATAGATTCAAGGGATTAGATCTGATAGACAGAGTGCCTGAAGAACTATGGATGGAGATTCTTAACATTGAACAGGAGGCTGTGATCAAGACCATCCCCAAGAAAAAGAGAGGCAAAAAGGTTGCCTGAGGAGGCCTTACAAATAGCTGAGAAAAGAAGGGAAGCTAAAAGGCAAAGGAGAAAAGGAAAGATACATCCGTCTGAATACAGAGTTCCAAAGAGTAACAAGGAGAGATTAGAAGGCCTTCATAAGTATTAACATTGAACAGGAGGCTGTGATCAAGACCATCCCCAAGAAAAAGAGAGGCAAAAAGGTTGCCTGAGGAGGCCTTACAAATAGCTGAGAAAAGAAGGGAAGCTAAAAGGCAAAGGAGAAAAGGAAAGATACATCCGTCTGAATACAGAGTTCCAAAGAGTAACAAGGAGAGATTAGAAGGCCTTCATAAGTGACCAATGCACAGAAATAGCTGAAGACAATAGAATGAGAAAGACTAGAGATCTCTTCAAGAAAATTAGAGATACCAAGGGAACATTTCATGCAAAGATGGGCTCAATAAAGGACAGAAATGGTAGGGACCTAACAGAAGCAGAAGATATTAACAAGAGGTGGCAGTAATACACAAAAGAACTATACAAAAAAGATCTTCATGACCCAGCTAACCACAACAGTGTGATCACTCACCTAGAGCCGGACGGACATCCTGGAATGCGAAGTCAAGTGGGTCTTAGGAAGCATCACTGCAAACAAAGCTAGTGGAGGTGATGGAATTCCAGCTCAGCTATTGCAAGTCCTAAAAGAAGATGCTGTGAAAGTGCTGCCAGCAAATTTGGAAAACTCAGCAGCGGCTACAGGACCAGAAAAGGTCAGTTCTCATTCCAATCCCAAATAAAAGCAATGCCAAAGAATGCTCAAACCATTGCACAGTTGCTCTCATCTCAGACGCTAGCAAAGTAATGCTCAAAATTCTCCAAGTTAGTCTTAAACAGTACATGAACCGAGTAATTCCAGATGTGCAAGCTGGATTTAGAAAAGGCAGAAGGCACCAGAGATCAAATTGCCAACATCCATTGGATCATAGAAAAAGCAAGAGAGTTCCAGAAAAACATCTGCTTCTGCTTCACTGACTATGCCAAAGCCTTTGACTGTGTGGATCACAACAAACTGTGGAAGATTCTTAAAGAGATGAGGATACCAGACCACTTTACCAGCCTCCTGTGAAACCTGTATGCAGGTCAAGAAGCAACAGTTTGAACTGGACATGGAAAAACAGACTGGTTCCAAATTGGGAAAGGAGTATGTCAAGGCTGAGTATTGTCACCCTGCTTATTTATCTTATATGCAGAGTACATCATATGAATGGTCAGGCTGGATGAAGCACAGGTTGGAATCAAGATTGCCAGGAGAAATATAAATAACCTCAGGTATGCTAATGATACCACCGTTATGGCAGAAAGTGAAGAGGAAGCTAAAGAGCCTCTTGATGAAAGTGAAAGAGGAGAGTGAAAAACCTGGCTTAAAACTCAACTTTCAAAAAACTAAGATCATGGCATCTGGTCCCATCACAAATAGATGGGGAGACAATGGAAACAGTGACAGACTTTATTTTGTTGGACTCCAAAATCACTGCAGATGGTGACTGCAGCCATGAAATTAAAAGACGCTTGCTCCATGGAAGAAAAGCTATGACCAACCTAGACAGCATATTAAAAAGCAGAGACATTACTTTGCCAACAAAGGTCTGTCTAGTCAAAGCTATGGTTTTTCCAGTGGTCATGTATGGATGTGAGAGTTGGACTATAAAGAAAGCTGAGTGCAGAAGAATTGATGCTTTTGAACTGTGGTGTTGGAAAAGACTCTTGAGAGTCCCTTGGACTGCAAGGAGATCCAANGGATGTGAGAGTTGGACTATAAAGAAAGCTGAGTGCAGAAGAATTGATGCTTTTGAACTGTGGTGTTGGAGAAGACTCTTGAGAGTCCCTTGGACTGCAAGGAGATCCAACCAGTCCATCCTAAAGGAAATCAGTCCTGAATATTCATTGGAAGGACTGATGCTGGGAAAGATTGAAGGCAGAAGAAGAAGGGGTCGACAGAGGATGAGATGGTTGGATGGCATCACTGACTCAATGGACATGAGTTTGAGTAAGCTCTGGGAGTTGGTGATGGACAGGGAAGCCTGGCGTGCTGCACTCCATGGGGTTGCAGACTGAGTGATTGAACTGAACCCTGGTTTTTATACAAAGTTTAGACTTCCTCCTTGATCCAAACAACAGTGATCATAAAAGCCAACAGCAATAACAAAAACATCTAAAGCAACAAAGAGCAACAAAAGTAATTCATTCCTAATGTTGAATTAGGTGAGCCTTTTGAAGCAGCTAAGCATCTCCTTGGAGAACGGTATCATGTTGCTCCCTGAATTCCTGCATCAAGCACCTGGCATCTGCTGCTGCTGCTGCTAAGTCACTTCAGTCGTGTCCGACTCTGTGTGACCCCATAGACGGCAGCCCACCAGGCTCCCCCGTCCCTGGGATAAGAGTCAGACATGACAGAGCAACTGAACTGAACTGACTGTAGGTACCTGTGATGTGCTGGGTATCAAGCCTAGTATTTTACAGGTATCTTTTTTCTTCTCCTGAAACCCTATGAGGGAAGTATTACTATTTTGTTGTACTAACAAGAAGAGTGAGGCTTGGCAAAGTGAGGTTCCTCACAGCAGACCACACTGCTAGGCAGAAATGGGACCAAGATGAAGACTTACGTCAGGAGCACTACAGCAGGCAGGCACGCTATGGTGGTGTCCTGGAAACAAATTGCGTTTCTCTGATTCTAGCCTTTTAATGCTTTTTCCTTGTTTTTGAGATCTCTGAAATCAGGGGGCATCTTAAAGTTAATAGCATGTCAGGGTTTAATTGGCAGCACTGTTTCTTTTTTGCTAGAACACGACCCATTTAATGGTTGACGACTTCTCAGATTCGAGGAAAGGTGGCAGTTTTTAGTGATGATGGCTGCGGCGAGGTTGACCCATGGGTGAGGGATTGAAAGGCAGGGCCCCTCGTCTCCCGGTCAGCTGGTCTTCAGAAGGCCTAGGGGACTGTCTGAGCATCGGCAAGGCTGTGAAATTGCCAGAAGCCTCCATGCATCTGATTTAATGAAACAGCTGCCTCTGAGCTGAGAGTGAGCCATCTGGTCCCCTCCTCTCCTGGTGGTGTTGGGGTCAGGTCCTATGACTTGCTGCCTCATGCTTGGCAGGGTAGCTGTGTGTTTCCCGCTGAGAAGTTAGGGGGCTTCATTTTTGGGAAGACTCTAAGGCCGTGTTCCTGTACTGCCCAGTGTCACAGAGGCTGTCCAGGCACACGGAAAGCCCTTTGAGGTCACTGTTTCTGTTAAGTGCTTGCCAGGCCAGTCTATCCAAATGCCAGCACAGGGCACATGCTCAGTTACAAAAGCAGTTTGAAGAGCCTGTTTTCAGCTTGCGTAAGTCCCATCTCATTCCCGGCTTGTCAGCCCGCCTGCCGGAGGACAGAGTCAGGGCAGCGCCTCTCCTCAGGCCTGGACGTCAACTGCCACATCCGCTACCTTGGCAACAGATACTTATTAACCCCCATCTGAGCACCAACTGTGGGCTCCAGGTCAGTTTGCCCAGAGAAAATTTGCTGAGACTTTAGTTGACGAGTTTTCTTTTTGTCTTTATAATGATATTTTAGGGAATGTTCGTTCGTTTGGTTCATCGCTGCCCTGTCACCCTGTTGCTTGACGTGGGGGCTCATCCCCAGGAGGGGAGACCGAGGAACAGAGAAAGGAGAGATTTAATTTTAGCATTCATTGATTTTCTTTTGTAGCTTCATAACAGAACTTACACAGAAAATTTTGAAAGCTGTTTAAAATCATCCCCATCTTACATAAAAAATTTAAAAACAGTTGCCTCTGGAGCATCATGGTCTGTGTCAGCAGGACCTTTGTGCTCTCAGAAAATGAGGGGCTGGAGGCAGCCTTCCAGTCCGTGGGGGAGGACCCCAACCCCCTTACGGACAGACACCTGCTTAAATTCTCATCCCGAGGAGCCGCTGAGCTGATGCTGACCTGGCTGATTGGTCCTGGGACCCAACAGGGCAGCAAAGCAGATGAATGAGGGCTTCTGGCAGGAGACGGATGGAGTGAGCTTCCCAGGCATGAAGTCAGGTGGGGCCACTAAACAGAGATGCTGGTGCTGGCAGGGAGGTGGGCTGGTGTCATCAAAGAGATCCGGGGGCTGGGCCTAGGGCTGCCTCAGTCTGGGCTCTGGCCTGAGCATCTTACTCAAGGCCTGGTGCGTGGAAGCACATGACTGATGTCCGTTGAATGACTGCAGGGGAACACTAGCCTTTTAAAGCTCATCCTGGGTTCCTGACTCAGGGTCTTAGGGGTGAGGGCAGCATGGACCCCCCTATTTGGGAATCTGTCTAGGAGGAAACGGGTGGGCTTCCCAGATGGTTCAGTGGTAAAGAATCAGCCTGCTGATATAGAAAGAAGCCTCAGGAGACAGGAGTTCGGTCCCTGGGTCGGGAAGAGGTCCTGGAAGAGGAAGCAGCAAGCCACCGCAGTATTCGTGCCAAGTTAATCCCACGGACAGAGAAGCCTGGCAGGCTACCGTCCACGGGGTTGCCAAGAATGGGATACGACTGAGAGATGACTGCGCATGCTGGGAGGAGAGTGCGGGGGAGACCAAGGAGAGAAAGAGGGCTGCCCTGACATGGCGAGGCTGTGTCTAAACCACTGATGGGCCGCCCCGGGTGCGCCCCAAGCTGGCTCTGGGGGTCCTGAGTAACTCCTGCCTCCACTGATGTGGCTCCCAGGTGCCCCCCAAGCCACACCCTCCCCACTTCACTGCCCTGTCTGCCAGGCAGGTCCAGGAAGGAAGGCAGGGCCTGCGATGGGCCTTTCAGGGCCGTCCTGCCAGGTGCAGGCGGGCAGCAGAGGGACATCCCCTCGCTCGAGTTCCTGGTGCAAGTGGCTGATGGTGGCGTCCCCAGTCCTGGCTCCTCGCCTCTGCGTGGCACAGCCTGTCCCCAAGCACTTCGGCTTTTTTTATCTCCCTTGAGACTCACGGCAGGCCTGGGGCTGGAGAGGGCAGCAGATACTCCATTTCACAGATGAAGGAGCAGAGACTAGGAAAACGTTATGATCGCTATTACCATCATCATTTATTGTTCGCTGCGTATCGGGCATCGTGCCGGTCTGTTCACTGGCCTCGTCTCACTCGGTCCTCCCGGGGTCTGTGCGGGTCGTGCCCTAGGTGGGACCCAACTCCTCCCCCGACCCCCAGCCCTGGGCACTCTGTGAGTGCCTCCCCCACTAGAAATACTAAAAACCATCTTCTGTGACTGTGTTGGTGTAAGGAGAAATACATTAACATTATATATTGAAGCATTTTCTGACCTAAAATTTCACTGTTTAATTCTCATTTTGAAAGAAGCTAGAACATTTTGGGGGGCCCCTGATAGTGTCATGAACCCCCAGCCCTGTGCCTGCTGCACCTGATGGATAACTCGGTCCTGACTGGGGGGCCACACTCCCTGCTCCCCAAATCACTAAAACAAACAAACAAAACACCCAGCAAGCCTTTTATTTATTTTTTTTTAAGAAGTTTGGCACACGTTCATTTGGCAGTAAACTCCCTCTTGACTCAACGTGAGGCTCTGTGTAGTATTTGGGCAGCGTGTTTCTAGCCCCCAGGGCCACCTCTCAGCGCTGACCACCACCCCCTCCCTCCCTCCCGCCCCCGTGGTCGCGTTCACTGTAGATCTGCCCTCCTGAACAGCAAGTTCCTCAGGGACAGGGCATCTCTGTGGATACAGATGTTAACTATTTCTCTGTAGATCCATGATTCCCTCTTTCTCAGCGAACCCTAAAGTTATCAGAACTGGAGTCTAAAGCGATGAGCCAGTGCTGGTGGTGTGTATGTGGGGCGGGGCGGGGGGAGCGTGGTATCTCTGAATTATGGAAAAACATAATGTTTTCCCATCTGCTCTAGCAGGTACGAGGAGGACAGTTGCTCTTGGGTCCTGGGAGGAACACGTGGGGGCAACATCATGGGAACTCATAATGGAGACGACGACACTGCGTGAGCATTGGCCCAGCGCCAGGCACGGTGCTAAGGGTTACTGTGAATTAGCTTGTTTGTATTCACAGCAGCTCTGGGCCGAGGAAGAAACAAGGTGGAAGCAGGTTCGGTGGCCTGCCTGAGGACATACCAGGTGAAGTGATGGAGCAGAGATGCAGACCCAGGCACGGGGACTTCTGGTGCCACCAGGAAGGGCCGGAGTCTGGCCTGGCCTCCAGAGAGCAGCCTGAGCTCCGGGCAGCGAGGGCCGTCAACAGAGGCAGGAGGGGCTCTTTTCCCTACAGTGGTGGTGAGGCTGGGGCTCAGGCAGTGCTGAACTGTGAGACTCGAGGCCACAGGTCTCAGCACGAGCCACAGAGCAGAGCAAAGGGCCAGGCCGCCGCCCTCGTAAGGGATGTCCTCTCNAGAGTTCTCCCTCCCTCCCTCCCGCCCCCGTGGTCGCGTTCACTGTAGATCTGCCCTCCTGAACAGCAAGTTCCTCAGGGACAGGGCATCTCTGTGGATACAGATGTTAACTATTTCTCTGTAGATCCATGATTCCCTCTTTCTCAGCGAACCCTAAAGTTATCAGAACTGGAGTCTAAAGCGATGAGCCAGTGCTGGTGGTGTGTATGTGGGGCGGGGCGGGGGGAGCGTGGTATCTCTGAATTATGGAAAAACATAATGTTTTCCCATCTGCTCTAGCAGGTACGAGGAGGACAGTTGCTCTTGGGTCCTGGGAGGAACACGTGGGGGCAACATCATGGGAACTCATAATGGAGACGACGACACTGCGTGAGCATTGGCCCAGCGCCAGGCACGGTGCTAAGGGTTACTGTGAATTAGCTTGTTTGTATTCACAGCAGCTCTGGGCCGAGGAAGAAACAAGGTGGAAGCAGGTTCGGTGGCCTGCCTGAGGACATACCAGGTGAAGTGATGGAGCAGAGATGCAGACCCAGGCACGGGGACTTCTGGTGCCACCAGGAAGGGCCGGAGTCTGGCCTGGCCTCCAGAGAGGAGCCTGAGCTCCGGGCAGCGAGGGCCGTCAACAGAGGCAGGAGGGGCTCTTTTCCCTACAGTGGTGGTGAGGCTGGGGCTCAGGCAGTGCTGAACTGTGAGACTCGAGGCCACAGGTCTCAGCACGAGCCACAGAGCAGAGCAAAGGGCCAGGCCGCCGCCCTCGTAAGGGATGTCCTCTCAGTTACTCCACATGTCTCTGCAGTGCCAGGTGCTGGGGACGCAGCAGTGAACAAGACAGACACAGCCCCTGGCCCTTTGGAGCACGCGTCTCTTTGAGGAGGCAGACAATGAAGAGATGACATAATTTCCAGACTGATAAAACCAGTTACTGGAATAGGAAAGATGGGGGTGAGAAAGAGGCTGTTTTAAACAGAGTGCTCAGGGAAGGTTTCCAGGAGGGAGGGTCACGTGAACCAAGGCCCAAAGACCGGAGGGAGGCAGCCACGCAAAGGAGTAGCACGTGCAAAAGCAATGGGATGGGAGTGAACTTGGCCTTCTGAGAAATGAAAGGTCAGTGTGGCCCAGCAGAGGGGCTGAGTAAGAGAGGGGAGGGAGGCAGGCGGGCAGGTCCTGTGGGCCAGGGGAGGTCTCGGGGTTGGATTCAGAGTGCAGTGGAGGCCTCTGGGGGGTTGCACGCAGAAAAACGAGGGGCACTGTTCCGTATTTTCTCATTGTCCCTCCTGGGGCTGAGTGGAGAGTGGTCCAAGGGGAATAAGAATGGAGCTGAGAGCGTGGTTCCATTAGGAGACTGAGAAGGCGCCAGGGCAGAGTCAAGGAGACAGTGACCAGTGGTTGAACTAGGCTAGGTTTTGGAGGAAGAGCTGACAGAAACCCACATGACTCTGATACGGTGAAGATCAAGCTGCACTGTTTAGCAACCAGAGATTTACTACGGAAGAACCATAGAAATAGAGTTCTGGGAATTGAGTGACCCACACTCATGACCACCCTGTCTAGTTGGGCAGTGCACACCCTGTGCAGCTGTCCCTGGCAGCCCTGACCACAGCCAGCTCTGACAGCTGAGTTGTGTTGGGCACCAGCCTTTAGGAGGGTGGAGAAACAGATACCAACAAGGAGCCGGAGTGAGGAGACCCCAACGTAGACACTGCAGAAATAATTGGGGGAACTTGGGAATGAGGGTGAGGTGCTGTGGATATGCTTGTGGGGTCTAGAAAATTTTTTTTGAATTGCTGTTGATGTGATCCTATGTCTCCTCAGACTGACATGGACTAGAAAAGTCCATTTAGTTACCCCACTCCTTGAACTGGTTTGTTTTCATCCTTGAGACAGATGCTCATGAGGTTACTGTCTAGAGAGATGTGGGCAGCTCAGGGTCCGCTTGGGCTTCCTGAAAATTGTTTTCAGCAAAGATTCATGGCTCTGCTGCCCCAAAACCGGAAGGGGAACTTTGTAGCAGGTCCTGTCAGAGAGAGGCAAGAACCTGTGGCTGTGGCCCCTCAAAATCAGGGTAATCCTGCCTCTTCCTGGGCTTAAGGCTCCCAAGACCTACCCTGGTTTCTCGGGCAAATAGGTTTGGGGTGGGTATCCCAGGGGCCCCCATACAGGCCCTGAAGTAGGGGCAGCTGGCACAGAAGGCTTGCTTCAGCCCCACTAAGTGTGCAGACCACCTCACTGCCCTCCCTGCTACCTACCCTGGGCCAGTTCTGAGGCTGAAACCTTGGAAGGCAAGGGGCAGGCTTCACCTGTGCTGGGTATTCTCCAGTTGCTGTGTGGATCTGCCCTTCAGCACCCTGCCCTGTGCCCCAAGGCTGACCTGTCTGGATGGCATCCGTGGGCTCCCTTGCCTTCTCGTTTCTGGTTGGGTTTGGCCAATGGCAGGTACCAGCAGTTGATGAGAGAGTGGGAAGAAGGTGAGGATGGTGTGTATGGCCAGCTCCCTCCCTCTGGACCTTGACTGTCGTGATGGTGTGAGGGCAGTCGGCCACGTCTGGTTTGAATTCTACATCCACCTCTTAGTAACCACATGCCTTCTGGAAGTTACCTGTCCCCCCTGCATCTCAGTGTCCTTATTTAAAAACTGTGAATGATAACACCACCTTCCCAAGATGGCTGGCGGGAGTACATGGATCCGTGTGAGTGCAAATACCCTGTGCAATGCCTGCCACACTGTGGGCACTCAGTAAATGCTGGCTCTCCTCCTTCAGCAGCTGGGAGCCCTGTTACCCTGGGTTTCTAACACACTGGGACTTCGGGAGGGCACTGGTCATTTGGTGTCTCTCCAGATGGCCTGTTTTAGTCTTCCCTCTTTGCTTTGCATGTCCTTCGGTCCCGAACCACTCCCGCAGGGCGTTGCAACCAGCAGTCCTTTTGTCATAGAAGTGCCTCCCTGCCCCTGCCTTGATCTGCAGCCTGCTAGGTTAGCCAAAGAAGATAATCAAAGAAGATAATCCTTTTCACCTGGTGGGAAGCAGGCTCGTGGGCAGTGCACATGTGCACACGCAGACGTGACTTGTAACATTTACTGAGGGCTTGTCGATCCCCATGAGATTGGTTCCTGTATTAGTACTCCATGTTCAGTTGAGAAATAAGTCAAGAAACTGAGGCTTAAAGGGTTCCTTGACTTGTTCAGGGTCAGAGTGGTTACATGGCGGGCCGGTCTTGAACTTGGGCAGTATGGTGCCATGAGCCTGGCCTTTCAGACTCTGGTGACCTGCCTCTGTCACAGGGAAGCCTCTGCTCTCCAGGCTCCAAGGACCTAGACATTTTAGATCATCAGGGTGACCGAAAGCTACCAAGTTATCTGTCGAAACATCCAGTGCTTTGAAATTTTTATCCATTCTCAGTTAAGCTTTTCACACAGACTTCCCTCAACAGACATACACACACACACCGCCCACGAGCCTCTGAAAATCTTGGCTAATCACACTCTGCTTGGTGACTCAGTTATCTTGAATAGCCTGACTTTACTGCCTGTAAGCTCCAGGCAGCTGTGTTTGTTGTTACTTTTCTAGCTCTCCTTTCCATGGCAGCAGTCACCTTCCCTTCCCACCTCCCAGCCTTCTCCGAATCTGTTGCTTCTCGCCAGCCGAGGCCCCAGAAATCCAACAGGATTATTCCTAAATAAGAGTAGCAGAGCACTGCCCTGGTCTAAAGAGCTCTCTTGCGAGTGAAGTACATGAAAGTCAGTGCCTATACTTGATCACAGCAATTGTGGGGGCTCAAAGGCCTTCAGGGCTTACGAGGTCTGTGCGCTCACAAAACATCTGCGTCTGCCATGCACTCACAGTTTGCTTGGCATGGTAGGGAGCCTTTCACGTGGAGCATTTCACTGAATCCTCAAAAAGAGAACCTCCCAGGAGAGGTTCTATTTACTGTTTTCCGTTTTAAGTGATAAACATAGGTCAAGGACAGAGGGGTTAGGGAGTCGACCCACAGCCACCCTGGATCTGGGCCTGTCTGCCTCCCAAGTCCACAACTGTAACAGGCTTTATGCTCTCAGCCACCCAGCAGCACGAGGACAGGCAAGTTAGGGAAGCTCCAACCCTCGTTGCTTCCCTTGTAGGACAGCGCTGTTTGTGCCCAGAGTCCCTGGGATGGTTGAGATGTCACATCCTCGACACACACTTGGTAGTCAGCAAGCGCTGGGTCTGTGGTGCATATCATTTCAGCCCCTCCCAGCTCAGAGATTCTCGAGCTTTGGCAACTTCGGAATCATCTGCGAGCTTGTTAGAAGTTTGCCAGGCCTCATCCCCCACCCCACTCCGAGTTTCTGATTCTGTAGGTCTGGGGTAGGGCCTGAGAGTTTGCATTTCTAAGTTCCCGTGTGGACCGCACTGTGGGGACCACTGCTCAGGGTCGACGAGCTTGCCAAGAAGGTGCGTCCGGGCGCCCAGCTGAGACCATCCCCACTTCTGATGGCCATTTCACACGTGTGGGTCCCGGTTACGCGCCACGCCAGGAGAATGTGGTCTGGCTTTTTGCAGCCGTTCCTGGGAGCCAGCTCGTGGCTTTGTCACCCTTCCCTTCTCCTCCACCAAAATGACCTGGGAAAATAATAGTGTTTAAGCAGAAAAGTGGTGTCTGAACTGTGAAACGGTTCATTCGACCAATTTTATTAACACTTCTCTGACTTCCAACTGCTTTGCTGGTACAGAATAGGAAATAAAGGTGCATGAAAAAAATAATAAATCATCTCATAGAAAGGACTCTTCCGTAATAATGTTTATGTATTTATTTTTGGCTGTGCTGGGTCTTTGTTGCTGCATGGTCTTCTCGCTGGTTGCGGCGCGCGAGGGCTACTCTGTAGATGTGGTGTGTGGGCTTCTTATTGCAGTGCCTTCTCCTGGTGGGCAGCGCAGGCTCTAGGGTGTGGGGGCTTTAGTAGTTGCAGTACACGTGCTCAGTAGTTGCAGCTCCCGAACTCTAGAGCACAGGCTTAATAGTTGTCGCACGGGCTTAGTTGCTCCAGGGCATGCGGGATCTTCCTGGACCAGGGATCGAACCCATGTCTCCTGCGTTAGCAGGTGGATTCTTTACCACTGAACCACCAGGGAAGCCCCCAGAATTAACTTTTATAAATTATCAAACACCCCTCCCCCTTCATGAAAACAAAACAAAACAAAAAAACAGCCTTCTGAAGTGTTACTCAGGGCAGATACACTTCCCTTCACACCTGGAACTTTGGGTGTATTTGTTCCCTGTTATGATTGGTGTTCTCACTGCCCCCAGCAGGCCCTAAGGGTGGGCCGGTCACCTCGTCACCCCTGGGTCCCCAGTGCTCAGCACACAGCAGTGGGTGCTCAGCACACAACAGTGGGTGCTCAGTTGGCGTTGCTGTGGGTGGGTAAGGGAAGGACTTGGTGGCACAGTCGTGGGTGCTGGGGTGAGGGGGACCTCGGTTTGTGCCCAAGGCCTGTCCTTCTTGGCCAATGGCCTGGGGCGAGCGCCTTACCTTCTGCGCCTTCACTTTCCCCTTTGTAAACTGGGAATAGTAAAAGCGATACCTAGGTTTCGTTGTGTTGTCGTGAGAATCAGATGACAAGAGGCATCCAAAGTGCCTGCCATGTAATAAGTGCTTTGTTTTTTCACCGTCATCCTACCCATGTACTAGTACAAAGTGTGGGCTCTGAAACCTGACTTCCCACCACTTAGGAGCGGCGCGGCCTTGAGCACTTCATGCCACCTCCCTGCTCCTCTGTGTCCCTGTCTGCAAAGCAGGCATTCCCAGGCACCCACGTCGCAGAGTTCCTGTCACCAACGAGGAAACACACATGTAAGGGGCTTCCACGTCTGCAAGGCCTGTGGAGAGGGCAGCCTGGCCACACGAGGAGGACACGGGGCGGCGAGGGTTGGGGGAGACACGGCACCCCGAGGGGGAGGCCCGCCCCTCAACACCCGCAGCCCAGGAGAGAGATTAGCAGTGGAGCAGGGGAGCGCGCCTGGGTGGAGAAACCTCCCCGGGCTCCTGCCACTGGAAACCCCCTTCCTGGCAGCCCGGGGCGGCGCGGCTCCGCCTCAGCTGGTTCTGATTACCCTCACAGGCTCCAGAACGTGCTGCAGTGGCGTCCCCTGCCCTCCGTAGAGCAGAGGCAGACGTCACCCCGCTTCCCGCTACCTGCCAGGCTGGGCTGTGCGCGGGGCGGGTGCGCCGACAGGGGCAGCACCCCCCCACCCCGCCCACTCGCCAGCCTGCCGTGGCCTTTCTTCCTCTGCCAGACTCCTTATGGGCACCCCCCGGGCCCGGCCCTCCTCCCTGGCATTGTCAGAGCAGCTTTCAACACCTCGAAACCCACCCTCCCTGTCCCCTCTACCATGGAACCCAGACCAGCCGGTTTCTATGTGCGCAGAGCGTTTGGTAAACAGAATGCTTGAGCCCTGACTTGCTGGAAGGGGCGATTCCCAGCTGACGCCCCAGACGCACGCGGCCTGTTTTGGGCCCCCTCTCTCCTTTTCTCTCCCCCGCCAAGGTCTGTGGTGACCGTGTTCACGTGGGCTCCCCGCCTCCTCCACGCCGGCACCCACCACTGCGTCCACCATTGCGGGGCTCAGAGGACGTAGCAGCTGGCTTCAGGTTCCTTTCCCAGCCCCCTGCCGCGCCCCCCTCACCCACCCACCAGGCTGCACCCGTGGATGCCTGGTGTCCGCTTAGCAAATGCTCTTGTCCCTGCTCCCCCGCCCCCGTGAATGCCGTGATTCAGCACACACAGAGAGGAGCTTCACTTAAGAAAGAAAGCATTCACGGCCGCCATCCAGCTCCAGCAGGCGCCGGGAGTCAGCTGCCGGCTCCGCCTGCCACCCTCCACACACAGAGGGGTCTCTCCTCCTCCTCCTCTGTTTTTTTTTTCTTTAATGACCCACAGTCTCTTTTGGTTGCTGGACCAAATGCAGTTTA
Source organism: Oreotragus oreotragus (assembly GCA_006410675.1). Classification (NCBI taxonomy): domain Eukaryota; kingdom Metazoa; phylum Chordata; class Mammalia; order Artiodactyla; family Bovidae; genus Oreotragus; species Oreotragus oreotragus. The sequence continues at coordinate 22,351 of SJYX01004651.1, forward strand.
AATCTGTGTTCAGAGCACCTCATTAATAAGTAGCAGATTAATAGTCTCCTGGAATCAGGGGAACACCACCCAGTCCATAAAATGCGGGCTATAGGCCCACGTGCACCCAGCGCTGGGCTGGGCTCCTGAGGACACCGAGCCGGCTGCCTTGGGATCCCGTCTGCACCCAGGACCCCTTCTGTGTCTCTCCTTCACTCTGCATTTTGAGAACTCCTGTAAATGATCATTGCTGCCATGTGTACTGTGACATTCAGGTCCTGGGTGAAGCTCTTTATCACCTCAGGGAACCCATGACTCCTTGTCATGAACACGATGACTCTGATCTCTACCATGTAGATGAGGAAACCGAGCCTCAAAGAGTCAGAAGTCTCACCCAGGGTCACCGGGGGCCAGGTCTTGTCCCCCCAGAACTGACACAGAGCTCCGTTTCTTTACTGTTGCAACACAGACTGTCTCTGTGAAACACGCTGCTAGTGTTTGGTGAAAAGAAATGCCTCACCCTCTTGTTAACAAGCTCTACCAGCCCTTCCAACCCTGCCGGCCGGGAGTAACTATAAGATGTTTGTCAAACAAAACCGAGGTGGTGGTTTCCGGTCCCACCTCCAGTCTCAGCTGCCTCCCCACACCCACCCCGGCGACTCTGGGGGGTGTCCCAGAGGAGGGAGGGTCCTGGATTCGCAACAAGGGTGGTTTAAGATGAAACGGGTGCTTCTGTTCCCCAGAGCTAAACCAGGAGGCTCTGGGTGAGTCCTTTGCGAAAATCGGGTGCCTCCTACAGAGGAGGGACCAGGCACGTGAGAACCCTCAGCCTACCATGGAGCGTAGTAATGCCCCCAGCAGCTGAGAGTAGGGGGCTGCGTCCTTTTCAGCCCACTTCCCTCTGGGGAAGAAGAGAAAGAGGGTGATTGGCATACAGCCCCTGAAATCCGGGTCACACTGAACGCAGAAGCTGGTGCCTGTTTCTGGTGTGACGGCGGTCCTGGTGGTTTAGTCGCTCAGTTGTGTCCAACTCTGCACCTCCATAGATCGTAGCCCTCCAGGCTTCTCTGTCCACGGGATTTCCCAAGCAGGGATACTGGAGTGGGTTGCCATGCCCTCCTCCAGGGGGTCTTCTCGACCAAGGGGTTGAACCCGGGGCTCCTGCACTGCAGGTGGGTTCCTGCACTGCAGGTGGATTCTCTATCAACAGAGCCACCGGGGAGGCCATTATTTCTGGTGTAGAGGTTTCTGGGGAGGGGGGGGCATGTGTGCGATCACCAGGCTCAGAGAACATGGGTGTCTGGGAAGAGACGGCTTCACCTCCCACTCGCATTGGCTCTGGCCCTCCCAGGATGCCAGCAGCTGCCCCAGACGTTACTGTGTCTCCAGGTGAAGGGGGCAGAGGCTGGCAGTTGGGCAGGGGCTGCGGCCACCCAGATGACCACTGCACTAAGCAGTGGGACACTCAGCCTAGAGAAGGGTTGGGACACATGCCCCTTGTGGCAGGGTAAGGATGCCTGGCTTCCTTTCAGCTTTGGAGGCGTCAGGCTGGAGATCCAGATCACCTGCATCAGAGGGACCCAGACCAGACCAGGCGTTCCCGACAGTGACAAGTGGACCCCTGTGAGTGTATCTCACTATCCCCTGGGAGAGAATGGGCCCAGGGAGGTCTGTTAGAGTCTGAAAGGTGTTGGGGAAGGAGGTTCAAACAAAGAAGATGGCCTTGGGGAAGAGCTGAACCTTCCATTCCATCCCTTCCAGGCCCCCAGGAAGGAGGAGAGAGTGAACAAAGGTGAGCTTCGAATTGAGTTTGAATCAAGTCTTCAGATAAACAGAACTGACTCCTAAATCTTGAAATGCGACTATGCTAATAATGGGAAGTGGGTGCAAAGCTGTAGAATCTGGCCCAGATTTCACTGAGGGACGTGCCAGAATTGGAAAGGGCGGTCAACACAGCACAGTTGGGGGATGGGTGTTGAAGAGAATGAAGCATTTCATGGCTGAACCCCAGTGGACTCCAGTTCCACAATAACTAATGATCACCTCAGTCATCCAAGAACCCCAGGTTGGGAGTCACCAGTCTGGCCACCTGAACTTCCCACAAATGCGCAGAAGCGTGGGGGAGGTGCGGTGTCTACTCGGAATGAGACCCGCTGGGACTGCCAGCCAGGGGCGCCCTGGCAGCGGAGGTGAGGGGTGAAGAAGGTGGAGAGTGATGCAAACAGGAGGAGGGTCTCCGGAGCGTTACTGAGCTCTGTCCTCCGCCCGGGGCTTTCACAGGCCTCCTCCTCACCCACACATGAATCTGGTCCAAGCACAGCACGTCAGCCCCAGCCAGGCGGGGTGGAGGTTCTCACGGGCTGGTCAGAGTTTCTGCCTGTTTGTCTTGTTATGTTTCTCTGAAGCCAGGGACGAGGGATCTCTCTGCCCTGGTTGCAGCGTGGTCAGATCCTGACACCACTGCTACCGGTGGCCAGACCTCTGCCCCATGGAGTGTCTGAATGACTGAGGCCAGGGCCTGAAGCTCAGCAGCACAAGGGGTGGAGGGCGGGTTGTGTGCAGGCTGCAGGCGCCCACTCGGACCACCTCCCCTAGCCTCCCTGGGATCTGTCCTGGGCTGCCCCCATTCTGGGGTGCAGCTCCCTGGTCCTGTGACCCATTCTGGGATTCTTAAAGTCCTTCCCCCTTTAAAAGCTGGTTCCCGGCAAGTTTTTGTCACTTGCAACTAAAAGAGCCTTAACTTACACATCTCCCCCCTCCTCTGCCCCCATCACCTTTTTTCATTTAAGAACTGGTTCCTGAGTGCCTGTGGTGGAGCAGAGCAGCCGTGGTTCCCCGGCCCTGGGGGCTCGGAGCCTGGAGGGGCAGGCATCCAGTAATCAGCAGGTCGGCAGACGAGGCATTAGACTCCACTCTGTCCCTTGCTCTCCAGGTGACCTTAGACGGGTTATTCAAGTTTTCTGAGCCCAGGCTGCTCACAGGTTCAGGAAGATGTGATGTAGGGCTGGCCACAGGCCTCGGGAATGTGAAGTCACTCAGTCGTGTCCAGCTCTTTGCAACCCCATAGACTGTAGCCTGCCAGGCTCCTCTGTCCATGGGATTCTCCAAGCAAGAATACTGGAGTGGGTTGCCATTTCCTTCTCCAGGGGATCTTCCCAACCCAGGGATCAAACCCAGGTCTCCTTTACTGCAGGCAGACTCTACCATCTGAGCACCAGGGACGCCCACGGGAATCCGCCTCCTTTAATCACAAAGGGACTGATTGTTACAGAGGAGCGCCCCGAGGTGGGCAGGGGGCTCTGCAGGGAGTGCAGCATGAGCCTCAAGCTGCAGAGTGAGTGGACCGTGTCAGGCGGTGGGGACAGTGCTTATGTGCTCATGTCCACAGCCTTATACTCCATGTACGGTGTATGTAGCACACTGGTCTCTACAGAGTCAAAACCTTCTTCAGAGTCAGAGCCAGGAGTTCCAGCCCCTTAGCTCACAGCTGAGGTTGTGGGGATGCAGGGATGGAGCTGGGCTGCTCAGAAGGGGCAGGGCTGAGACAGGAGCCCAGAACCCAAGGCCGGCAGCTGGGCCAGTGCTTGTGGAGCACCCCCTGGTCATCCAGCTGCTAGGAGAACTGGGAGCACATCCCGGGAGCCGGGAGTCCTGATGAGGGCGGACCGGCACCTGCCATACCAGGCTGGTGCTAGAGGGGAAGCCGGGACCATCCCAGGTTCAAGCTCACCCTGCACAGTAGGTGTCTGACAAGCTCACTAATTGCCGCCGTCCTCAGGCTGTCAAAGAGGCCCCGGCAAATAGAGCCATCAGCCCACAGAGCGGCGTGTCCCGTGGAGTTCGGCCACTGAGGGGTGGAGTCTGGATGCTTCTCAGCTGGGTGACCTCGGGCACCCCTGTCACTCAGTGTCTATACCTCTAAAGGGGGCGTAGTGCTGGCAGCCCCCTCAGGGAAGCCCAGTGCTGGACACCCACCAGCTCAGCCAGGAGGACTTGCTAGCTTATTATTAGTGCAGTAGGGTCACAGTGAGTGGTGGGTAGACAGTTCCTTTATCAGCTGAGAGTTGTAGCTCAAACCTACTCTGAAGTCTTCGTATCTGTTCTGGTGCTGGCAGAACTGAACTGCCTGAATTTGGGCCCCACAGGATGGCTCTGTCTCCCGCTGGCCTCACCCTGCACCCCAGCTGTCTGTCCTTCCAAGAGATGGAAGGTGACGCTTCTGGGGATGTGTGTTCAGGCCATAGGGCCAGCAGGGCCTTGTCTGGACTCGTCCTGCCTCAGAGGAAGGTCTGGCCAGAAGCGGGGTCACACTGCCCTGTGCTAACACGGGGCAGCACCTGGTGAGGCAAGTCCACAAGCTACCCTGTGCGCCCGGGCTCCAGGAGGCTGCTGGTGCAGCCTGGGGCTGGGAGAACTTTACAGACCTGCCCTTCCTGGGTCACTCTGCCGAGGGAGGAAGAAGCTGTGTCTTCTGGGCGATGGCAAACTTCACCCGTCCATGCCACTCGGTCTTCTCCTTGGGAGGGGTCCCTACTCTGTGCCATACAAACACTCCTGAACCCAGCCTGCCGTGTGCCCAGCCGTGCTGGCCACAGAGGCTCCTCCGGTGGACAGGACTAGGGTAGACCTGTGGGGAGATAGATGCCGAATAGCCATCTGGGTCGTGTGACCCCTCCGGGACCAGAGCTTAGAGAATATGCTTTGTGAGTAGCTGTTGGGTCAGCAGAGCGAAGGCGAAGGGGCAGAGGAGCTGAGGCGTCCTCAGCGGGGGACCAGGGCCAGGCAGGCTCAGACTCTAACCCCAAGTCACCACTCCATGGGTGCCCAGAACCTCCCCCGACCTTGTCGTCCATGGAACAGCTGCTGTGACAATCCAAGACAATACAGTGTGTCTCCACAACCATCTTCACTAATCCTATTAATACCCTGGCTCAGTTTTCTCTTTAAATCTGCTTTATTCTTCTCTGTGATATTGAGGGTCTGCTGTGCTACAGCGTGCTAAAATAGACACAGATGTCCACGTCTGGACCACTGGTCATCTCAGTGGAGTGTGTCCACACGTTGGTGAATACCGGTGACACATGTTGATTCCTGGTCTTGAGGCTCGGCAGGTGGTGAGCTCTGAACACAGGTCAGCTTGTAGGCTGTTACCACTGTGATTGTTGTTCCCATCGTCGGCAACAAGCCTGTAGGAGGGAAGGGGGCGGGAGCTTGGGCCCGCTGGTTACTGCAGCCCCTCTTCTCCACCCCAGGAGATCTGTCCTCTTCCTCCTCCTCCCACTTAAGTGTTGGCTTTGGAGCACTGGAGAAGGTGGTGAGGCAGAGAGGGCCTGACTGACAGGGTCAGATGTGCACATGTCCATGCCCAGACCCTGGAGCGGGCCAGCACCTTTGTAAAGCCCTAGCTCTGAGGGTGGGCACAGTCGTGACTGGGCTGGACAGGGTGTACCACGGGCCGGCAGTGGGGCTTGGGGCCTTCCTGGAAGGCATCTGGGGCGTCCAGCACAAAACACAATGCCTCGGAGCCTATCGGGGTTGGTACCTTCCCACTTCCACTGCAGAATGAGGGCCCTGGGCCTTCTACCAACAGAACCATCCACCAGAACCTCCGGGCAGCCTGCGGTCGGCTTGTACAGAGGAGTGTGTTTATGTGAAGGACACACCTAAGTCTGAAGAGAGCTTATTTCACAACAGTGGAGTTACAGGCAGTTATTTTTCTCATCAGGCTTTTCTGTTTTCTAGGATGAACCTAAATTCCCTTTAATCAGAAAAGAAATATTCTTTTTTAAACCTTAAAAAAAAAAAGAGTATAAATAGGGAGCATTAAAGATACCTAGACAAGCGTGGGGTCAGTCTGGGAATCCCTGCTGGCAGAGGTAGGAGGCTGGAGAAGGCAGGCCAGGCAAAGGAGGACAGAGTAGGAAGCCAGGCCTTCACTTAGGAGGCTGAGTACCCCCAGGGAGGAACACTGGGCCTGGGGGTAGGCAGCCACTGGGGAAAGCCAGCCACCAAAGGAAACAAGAGAAGCACCAGGGAGGGACAGGACTGTGGGGTATTGTCGGGGGGCCTGAGGTCCCGCTGAGGTTGGAAATTGGGTGTCTGGACTGGCTGGGGGCCTCCCGCAGCATCGGGCAACCTGCACTCACCTGGCCGAGGAGGGGTGCGGGGCTGAGGCCCCAAGTAAGTTTAGGTGCCCAACCCTACAACAGTACATAAACTCTGACAGGAAAAAAAGAGGTGAGCTCAATCACTTGAGATATCTGTGCCAAGTTGAAATTCCTTCTTACTCAACCTTCAAATATTTTCGAAGTTTGCAAGATCCTGCAAGATACGAGCTGCCTCCCTACTGGCCGCCTCGGTGGCCTGAATCACCAGCCACCCTCCTCGGGCACCCTCCGAGCCAGCCACTGGGCTGCGTGCTGCTGCTGCTGCCAGAGACACACGTGTGCACTCATGCCAGTGGGTCCAGGCTTCAGATTTCATGGGCACAAAGAAAAGTTTAGAGACTCTCACAAGGCTGCCAACTTTTTTTTTTTTTTCTTTAAAAAGTTGGCTTAAAGCTCAACTTTCAGAAAACGAAGATCATGGCATCTTGTCCCACCACTTCATGGGAAATAGATGGGGAAACAGTGTCAGACTTTATCTTTTGGGGCTCCAAAATCACTGCAGATGGTGACTGCACCCATGCAATTAAAAGACGTTTACTCCTTGGAAGGAAATTTATGACCAACCTAGATAGCATAATGAAAAGCAGAGACATTGCTTTGCCAACAAAGGTCCGTTTAGTCAAGGCTATGGTTTTTCCAGTGGTCATGTATGGATGTGAGAGTTGGACTGTGAAGAAAGCTGAGCACTGAAGAATTGATGCTTTTGAACTGTGGTGTTGGAGAAGACTCTTGAGAGTCCCTTGGACTGCAAGGAGATCCAACTAGTCCATTCTAAAGGAGATCAGCCCTGGGATTTCTTTGGAAGGAATGATGCTAAAGCTGAAACTCCAGTACTTTGGCCACCTCATGCAAAGAGTTAACTCATTGGAAAAGACTCTGATGCTGAGAGGGATTGGGGGCAGGAGGAGAAGGGGACGACAGAGGATCAGATCTGGATGGCATCACGGACTTGATGGACGTGAGTTTGAGTGAACTCAGGGAGTTGGTGATGGACAGGGAGGCCTGGCATGCTGTGACTCATGGGGTCGCAAAGAGTCGGACACGATTGAGCAACTGAACTAACTAACTATCCAAAGACATCACAGACAACATTGAGACAGTGGCCAAATGTTTAGTGACCTTACAGGACCAACTAGACTCCTTGGCTGAGGTGGTTTTACAGAATATTTGAGCGCTAAAGCTACTGACAGTCGAAAAAGGAAGACTCTGACTCTTCTTGAATGATAAATGCTGCTTTTATTTAAACCAATAAGAAATAGTCAGGAACATGACCCAACAGCTAAGGGAACAAATAAAAAGGAGAGAGAAATTAGCTAATTCCTGGGGTAAATGGAACAATATCTGGAGCTGGGCATCGTGACTTTTCCCTTTAACAGGTGCTCTCTTCATGTTCTTTGCAGTGCTCTTATTTGGCCCTTGTATTCTCAATGCAATTACCCAGTTCATCACCTCTTGGATTGATTCCATAAAGTTACAAATGGTAATAATTCAATACAGCCCCCTAAATGATAGGGAGCTCTGAATGTCCTACCAAAAACATGAGATGCTGCTTTCTACAAGGAATGATAGAAGCATCAAGAGAAGGGAATGAAGAGGAAAAGTTAAAATTTTAGATAACCTCCTTCTCATTCTGCCTCTGTAACTCAGCTTGCCCCTTGCAAAGTCTACATCACATAGGTCATGTAGTCTCAGAAAGTGGGGACTTGCAATATTAGGAACTGGAGTTTATCTCAGTCACCCTTGTCTTGCTTTTTGCAATTGCCCAGCCCCTGCAACCCTGCTTAATCATGCCTGTCCAGGTCAGGCAACGCCCGCCCTGCCGCCCCGCTTATCTTACTCTGCTCTTCCTGCATGCATGAAACCCCTTAGTTTAAACCTCCCTATTAACAACTAGTGTTGCCCACTACAGTCTGTCTACAGAAACTCTGTAATTCCTTTGCTGGGGGCACAGAGCTTGGAGTGTTAACTCCTTTGGGCCTGCTGGCATATTCAACCTGAGTTCTCCAACTCTCTGAGTGTGGTGCTTGGTTTCTCGAGTACTGGTTTATGCAACAATATAACCACACTAAATAGGACTTACGGAAAAAGTACTTTTAAGATGTATTTAAGTAGTTCAGCTCAGTTCAGTTCAGTCTCTCAGTCATGTCCGACTCTTTGCGACCCCATGAATCACAGCACGCCAGGCCTCCCTGTCCATCATCAACTCCCGGAGTTCACTCAGACTCATGTCCATCGAGTCCGTGATGCCTTCCAGCCATCTCATCCTCTGTCATCCCCTTCTCCTCCTGCCCCCAATTCCTCCCAACCTCAGAGTCTTTTCCAATGAGTCAACTCTTCGCATGAGGTGGCCAAAGTACTGGAGTTTCAGCTTTAGAATCATTCCTTCCAAAGAAATCCCAAGGCCGATCTCCTTCAGAATGGACTGGTTGGATCTCCTTGCAGTCCAAGGGACTCTCAAGAGTCTTCTCCAACACCACAGTTCAAAAGCATCAATTCTTCAGTGCTCAGCTTTCTTCACAGTCCAACTCTCACATCCATACATGACCACTGGAAAAACCATAGCCTTGACTAAACGGACCTTTGTTGGCAAAGTAATGTCTCTGCTTTTCAATATGCTGTCTAGGTTGGTCATAACTTTCCTTCCAAGGAGTAACCGTCTTTTAATTTCATGGCTGCAGTCACCATCTGCAGTGATTTTGGAGTCCCCCAAAATAAAGCCTGACATTGTTTCCACTGTTTCCCCATCTATTTCCCATGAAGTGATGGGACCAGATGCCATGATCTTTGTTTTCTGAATGTTGAGCTTTATGCCAACATTTTCCACTCTCCTCTTTAATGTTCATGAAGAGGCTCTTTAGTTCCTGTTCACTTTCTGCCATAAGGGTGGTGTCATCTGCATATCTGAAGTTATTGATATTTCTCCTGACAATCTTGATTCCAGCTTGTACTTCTTCTAGCCCAACATTTCCCATAATGTACTCTGCATATAATTTAAATAAGCAGGGTAACAATATACAGCCTTGACATACTCCTTTTCCTGTTTGGAACCAGTCTGTTGTTCCATGTCCAGTTCTAACTGTTGCTTCCTGACCTGCATATAGGTTTCTTAAGAGGCAGGTCAGGTGGTCTGATATTCCCATCTCTTTCAGAATTTTCCACAGTTTATTGTGATCCACACAGTCAAAGGCTTTGGCATAGTCAATGAAGCAGAAATAGATGTTTTTCTGGAACTCTCTTCCTTTTTCCATGATTCAGCAGATATTGGCAATTTGATCTCTGGTTCCTCTGCCTTTTCTAAAACCTGCTTGAACATCTGGAAGTTCACGGTTCACGTATTGCTGAAGCCTGGCTTGGAGAATTTTGAGCATTACTTCACTAGCGTGTGAGATGCGTGAAATTGTCCAGTAGTTTGAGCATTCTTTGGCATTGCCTTTCTTTGGAATTGGAATGAAAACTGACCTTTTCCAGTCCTGTGTGTGAGGGAGTTTAATTCAGAGAATTGGCTACTCAGTTGATGGTTTTCTTGGGAACCCAAAATTAGGGGGAAGTGGGGCCACAGACAGATTAGTATCAGAACAAACCAATTACCATTCTTAGGCTAGAGGGACAAAGCTAGGGTGGTATTACTGGTTTCCAGGGCCCAAGATCACTTGGTAAATGCTAGAACCATGGCAGAACTGTCTGCAAGGGCTACTGCAGCAAAGGAGGTGCGGATATTCCTAGAGAAGCCAGATGAAGCATAAAGGGCATAGAAGAAACCTGGATTCCTGCCCTTCAGTCCCCCTACAGGGCTTCCTACTGGCTGAACCTACATGGAAGCCAGAGGACAAGAAAACTTTGAAATGTAATGTACAGGAACTGTACTTCTGAGAGACAGAAAAATTCCAGGGAAATTCTTGGTTACTTGAATTCTTTTATGTAGACCACCATTCAATCCAGGCTTTATGAAGCAATTAGATCCACTTCCAGCCATGCCTCACCTTGCTATTAAATGCCAAATCTCAGGTATTACCATCTTAATAAATTTTACCTTATTTAACCGAAAGTTCTCGTCTCCTGGTCCAGCAAGCTTAAAATCCATTCCCCCAATATTTCCTTATTTCTTGCTTATACAAATAAACAAGAACTTGCATTGAATACAGGTGCTATTTCAATTCTGTATCTGCCCTGTGCCATGGCAGAACATGACCTTTCAAAGGCAGTGTGGAGGCAATGGGCTCCCCAGGTGGCACAGTGGTAAAGAATCTGCCTGTCAATGCAGGAGATGTAGGAGACTTGTGTTGAGAAGATTCCCTGGAAGAGGAAATGGAAACCTACTCCAGTATTCTTGCCTGGAGAATCTCATGGACAGTGGAGCCTGGTGGGCTGCAGTCCATGGGGTGGCAGTTGGACATGACTGAGTATGAAAGTGTGTGTGTGTGAGAGAGAAAGAGACAGAGACAGAGAGACCATGGAGGTAATAAGAGTGGTGAGGTTTGTTCTTGAGGAGCTGCCTTTGTTTTGCAAGGAAACTGCGTCTGTGAAATCACTAAAGATACTTTTTTTGCTTCAGATAAGCTTTATTTTTAATAGAAAGAACCTGGAATGACCTAAATGTTCATTAATAATTGAGAGATAAACAACTCTATAACATTCACACACAGGGAAATATTACTCAGCAGCAAAAAGGAATAACATATGGATAGTCCCCCAAACAGTAAATAATCTTGAAACAATTATGGTTACTGATAAAAGGTAGGTGGAAAAAACCAAAACTCACATTTATATACATTTATATAAAATTCTAGATAAAGCAAACTAATAAATTATGAAATAAAACAATAGTTGCATGTGCATTAGGGAGGGACAAGAAGAGATCATTAAGGAACATGAGAAAACTTTTGTGGGTAATGATGTGTTCATTACCTTAACTGTTCTTACAGTTCAAGTAAGTGCAGCTTATTCTCTTTCAATTATAAACAAATAAGGCTATTAAGAGATAAGATGGTTCTACATAAAAATCTGGATCTCCCATTTCTTTGGGAAAACCAACCAACCGTATATGTGTGCTGCAGGCAGTTCCAAGGTGGTGATTTTGAGGCTGGTGAAATCCATTTCAGCTAGCTCACGTAGAGTCAATGCTGTCCATGGGAAACAGAAACTTTTGGAAAACTGCAGTAGCTTCTAGATCTTTTCCACAGGAGCTGGGTCATGTCCCACGCTGAAACCACCAGGGGGTAAGCAACGTGGATCCCCGGTGGGTTTGTATCATTCACGATTCCCTGTAGGAAATAGGAGAGAGAGAGAATGTCAGTTGGACTCAGCTAAGAACATTGGCATAGGAGCCACACGGTCTTTAGTCTATCTGATGGTAGACGTGGGGCAGTTTCTGCAACAGACACTAGCAATGATATACCTTAGGCCATGGGAAGGTCCTAGGAAGGTTAGAAAATATAAAGTAGCTCCTGAAGACTTCCCACATACCTGCTAATTGACTTTTACTGGTCAGAGGTGGGAGAGGCTTCTTTAGGCTCTCCCTCATTTGCTGAATGTCCAAGGCCTTGCTCCTGTGTGACTTCTCTTGCGTTAACCAAGACTGGTATTAGCAATACATTTCCTACAACCTGTCGTCTGCTCAGGCTTTCTATGGTGTGAGTTTTCTTGTGACGACCTAGGTGGGACTTAGTGATGTATGTTTTTCCGCATTCAGAGCACATAAAAGGCCTTATTCCAGTATGAATCCTCTTGTGTATTTTCACATAGGAACTGCGTGTAAAGGATTTCCCGCATACATCACACTCACATGATCTCTCTCTAGCGTGGACTTTCTGGTGATTACGAAATGTGTCTCTGCAGTTGAAGATTCTCCCACATGTGTTGCATTCATAAGACCTTTCTCGTAGGTAGATTCTCTGCTGCTGGACACATCCCTCCTGATGGCTACAAGCTCCTTCACTTCCACTGCATTGGTGATCCCTTTGTCCAGTGGGAAAGGTCTCCTTACACTCAGCGCTCGTGCACGGATTCTCCCCATTTTGAGTGCCACGATGTTGCACAACTCCAGAACTGGCAGAGATGTCTTCCTCACCCTTCTCATGGGTACAGGCAGTCTCTAACCCGTGGCATCCATGGCTATTCACAGAGGCGGCCTGGTCCCTTTCCCTTCTAGTGACTGTCCCTCCACTCTGCCACCTCTGCATCTCGTCAAGGTTTACACTGAGTGGGAAAGATCTTCCACATGATCCACATGTATATGGTTGCTGCTCAGAAGCGGTTTCTGGCTGCTCAGAAGCGGTTTCTGGCTGCCCAGCCAGCTGAAAAACGCCATGGCATAGGAGCCACACGGTCTTTAGTCTATCTGATGGTAGACGTGGGGCAGTTTCTGCAACAGACACTAGCAATGATATACCTTAGGCCATGGGAAGGTCCTAGGAAGGTTAGAAAATATAAAGTAGCTCCTGAAGACTTCCCACATACCTGCTAATTGACTTTTACTGGTCAGAGGTGGGAGAGGCTTCTTTAGGCTCTCCCTCATTTGCTGAATGTCCAAGGCCTTGCTCCTGTGTGACTTCTCTTGCGTTAACCAAGACTGGTATTAGCAATACATTTCCTACAACCTGTCGTCTGCTCAGGCTTTCTATGGTGTGAGTTTTCTTGTGACGACCTAGGTGGGACTTAGTGATGTATGTTTTTCCGCATTCAGAGCACATAAAAGGCCTTATTCCAGTATGAATCCTCTTGTGTATTTTCACATAGGAACTGCGTGTAAAGGATTTCCCGCATACATCACACTCACATGATCTCTCTCTAGCGTGGACTTTCTGGTGATTACGAAATGTGTCTCTGCAGTTGAAGATTCTCCCACATGTGTTGCATTCATAAGACCTTTCTCGTAGGTAGATTCTCTGCTGCTGGACACATCCCTCCTGATGGCTACAAGCTCCTTCACTTCCACTGCATTGGTGATCCCTTTGTCCAGTGGGAAAGGTCTCCTTACACTCAGCGCTCGTGCACGGATTCTCCCCATTTTGAGTGCCACGATGTTGCACAACTCCAGAACTGGCAGAGATGTCTTCCTCACCCTTCTCATGGGTACAGGCAGTCTCTAACCCGTGGCATCCATGGCTATTCACAGAGGCGGCCTGGTCCCTTTCCCTTCTAGTGACTGTCCCTCCACTCTGCCACCTCTGCATCTCGTCAAGGTTTACACTGAGTGGGAAAGATCTTCCACATGATCCACATGTATATGGTTGCTGCTCAGAAGCGGTTTCTGGCTGCTCAGAAGCGGTTTCTGGCTGCCCAGCCAGCTGAAAAACGCCACTGAAGACTGGATTACACGTGTCGCATAGGTGGCTGTTTTGGATGGAAGGCGCCACCTGCAGACTTCGTACATTTGATATTTTTATAGAAACAGAAGAGGCATCTCTATCCTCCACACTATGGCCAGGCCTAGGGCCAGGGCTTTCCTGGCTTACCTCTTCCACTGCCGCAGCTATGCCTATCCTGGCAGGAACCTCGGGTGTGCTCTCTCGCTCTGGTGGAAAAATCAAACGATATCTGGAACTTTCAAGTCCCACTGACATTACCAGTGCAAAGTTGTTCACCATCGTCTCATGGTACAGGCGTTTCTGACTCTCAGGGAGCAGGTCCCACTCCTCTCTGGTAAAGTGGATGAATACATCCTCAAAGGTCACAATGCTTTTGAGGGAGTCCGGGTGTGGTGCAGCGTCCGCCATTGTCAAAAGCGCTGAGTGCGCGAGCCTGAGTAGGCGCCACGGAACAGGCACGGTCGTCTGCCTCACTGGCAGGGGTATGGAGTCTCACTTAACACTAACCTGGGAGTGGGGCAGCACAGAATCTACAAAGCACACAGGTAAATCCCAATTGTGGAGGTAGGTCCCAGTCGCAAAATGGTCCTCTGCTCGGTGCGGTGCGGAGGCGCCGGCAGAGAAGCAGCTCTCGTCCAGCACGTCTGAGTCAACCGGAAGTAAAAACAAGTGTGTGCAAATGCCTCGAGGCTGGAAGTGAAGTTCCGCCCAGACGCCAGCGTAAGGATATTTTTTTCCTAGTCCGGGAGTGGCTGACTTCCTTCCATTGGAGAGCGGAAAGAAGGCTTCTGCTGTGAAGGTGACGTGAAGCAGTTTAAAAATTCATAGTTCTCAGTTTCACTCACGTCCATCCAAGTGCCTCCATTTCAAATTTGATAGTTTTATTTTCAGCCCTTCCTGCGCTCGAAAATGTGTTGATGTTACGAGTTAACTTTTTATTTTTACACGTACATTGCTATACAGTGTTACCATTAATTGTATGTGTGTGTGTAGCTTGTATTTAGGCACTTTTGAATTCTTGCTTTAGTTCTAATTGTTGGTTGATTATCTTGAGTTGGTTATACAGATGATCAGATCCTTGGCAAGTAATATTTCATTTCATAGTTGACAGCTTTTGTGTCCATCCTCCACTCTTTTTTTCTGGTTGTATTGCAGTGGTTAGAACCTTGAGGACAATGCCGATGAGCAGTGGCGATAAGAGATAACTTTTAAAATTTCTGAATTGAATGTACATTATTCTAGACTGTGCATGTTATACTGTACCAATATTTGATATAGGTGTATGCTATATATTTATGAAAGTTCTTTTAATCATGAGTGATTGCTGGATATCATTCAGTGGTGCCCTGCTGTGCTTAGTCGCTTAGTCTCACAGTTGTGTCAGACTCTCTGTGACCCAATGCAGTGTAGCCTGCCAGGCTCCTCCATTCATGGGATTCTCCAGGCAAGAATACTGGAATGGGTTTCCATGCCCTCCTCCAGGGGATCTTTCTGATCCAGGGATCGAACTAGGGTCTTCCTCATTGGAGGCAGATTCTTTACCATCTGAGTCAGCATTCATTTAGACAGATTTTTTTGATGGATTCACCTTGTTGGTAAATTTCCTTTAATTGTACTATCGTTACAGTTTTGAGATTAAACCATTGGAAATGATGTCATTATTATTTGTTGATTATGATTTGCCAATACTCTATTTAGAATTCTTGCTTCTCTCTCTATATATATATAACTGTGATTAATATACCATTTCACTTTCTTGTGCTTTTCTGCTTTGGGGGTCACAATCATTGCTAAACGCAGAAAATTAGGAATTATCTATTTTCTCTTCTATATTTTGAAACAAGCTTTATACATTTGACATTAGCTTTAAGAAAAAGGTTTAGCAGGTAGGTCTCATGGGCTTCCCAGGTGGCACTACAGGTAAAGAACCCGCCTGCCAATGCAGGAGACATAAAAGATATGGGTTTGATCCCTGGGTTGGGAAGATGCCCGGAGGAGAACATGGCAACCCACTCCAGTATTCTTGCCTGGAGCATCCCATGGACAGTGGAGCCTGGTTGGCTGCAGTCCATGGTGTGGCAAACAGTCAGACATGACTGAATATGAAAGTGTGTGTGTGTGTGTGTGTGTGAGAGAGAGAGAGAGAGACCATGGAGGTAATAAGAGTGGTGAGGTTTGTTTTTGAGGAGCTGCCTTTCTTTTGCAAGGAAACTGCGTCTGTGAAGTCACTAAAGATACTTTTTTTGCTTCAAATAAGCTTTATTTTTAATAGAAAGAACCTGGAAATGACCTAAATGTTCATTAATAATTGACAGATAAACAACTGTATAACATTCATACACAGGGAAATATTCAGTTCAGTTCAGTCGCTCAGTCGTGTCCGACTCTTTGTGACCCCATGAATCGCAGCAGGCCAGGCCTCCCTGTCCATCACCATCTCCTGGAGTTCACTCAGACTCACGTCCATCGAGTCCGTGATGCCATCCAGCCATCTCATCCTCGGTCGTCCCTTTCTCCTCCTGCCCCAAATCCCTCCCAGCATCAGAGTCTTTTCCAATGAGTCAACTCTTCACATGAGGTAGCCAAAGTACTGGAGTTTCAGCTTTAGCATCATTCCTTCCAAAGAAATCCCAGGGTTGATCTCCTTCAGAATGGACTGGTTGGATCCCCTTGCAGTCCAAGGGACTCTCAAGAGTCTTCTCCAACACCACAGTTCAAAAGCATCAATTCTTCAGCGCTCAGCTTTCTTCACAGTCCAACTTTCACATCCATACATGACCACAGGAAAAACCATAGCCTTGACTAGGTGGACCTTAGTCAGCAAAGTAATGTCTCTGCTGTTGAATATACTATCCAGGTTGGTCATAATTTTCTTCCAAGGAGTAAGCGTCTTCTAATTTCATGGCTGCAGTCACCATCTGCAGTGATTTTGGAAATATTACTCAGCAGCAAAAAGGAATAACATATGGATAGTTCCCCAAACAGTAAATAATCTTGAAACAATTATGGTTACTGATAGAAGGTGGGGGGAAAAAACCAAAACTCATACTGATTACATTTATATAAAATTCTAGATAAAGCAAACTAATAAATTATAAAATAAAACAAATCAATAGTTGCATGTGCATTAGGGATGGACAAGAGGAAGAGATCATTATGGAACATGAAAAAACTTTTGTGGGTAATGATATGTTCATTACCTTAGCTGTTCTTACAATGGGCTTCCCTGGTGGCTCAGAGAGTAAAGCGTCTGCCTGCAATGCAGGAGACCTGGGTTCAATCCCTGGGTCAGGAAGATCCCCTGGAGAAGTAAATGGCAACCCACTCCAGTACTCTTGCCTGGAAAATCCCATGGACAGAGAAACCTGGTAGACTATAGTCCATGGGATCGCAAAGAGTCAGACACGACTGAGCGACTTCACGACCATGACGAAGTGCAGTTTATTCTCTTTCAATTATAAACGAATAAGGCTGTTAAGAGATAAGATGGTTCTACATAAAAATCTGGATCTCCAATTTCTTTGGGAAAACCAACCAACCGTATATGTGTGCTGCAGGCAGTTCCAAGGTGGGGTGATTCTGAGGCTGGTGAAATCCATTTCAGCTAGCTCACGTAGAGTCAATACTGTCTATGGGAAACAGAAACTTTTGGAAAACTGCAGTAGCTTCTAGATCTTTTCCACAGAAGCTGGGTCATGTCCCACGCTGAAACCACCAGGGGGTAAGCAACGTGGATCCCCGGTGGGTTCATATCATTCATGATTCCCTGTAGGAAATAAGAGAGAGAGAGAATGTCAGTTGGACTCAGCTAAGAACATTGGCACAGGAGCCACACGGTCTTTAGTCTATCTGCTGGTAGACGTGGGGCAGTTTCTGCAACAGACACTAGCAATGATATACCTCAGGCCAAGGGAAGGTCCTAGGAAGGTTAGAAAATATAAAGTAGCTCCTGAAGACTTCCCACATACCTGCTAATTGATATTTTCTCGCCCGTGGATGTATGAAGTTCAACTTCTGGTTGTTGGTTCCATTACAAAGGCTACTTTCAGAGTTTTTCTTTTATGCGTCCTACTATGTCGAGCAAGGAGAAAGCACATTCCCCACTCTCGTAAGGCCTGTCTCTAGTGTAAGGTTCTGGTGCTAAAAGAAAAAATAAACTCAGGCAAAGGAACACCAAAACTGCTACACCATGAGACCTTTCTTCACTTGAACTTTAGGCTTGTATTTAGGCACTTTTGAATTCTCACTTTAGTTCTAATTGTTGGTTGATTTTCTTGAGTTGGTTATATAGATATTCAGATCCTTTGCAAGTAATATTTCATTTCATAGTTTGCAGCTTTTGTGTCCAACAAAAAGAGTGCTTAAGATCTTAAGTGCTTAAAATCTTCTCTTAGCAAATTTCATGTATATAATGCTATAATATTAAGTAAGTCACAATGTAGTACTTTGGATTCCAAGAGCTTTTTCATCTTATAACTTACAGTTTGACCCTTTGACCAACTTCTCCCACCATCTAGTCCCTGGCAACCACCATTCTACTGTCTGTTTCTATAAGTTTAACTTTTTTGAGATTCCTCATATAGTATGTCTTTCTGTGTCTGTCTTGTTTCACTTAGTGTAAGGTACTCTAGGCTCATCCATATTGTTACAGGTGGCAAGACTATTTTCTTTTATATGGTTCAATAGTATTTCATTCGATATCACGTTTTCTTTATTCCATCTATGAACTGACATTTAGGATGTTTCCATATCTTGGCTAATGTGAGTAGTGTTGCAGTAAACATGCGAGTGCAGAAATTTCTTTGAGACACTGATTTTGTTTCTTCTGGATATATACTCAGAAGTGGGATTGTTGGATCTTATGGTAATTAATCTTTAATAAATGTGAAGTGAAAGTGTTATTTGCTCAGTAGTGTCCAATTCTTTGAGACTCCATGAAGTGTAGCCAGCCAGGCTCCTCTGTCTGTGGAATTCTCCAGGCAAGAATACTGGAGTATCCACTCCATTCTCTAGGGGATCTTCCCGACCCAGAGATCGAACCTAGATCTCCTGTATTGCAAACAGATTATTTACCATTTTAGCCACCAGGGAAGCCCTTATTCTTAAATAATAGATTACTTAATAGTTACCCATTTTCATTATTGATGTTGTTTATTTATACCTGCCTTCTCCTCTAAACAAAGTTTAGTATTTTTAATCATTCTTGTAAAAAATTATTTATCTTTTAATTGAATTTATGGTTTTATTTCTTTTTTTTTTCATTTGGCTTCATAATTTCTTCTATTTAGAGTGTTTTATTTTCTTATTATTTTTCTCAGTTCATTTATTTTCAGGGCTTCTAGTGTCCTAGTTGGAGAAGGCAATGGCACCCCACTCCAGTACTCTTGCCTGGAAAATCCCATGGATGGAGGAGCCTGGTAGACTGCAGTCCATGGGGTCTCAAAGAGTCAGACACGACTGACTTCTTTCACTTTTCACTTTCATGCATTGGAGAAGGAACTGGCAACCCACTCCAGTCTTCTTGCCTGGAGAATCCCAGGGATGGCGGAGCCTGGTGGGCTGCCATCTCTGGGGTCGCACAGGGTCAGATACGGCTGAAGCGACTTAGCAGCAGCAGCAGTAGCAGCAGCAGCAGTGTCCTAGTAAATGTAGCTAAAGCTAGACATCTTTCTTTTATTGCTGATTTAGCTGAAACACTTAGGTTTGAAATGTAGTAGTAGTGTGGTTCATTTTTTTTTTTAAATAAAAATTTGGCAATTTCCATTTTGAATTCCGCTTTTACTTCAAATTACTCAAAATTGTGCATTTATTTTTTGAGATATTTGTTGTAGTGTTCTGTATGCATTACCTTTTTGACACTAATTTTTCTAATATTATTTTATTGTATTTTGTTTGTGATTCTTGTTTGGTAGTTTTGTGGAAATTTGAAATTTTATTTTTGCTTTAACTCATGTTTGTGTTGATTTCTGTGACTGCTTGAAAATAAATTTTATTTACCTCATCTCTGCACACATATAAATAGATATGTTAGCTTAAGTTTGGTGTTGGGTTATGTGCATGCTTTTCCCAGTTCTTTAAATTGATGGTTTCTGAGATATGTGTGTTACCTTGTTCCACTTTCAGTTAATCCTTATAGTTCTACTAAATTTTGCCTGATTAAACTTAGAATGGAAGGTTTTATTTAGGACTGACCCATCTAACACCAGAATTTGTTTTAAATCTTTACCATTTACCAACAGTAAGATAATGAAACTACCCCTTAGACTGGTAGCCCTGTCTATTGGTCATTCCAAATTGGGTCTTTTTCTTGCTAATTTTCAATCCCTGACAGTCCTTTTCCACTTTTCATATTTCCTCTATTACAGAGGAAATCATGGCATTTTTTCACTTTGTGAAGGTGACAAGGTAGGAAAGAAACTATTAAATTTTTTTGACTTGGTCATAACCTCTAAATATATTGACTCTGAATAAAAATTATTTGTATTCCTCTGAACCTATATGTTTGAAGTTATAAAGACAAAATTTGTTTGTTTATTTCCATCCATTTCTGCTGAGTCATGCAAAATAGCCATCTAAGTTATAGTCAAAGAGTGGAAAGAAATATTCAGAATGAGGGAAAAATTGTATAGTTTTTCCTAAATATCATTCTATCTCTTTGCTGGTCCTGATTACACTGTTCCTTTTTTTTATGACCTGTTCTCCCTTTTACTCCTTCTTCTTGCTACAACCCACAAAATCAGGCACTTTGAAGAATAAAACAACTTTATGACCTTTATCAAGATGAAGGAGATTCACCACACTGATTACTGAGCAGAAGAAATTATAAAATGGAACTTTTAATATTTTAAAGCCATTTGGAATACAGTTCGCATGAATGATTCTGTACGATGTACAAATCAGTGGAGACATGATGACCCTAGAGAGTTTACTCTAACAACTATGGGAGGAAGACATGTGGGCGTAACTTTTAATTGCATATTTAATTGACCTTGTAGGCAAATGAATCTCATATTTTGAACTGAGTACATTTACATGAAGATTTGAAAATATTTTTATCTAAAAAAGTTACTCAGACTACTTTGTGGTATACTAAAGTCATATAATGTCTATACTCTGCACTCTTTTGATAGAGCTAAGACAACCACCATCTTGCTTTGTAGAAGAGAGGTGAAGTAGTTAGGAGATAAGATAAAGCATATTTCTGCCAGCATTTTTAGTAGTTTATGATAAATAACTTTATCAAGGACTTTCTAAAAAATTTTTCAGGTATCATTTTGAAACTATCAGATTTATAGTTAATATAGCTAAGATGTATAATTTTAAGGAGGCTTATTACTTTTCCAGCCAATTGGATATTAATGTAATATACAATCAAATAAAATCACTAACTTTGGCACATATGTTTTCACTTTGAATAAGCTAAAGAAATTGTTTTAAAGAATAAATTATTTTTTTCCAAGGTCACTTGTCTTAAGAGACTTTTAAAGGCATCTTTTAAGGACTAAAAAGTAACATATTTAGAAAATTAGCATTGACTCATATAAAAGTAGGTCCTAGCCAAGGTCTTGTGTATAAGGGGAAGTAGAAAAATAATTTTATAAGTTATAAGGTAAGAAATGATCACTGATCATTGAGAGAAAGCAGAAATATTTTCTCAGACCCAGAACATAAACCAGGAAGTCACTTGCCATGATTGTCAGTGCTGTCGTGTGAAAATGGAGACCTCTAAAGGCACATTGGAACTGTGACCTATTAGAACTGCAGCTCAGTTAATATGAGTACATTTCTATTTAGAATTTTTACATGAGTTGCAGTGATGACTCAGCATATAAACCACGAAACATCTGACAATGCTTAATGTCATAGCCCATACACTGCCATCTTAGGCTGCCTTAAAATAAATAATGTCCCAGGAGGGGAGAGTCCCACTGTATTACTGAACAGAAGATGTTCAGTTCAGTATTTTCTGAATTCATTTGAGGTGTAGCCCAGGGAAAGGAACCCAGAGCAATGAAGTAAGGAAAGGGAACAGTATTTTTTTATCTTTTAGCCAAGAGTAAAGATTTCAGGGAACATCAATTGTATTCTTTCAAAAATCTTAGAGCTCTTATAGAGAAAACAATTTGACTTAGTTTGCTTTGTTTTACCAGATAGTAATAAAGATACCAGCTTACTAGATGTATGGTCTAGTATAATATAGCTTTATACCTATATACAAACACTGAGATAGCACTGTAGACCTGATTTGCCTATGAATTTTTGGCTGAAATTTATGGACAGTCATTTCTAGACACTGGATAGACAACATTGCATAAAGTAGGGTGCATAGAGCCTTCCCTTAACATATCAGGAAGAATAATGCTCCCAGTGATGTAGGAAAGTAATGGCATAAGTCTCTACTCCCAACACAAAATCAGAGCAAGAAGAGGACATTTTTTTTTTAATAGATTCTTCCATAAGCTTGGATTTTCCCATAGTTTCTGCTTTAACATCTTATTATTTTATTCTTTGGAATCTAGACAATTTAGCAATCACCTTTAAAAGACCTTTGGAAAATACTTGGTCCCATTTGTACATGCCTTGGAACAATTTTAAATTGCAGATATAAATCTAATATGCAGTTGCCATTTTACTTTGAAGTAAAATCAAGCCTCCTCATATAATAAATATTCTTGTTAATTCACTATATATACACATGTATATCTAATCTATATATTAATGTGTATACACACAAACACATATATTGTGGATCTAAGCTAAGAATTGGGTGCAGTGGTGAAGTAGAGAGTGAAACAAATCAGCTGGGTAGACTTCCTGGCCAAGTTCTGTATCTGTGCAAGTGTGGACTGTGGGTCCAGACCCACTGTTGGAGAGGAGTCATCGAATCTGGGACCGGATCCAGCAGGTGTCTGGCCACGCCTCTCCTCCCACTTGTAGTGGGAGATGTGTGCTTCTGTGTTTATATTTAGATGACGTGGAGGAAAGCCCATAGGCTCTGTGTACTTGCACATCCTCGTGAAAACTGATGTTTACCTATGTGAATGGCAGTCCTACGTGGCTCCTACCCTGCAACTTGCCAGCCGGCTGTGTCAATACACAGAAGGTGCTTGTCACAGTCGTAGTTCTGCAGCGTCCCCCTCCCCCCACCATGTGTGCTCCACATTGTTGTCCAACCCCTTCCCCTGGAAATGAGCAAGGAGCAGTGGCTGTTCTCCTTTGTCCAGGACTCCATTCTCCACCCACTCTTTCCTTTTTTTTACTCACAAATTAATGTTCCTTCCCCCTCCAGTTTCTGACTTGCTATCAGTAACGTACTTGTGTGCCTTCTCAGAGGTGCCTGTTGTACATTTGTCCTCAGATGGTCATTCAGAAAATGGTCATTTTATATGAGTTTTCATGGAATTGGTTCTAATAAATTATCCTTCTGTCACATGTTATTAAAAACCAACCAACCAAGCAGCAGTTTGGGGTTCAGGACTCTTTAAAAGGAATCTTGGTGCCCCCAGATCTTCCTTAACAGCAAAGGATTTAAGGATATTCCCTTACAATGAGGAGCATATTAAAAGATGAAGGTCCATGCCATCTGTGCCATCTCTTCTTTAATTGTAACTCAGGCTCATGATATTGATATTTGTTTTAGAATGTTCTAACAGTTAAGAGATTTTTAAAAATGGATTAGACTGCCTAATAGAGTAATGAATGTCATGTTGCTGAGAAGGTTCAGGAAGGTGCTGTATGAACACTACCTTTCAAGTTTGCTTTAGGGGGATTCCTCAATTGATTTTGAGTCTGGACTAGATAGAAAGCAAGTGCTTTCCAACATATACTAGTGATTTTTTTCATATTATGAGAAAAACGTGGATTTAATAAAAGCAGAAAAAATTTAAAATCTTTGTGAGGCAGTGATTTATATTGTAGTTTTTCACAGAAGCCTAAGATTTTCTTTTTATGAGGTTTACTAGGGGGGAAAATGCTTTAAAAATAATATCTCTATTTGCTTTGTGGGTGTTTTCTGTTGTTAGGAATAGCCATACTCTCTATAATAGATATGTGTCTAAGCATTGAAAGCTATTTCTAATTAGTAATAATTTCCCCTTTATTCCTCACTAGATATAGTAAACACTGTGCTGTGCAATATATAATTTTATCTACATTCTGTTAAATAACAGAAGGCAAATTTGTGGCTCTGATTCAGAAAACACAGCCCTTTAATTAAATCATTAACCAGATTTAACATATTCTTCCAAATAAACATATGTTGAAATAAGTAGTGTATATTTCTCTTGCTTTAGAGAGAGACAATTCTAATTTCATTTCTAGTTTTAGTTAGCAGTTACTTTGTGTGTGTGTGTGTGAAACTCATAAGAAATGCGTTTTTGATTTTTTTCCACAGAGGGATAAAAAAGGATTCCTTTTCTGGCTCAGTTTTCATGTATATTATCTTTTAAAAGGAAGATGAAGGAAATCACATTTGCTCCACATGTTGGGGGTTATTCATCACTTTTGGGGAAGATTGTTGGTTTAGGGGGAAGAAAGATCAAAGATGACAGCTGAAGAGTTGTACTTAAGGTCTTTGGGGGACTTAGTGCTTTGGGGCTTCAAAAGAGACAATGAAGACCTGTAAGACTTAGAAAGCAAAACCTAGCGATAGTTTTTTATTGTGTACAGTTCACATATTTGAGACATTTAATTTACAAAAAGTTTAAACTGAAAATTGTTATTGGGTATAATGGATGGATGTAGACTGAAGTTCACTAAAAGAGAAAATTCTGTAAATAGTAAGCACTTCCATGACATTCAGAGCCAATGAAAATCTAATACCTATCATGTTTTTGTGATTAGATATGCACTTATTAATGATCACCGTGTCCTCTGTGTTGCTATTTTTCACTAACTTAGGTAGATTTTACAAACTTCTTTTGTGTTGTTGTAAAATTTATATTATTAAAAAATAAATGCGAACAAACAAAAATTATGACCATGCAGCTCCTTAACTACAGCTTCAGCATTTTCTGGCTCATTACCTTTTTATAGGCATAGCTGGTGGTTCAGGTGAGGCCTGGCAGCTGTGTATGGGTAAGAGGAGGATGCATAGCCTGTTGTCATCTGTGCATGGGTCAGTGGCTTGTCACATAACTGCAGTTTAGTGCTACATAGTGCTCAATAATGAAGATAACATTAGAGATAATTAAGGAAACTGTTTTTCCAGCTCTTTGATTACTTCTGCCTTCTTTGTCTCCCAATACTTCACATTTACTTCACAGCTGAGTGCATTTCAGCATCTTCCCTTTCTGGTATGTGACATTAGAACTCTGCTCACTTGATACTTCAGTAACACTCGTTGCTTTTTCAGCATATTTCAAAGCTTTTTTCTTTCCTTAATTTTGAGCCACCAATTACTGAGAACCTATTACTCCTTCACTGCAGAGTATAGAAAGATTAATTAAATGTGATCCTTCTCCACAAAAAGCATAAATAATGGGAGTTCAAATTGGTATCTCACAGAAAAGGACAAGTGAAAATTGAGCAATAGAGAGATTGCTCTCTATTGCTCTCTCTATTGCCAGATAGTCTGGTGAAATTAGAGGAGGTTTCTGGGCCTTGAAAATGAGCAAAGCACCTGATAGATGGATAAGACGAAGAGTTGCTGTTACTATGTGCTCTCCTTTCCATCTTCTACTCTCTTGGATGCACGGTGTCAGTCTTTAGTCCCCCGGTTCAATTCAGTCACTCAGTTGTGTCCAACTCTTTAGTCCCTACGTGTTGCCTAAACCCACTTGTTACAGCTGCCTCCATATTATCAAATCCAGGGGTCAGCTGTCATTCCTCACCTTGACCAAGTCCATCTGTCTTTCTTGAAAAGCTTTTTTTCTTGGATTATGGGACACTGCACCACCCTCCTGATTTTCCCTTGCCTTGGTGGCCACTTGTTTTCTAGCTTTCTCTGTTGTAACCTGCTTTTTTTTTTATGCTCGTGCTCTTTGCGATCCCATAGACTGTAGCCCACCAGGCTCCTCTGTCCATGGGAGTTTCCAGGCAAGAATACTGAAGTGGGTTGTCATTTCCTCCTCCAGGGGATCTTCCCAACCCAGGGATCAAACCCATATCTCCTCTGTCTCTTGCATTGGTAGGTGAATTCTTTACCATGGAGCCACCTCGGAAAACCTTTTACAAGTCTCTAAATTTTGATGTGCCCCAGAGCTGAGTACACAGACCTCTCTCTGCACCATTTCAATAGGTCAGTGGTTCTTAAACCTGGTTGCACCTTAGAAGACATTTTAAAAGTCACTGTTATCCTGTGCCCCCCACCCCAGGATTCAGATTCAATTGGTCTGGGGATAGGGAGATGAAAGTAAACGTGAAGTTGCTCAGTCATGTCCAAGTCTTTGTGATCCCATGGACTGTAGCCCATGAGGCTCCTCCATCCATGGAATTTTTCTGGGCAAGAGTACTGGAGTGGGTTGCATTTTCCTTCTCCAGAGGATTTTCCTGACCCAGGGATCGAAGCCGGGTCTCCCACGTTGCAAGCAGATGCTTTTTACCATCTGAGCCATGAGGGAAGCTCCTAAGAAAGAAAATGAAGTCTATTAGTTGTATCCGACTCTTTGTGACCCCATGGACTGTAGTCTACCAGGCTCCTCCATCCATGGGATTTTTTGGGCAAGAGTATTGGAGTGGGTTGCTATTTCCTTCTCCGGGAGATCTTCCTGACCCAGAGATTGAACCCGGGTCTCCTGCACTGTAGGCAGATGCTTTAACATCTGAGCCACCAGGGATGGGGAGATATTAATATTTTATTTTAAACTTCCTTCA
The DNA here is from genome assembly GCA_006410675.1 of Oreotragus oreotragus. Lineage (NCBI taxonomy): Eukaryota > Metazoa > Chordata > Mammalia > Artiodactyla > Bovidae > Oreotragus > Oreotragus oreotragus. The sequence goes on from SJYX01004651.1 coordinate 48,617, forward strand.
GTCGAATGTGTGAGCAGGTTGAGAATTACTGAATGGAGTGATTTCATCCTGTTCAGTGACTCCAGATGACACAATAAAATCTGATGATTCAAATGGAAGTCTCCAGCTTTGAGCTCTCCTTTGAGCTCCAGACTCATAACTAAAGGATTATTAGACATTTCTACTTTACAGTCTAATGACCGTTTCAAAGTTAGCAGGTCCAAAACCTTTTGATTCTCCATCCAAATCTCTTCCAGTGTTTCTTATCTTGGAAGAAGGCACATGTCATAACGCACCCTGTTGCTGAGGGCCCAAACCTAGGACTTATCCAGGATTCCTCTCATTCTTTCATTTCTTATATCCAATTCTCAGCCAACTTCTTTGGCTCTGTTTTTGAAATTAATCTTTAATTTACTCATTTCTTACTACCTCTACCCAAGTTTCCCTATTTTAAGCCACAGTCATCTCTTACTTAGACTGGTCCCATAGCTTCCTAACTTGTCTCTTATGTTCATTCTTCCCACCACCTCGCAGTCCCTATATGCCTGCACAGTGATCTTTCTGAAAAAATGAATAAAATTGCATCATTCCTCTGCTCTCCTCCAAACGCTTTTCCATCACACTAAGAATAAGAGCCATATCTTTACCATGGTCCATAGCCTTGAAAAATTGACTTCTGGTTGCTCTGACCTTGTTTCCTACCTTCTTTTTGGAAAACCCTCAAGGTGCATCAGCCACACTGTTTTCCTTGCTTTTCCTCTAATACCTCATGTATGCTTTTGTCAAGGGTCTTTGTACCTACTGTTATATAGATCCCAATATATCATATGATTCAGATGATTGTTCAAATGTTATTCCCTTCAGGGAAGAGTTCCCTGAGTGCTTGATTATAGGGAGTAACTTCTATCCCCTTATTTTTATTTTTCATACCGGACACTTTATTATATGTTCACTTATTTAAATCCTGTCTTATCTTTAGAATGTAAGTCCCTTACTGTAGGAACATTGTTTTCTTCACCATCACATTTCTAGGATCAAAAACAGCATCTTGCAGGGACTTCCCTGGTGGTCCAGTGATTAACACTCTGTGCTTGCAATACAGGCGACTGGGGGCAAGGGTTTGATCCCAAGTCAGGGATGCCATATGGCATGGCCAAAAAAAAAAAAAAAAAAAGAAAGAAAGGAAGACCCAGCATCTTGTATGTGGTAGTTAGGTACTCACTAAAAGAACTGATGAATGTGTGTATGAATGTGAAAGGAGAGATTTTAGCCGATTTTAGCCAAGGAGCAGTATAAACAATGACATGGAAATAAGAACAAATAGCTAGTTAGGGAGAAGAAAGCATTTGGCTGAAGGGTGGCAGAAATAGTTCTAGAAAAAGAAGTAAAAACTAGGATGTGGAGAGCCCTAAATGACAGATGTGGATTTCAGGAAATGGGGAGCAACCAAAGATCTTTTTGGTGGGTTGCTCATTTGTTGATGTCTTTTTTCAATTGCTGAGTCATGTCCAACTCTTAGTGATCTCATGGACTGCACCACGCCAGGCATTCCTGTCCTTCACTTTTTCTCGGAGTTTGCTCAGATTCATGTCCATTGAGTCAGTGATGCTATCCAACTATCTTATGCCCTGCTACACTCTTCTTTTGCCTTCAATATTTCCCAGCATCAGGGTCTTTTCCAGTGAGTCAGCTTGTCACATCAGGTGGCCAGATTATTGCAGTTTAAACTTTAGCATAAATCCTTCTAATGACTACTCTAGGTTGATTTCCTTTAGGATTAACTGATTTGATTTCCTTGCAGTCCAAGGAACTCTCAAGAGTTTTCTCCAGCACCACCATTGGAAAGAATCAATTCTTCAGTGCTCAGCCTTCTCTATGGTCTAACTCTCACATCCCTACATTACTACCCATAGCATATCCATAGGAAGTACCCATAGCATAGACTATATAGACATTTGCCAGGAAAGTGATGCCTCTGCCTTTTTTTTTTTTTTTTTAGCAAAATTCTCAGTCTTTATTTTGTATGTATGTATTTTTACATGGTTTATGTCATACTATATAAGTAGTGTTTTATCTTACTTTTTATTTTATTTATTTGTTTTAAATGAATCTGTCTAGGTTTGACATAGTGTTCTTTACAAGGAACAAATGTCTTTTAATTCCATGGCTACAGTCACCATCCACAGTAATTTTGGAGCCCAAGAAAATGAAATCTGACACTGTTTTGACATTTTCCCCATCTATTTGTCATGAAGTGATGGGACCGGAAGCCATGATCTTAGTTTTTTGTATGTTGAGTTTTAAGCCAGATTTTTCACTCTTCTCTTTCACCCTCATCAAGAGGCTCTTCAGTTCCTCTTCGTTTTCTGCCATTAGAGTGGTATGATCTGCATATCTGAGGTTATTGATGTTTCTCCTGGGAATCTTGATTCCAGCTTGTGATCATCCTATCTGGCATTTCACATGATGTACTCTGCATGTAAGTTAAATAAGCAGTGACAATATACTGCCTTGTTGTACTCCTTTCCCATTTTTGAGCTAGTCAGTTGGTCCACCTCTGGTTCTGACTGGTGATTTTTGACCCGCATACAGGTTTCTCAGGAGACAGGTCAGATGGTCTGGTACTCCCATCTCTTTATGAATTTTCCACAGTTTATTGTGATCCACACAGTCAAAGATTTTAGCATAGTCAAGGATGCAGAAGTACATATTTTTCTGAAATTCCCTTGCTTTTTCTATGATCAAATGGATGTTGGCAATTTTATCTCAGGTTCCTCTGCCTTTTCTAAATGCAGCTTGTACATCTGGAAGATCCTGGTTCACGTACTGCTGAAGCCTAGCTTGAAGGATTTTGAGCATTATTTTGTTAGTATGTGAAATGAGCATAACAGTATGGTAGTCTGAACATTCTTTGACATTGCTCTTCTTTGGGATTGGAATGAAAACTGACCTTTTCTAGTCCAGTGGCCACTGCTGAGTTTTCCAAATTTGCTGACATATATATAGAATGTAACACCTTCACAACATCAGGATTTGAAATAGTTCAGCTAGAATTCCATCACCTCCACTAGCTTTGTTTGTAGAAATGCTTCCTANCTTTGGGATTGGAATGAAAACTGACCTTTTCTAGTCCAGTGGCCACTGCTGAGTTTTCCAAATTTGCTGACATATATATAGAATGTAACACCTTCACAACATCAGGATTTGAAATAGTTCAGCTAGAATTCCATCACCTCCACTAGCTTTGTTTGTAGAAATGCTTCCTAAGGCCCACTTGACTTCATACTTCAGGATGTCTGGTTCTAGGTGAGTGACCTCACCATCATGGTTATCTGGGTCATTAAGACCTTTTCTGTATAGTTCTTCTGTGTATTCTTACCCCCTCTTTTTAATCTCTTCTGCTTCTGATAGGTCCTTACCATTTCTGTCCTTTATTATGCCTGTACTCACATGAAATGTTCCCTTGATATCTCTGATTTTCTTGAAGAGATCTTTAGTCTTTCCCATTCTATTGTTTTCCTCTGTTTCTTTGCATTGTTCCTTTAAGAAGGCCTTTTTATCTTTCCTTGCTATTCTCTGGAACTCTGCATTAGGTTGTGTATATCTTTCCCTTTCTCCTTTGCCTTTTGCTTCTCTTCTTTTCTCAGCTGTTTGTAAAGCCTCTTCAGACAACCACTTTGCCTTTTTGCATTCTTTTTCTTTGGGATGGTTGTGGTCACCACCTCCTATACAATGTTATGAACTTTTGTCCATAGTCCTTCAGGCACTCTTTCTACCAGATCTAATCCCTTTAATCTATTTGTCACTTCCATTGTATAATCCTCAGGGATTTGATTTAGGTCAAACCTGAATGGGCTAGCAGTTTTCCCTACTTTTTGCATATTAAGCCTGAATTTTGCAAGAAGGAGCTCATGATCTGAGCCACAGTCAGTTCCCAGTCATGTTTTTGCTCACTGTATAGAGCTTATCCATCTTCGGCTGCAAAGAATATAATCAGTCTGATTTTGGTATTGACCATCTGGTGATATCCATGTGCAGAATCATCTCTTGTGTTGTTAGAAGAGGGTGTATGCTATAAGTGTGTTCTCTTGACAAAACTCTGTTAGCCTTTGCTCTGCTTCATACTGTACTCCAAGACCAAAGTTTACTGTTAGTCCAGGTATCTCTTGACTTCTACTTTTGCATTCCAATCCTCAACATCTATTTTTGGTGTTAGTTGTAGAAGGTATTGTAGGTCTTCATAGAACCAGTCAACTTCAGCTTCTTTGGCATAAATAATTTGAGCATAGACTTGGATTACTGTGTTGTTGAGTGGTTTACCTTGGAAACAAACCAAGATCTTTGTGTCGTTTTTTGAGGTTGCAGCCAAGCAGTGCACTGAGACTGTTGACTGTGAGGTCTACTCTCTTTCTTCTAAGGGGTTCTTGCCCACAGTAGTAGTCATCTGAATTAAATTCATCCATTCCCATTCATTTTAGTTCACTGATTTCTGAAATGTCAGTGTTCACTCTTGACATCTCCTGCTTGACCATGTCCAATTTATCTTGATTCTTGGAGCTAACATTCCAGGTTCCTGTGGAATATTGTTCTTACAGCACTGGACTTTACTTTCACAACCAGACACATCCACAATTGAGGATCATTTCCGCTTTGGCCCAGCCACTTCATTCTTTCTGGAGCTAATAATAATCGCCATCTGCTCCTCCTCAGTGGCATATCGGACACCTTCCCACCTGAGTGCTCATCTTCTGGTGTCATATCTTTTTGACTTTTCATACTATTAATGGGGTTTTCACAGCAACAATACTGGAGTGGTTTGCCATTGTCTCCTCCAGTGGAGCACATTTTGTTAGAACACTCCACTATGACCTGTCAGTCTTCAGTGGCCCTGCACAGCATGACTTACATAGCTTCATTGAGGTATGCAAGCCCCTTCTCCATGACAAGGCTGTGATCCATGAAGGGGTCAATCATTTGATTGAAGTTAAAAATCAAAAGATTTGATAACTGAATAAAAATGGTTAAGGGAAAAGGAAGTTATATATGATTCTCCAATATTAGGTTTGGATAATTGAAAGGATGTTAATGGTACCAACAAAGAGAAGGCAGAAGATAGTTCGATTTTGTTGTTTTATTACTTAGTATAATTGGTAGATTTTTGGGCTTCCCATGTGTATCAGTCATAAAGTATCTGCCTGCCAATGAAGGAGATATGAATTTGGTCCATGGGTTGGGAAAATCCCCTGGAGGAGAAAATGGCAACCTGCTCCAGTATTCTTGCCTGGAGAATTCATGTACAGAGGAGCCTGGTGGGCTACAGTCTATGGGGTGGCAAAAAAGTCAGACACCATTTAATGACTAAACAACAGTTGGTATATTTGAACATTAGAAAAATAATCCTTTTAATTCAGGATATCTTAAGTTTAAGATACTTGGGAAAGTCATGTGGAGATGTCAAAGAGTCAATTGTACATGAGGATGTGGAACTTGAGAGTGAAGTCAGGGCTTAAGTTCAGGATTTGAAAGTTCTGCCAAAAGAGATAAGGTGATATGGGTGCAGATATGAATATCAACTAGGAAACTGTGACATAAGAATTAAGAACCTACTATGGAATCTTAGAAAATGTCACTTTAAAAGAAGTTGTGAGGGGTTGCCTCAGTGGTAAAAATTCTGCCTGCCAATGCATGAAACTTGGGTTTGATCCCTGGTCTGGAAAGATCCCACATGCTGCAGAGCAACTAAGCCTGTGTGCCCCAACTACTGAGCCTGTGTGCCTTAGAGCCCATTTTCCGTAACAAGAAAATAGTAGGGCCTGCTCAGAGCAACTAGAGAAAAGTCCGTACAGTAACAAAGACCCAGCGTAGCCAAAAATAAGCACATTTTTAAAAAATCTATGATGTGAGAACTAAAAACATTGGAAAACGAAAGATTGTTCAGAGAAATATGTGGAAATCTCCCATAGATTACAACATCATGAAAGCCAGGGGAATAAAGAGTGAAAAGAAAGAGAAGTTAATCAGTTTACATGCTGCAGAGAATCTGAGGAGGATAAAGAAGTAGTTTTTAATTAGAAAAAGAAAAATTGACTTATCTATGCTGATATGGATTAGTAGCTTAGAAGATATTTTAAAAAAAGAATGTAGGGGGATGATATTATAAGGTACCAGGGTTAAGAAAAGAATGCTTAAAGAGATAAATGGAAAAAAAAAAATGAACCATACTATCAACTCAAGCAAAACTAGTTTTAGAGTAAGAAACTAAATTTTCAGGAAGGGAGTGTGGGTCATCCACAGAGTAGAGCCCTGTGCATCAAACTGCAAAGTAGCTATGTGAGCCCTGAAAAGAAATACAGATGTATCATCTACTGCCTGAGGAAGGAAAAATAAGAGGAAGAAAAGAAAAGAAGAGGAGAGGAGAGAAGAGAGAGAGGTGGATGGGGTAGAGGTGGAAACACATATTAAATAGTTAAAATCCCAGTAAGTTTGGAAATAAAATTATCTATTGAGATTTGGCAGAGAGTGAGGTGGGAGAGGAGTTGACTAACATAGGTGAAAGGATTATGATCAACACTACATTGACACCTTTTTTTTCTAGACCAGGATTTTAATAAATGATGTATGTAAACTTTCATGTAAATTTATAAAAATACATGAATAAAATACCACATTTAAATGTAGAATCTATCACTGTTGTAGTTTATAAAGATATTTTTCTCTTTGCATGATAAGAAAAGTATGTCTTGATATTTCTTAAAAAACATTTTTCTGAATGAAGAGGAACATTCATTTATGTTGATGTTTTTAATAATGATACCAGTGAGTCTTCAATTCCAGGTCCAGCTGTGAAATATTTACTCATAAATAATTAAAGACCTCCATTTCTTACAGAGGAGCATCACTGTAGTTTTCCTAACTGTATAGAAATTAGGTAAACAGTTCGACAATTATTCCTCATAATGAGTTGATTCATGTAAAATGCTTAGAACTTAGGGCTGCTGCTGCTAAGTCACTTCAGTCGTCTCCGACTCTGTGTGACCCCATAGACGGCAGCCCACCAGGCTCCCCCGTCCCTGGGATTCTCCAGGCAAGAACACTGGAGTGGGTTGCCATTTCCTTCTCCAATGCATGAAAGAGAAAAGTGAAAGTGAAGTCGCTCAGTCTGTCCGACTGTTAGCGACCCCATGGACTGCAGCCCACCAGGCTACTCCGTCCATTGGATTTTCCAGGCAAGAGTACTGGGGTGGGGTGCCATTGCCTTCCCCAGAACTTAGGGCAGTGCCTGGCATATAGAAGGCAGTCAGTGGATGTTAACTGTAATTCATCATCCTCATTTTTGTTATTTGAAAAAGGTATATGAATTTGGATTATTAAATTATATAAAAATGTTGATTTATCCCATATTTTTGGCTTTGTCATGGATTTGTAATCATTTAAAACATACTGCAAAGACTTCTAACTTTTTGATATCTGATCATAAAAATTTCACCTGTTCATATTCAATATCAAGATACTGATCAATATATATTTGATATCATATAACTATCATATTTAATCTCATGAGAATTGCACTATCAGTTCAGTTCAGTTCAGTTGCTCACATTAAAACATACTGCAAAGACTTCTAACTTTTTGATATCTGATCATAAAAATTTCACCTGTTCATATTCAATATCAAGATACTGATCAATATATATTTGATATCATATAACTATCATATTTAATCTCATGAGAATTGCACTATCAGTTCAGTTCAGTTCAGTTGCTCACTCTTGTCCGACTCTTTGCGACCCCATGAATCGCAGCACACCAGGCCTCCCTGTCCATCACCATCTCCCGGAGTTCACGCAAACTCACGTCCATTGAGTCAGTGATGCCATCTAGCCATCTCATCCTCTGTCATTCCCTTTTCCTCCTGACCCCAATCCCTCCCAGCATCATTATAGCTTAGCATTAAATATACTGTTAAATTAAGTAGCTAAGCCTTCTGAAGGAGAAGGCAATGGCAACCCACTCCAATACTCTTGCCTGGAAAATCCCATGGATGGAGGAACCTGGTAGGCTGCAGTCTATGGGGTCACTAAGAGTTGGACACGACTGAGCGACTTCCCTTTCACTTTTCACTTTCATGCATTGGAGAAGGAAATGGCAACCCACTTCAGTGTTCTTGCCTGGAGAATCCCAGGGATGGGGGAGCCTGCTGGACTGCCGTCTAGGGGGTCACACCGAATTGGATAAACTGAAGTGACTTTTTGAAATGAATTAATATTTATCAAAATAATACTATTTTGGATACATTAAACATTAATATAAATATTATATATATATAGTTCTACAAAGTTTCATTACAATCATTGCAAATGCATTATTGTAATAAAGAATATCAATGGCAGAAAATGCATTCTTAATCCATCCAGTGTATTTTCATTCTTCAAAATTTTATCCTATAAGAGAAAAAAAATTTTCTTATATTTCAAACTTGAATTTTCTTTATGTATTACAGATAAGATTTTTCTTTTTTTCCACTTTTTTCAGTTTTATTGAAATTTACTTGACATACAACATTTTATCAGTTCAAGATGTACAATGCATTGATTTGCTGTACTTATTGCAAAATGATTACCATTGTAGCATTAGCTAACACCTCCATCATGTCACATAAACAACATTTCTTTTTTGTAGTGAGAACAATGAAATCTACACTATTAGCAACTCTTAAGTATATATTACAGTATTATTAACTGTAATCACTATGCTGTACATTAGATCTTTAGAACTTATTCATCTTATTACTGGAAGTTTCTACCCTGTGAACAACAATATTCTATAAGTCTATATGTCTGTTTTTATGCCATCATATTATTTTGATTCTGTAGCTTTGTAGTATAGTTTGAAATCGGGAAGTGTTATATCTAAAGCTTTGTTTTTCTTTCTCAGGATTCCTTTGAATATTTAGGGTGTTTTTTTCATTCACTTTAAATTATAGGATATTGATGTGAAAAATGCCATTGGAATTTTGATAGGGATTACCTTGAACTTGACTGGGTAGCATGGACCTTTTAACAATATTCTGACCCATGAACACAAGATATCTTTTTTGTTTGTATCTTTTTCAGTTTTTTTCATCAAATCTTATAGTTTTTAGTGTACATATTTTTCACTTCCTTGGTTAAATTTGTTTCAAAGTTCTTTTTATTGTTTTTGGTGCTGTTATGAATGGGATTTAAATAATTTTTTTCAGTTGTCTTTTTGTTGGTATATAGAAATGCAACTGATTTTTGTATGTTGATTTTGTATCCTTTTCAGTTCAGTTCAGTTCAGTCGCTCAGTCGTGTCCGACTCTTTGCGACCCCATGACTCTCAGCACGCCATGCCTCCCTGTTCATAACCATCTCCCGGAGTTCACTCAGACTCACGTCCATCGAGTCCGTGATGCCATCCAGCCATCTCATCCTCAGTTGTCCCCTTCTCCTCCTGCCCCCAATCCCTCCCAGCATCAAAGGCTTTTCCAATGAGTCAGCTCTTCACGTAAGGTGGCCAAAGTACTGGAGTTTCAGCTTTAGCATCATTCCTTCCAAAGAAATCCCAGGGTTGATCTCCTTCAGAATGGACTGGTTGGATCTCCTTGCAGTCCAAGGGACTCTCAAGAGTCTTCTCCAACAC
>SJYX01004652.1:0-12850 GCA_006410675.1 Oreotragus oreotragus
GAGTGAGCCTAAAGGCCTCATTCCATGAGATAAAGACCTATTGCTTATAGTTAGTAAAATTTTAACTTTTCTTCTCAGTTTGCCATTCCCTTCTCCAGGGGATCTTCCCAAACCAAGGACTGAACTCAGATACTCCCACATTGCAGGCGGATTCTTTTCCATTTGAGCCATCAGGGAAGCCCTACACAGAGACTAGCACAGGAGAATAAATGTGTGTTGAATAAATGAGAAAGCAAATAATTCATTTAACTTTCTTAGAAGAGCAAGAGTCTTTTGACTTTAATTTTTAATTTATTAACTGAAGTATAATTGATTTATAATAGCATATAAGTTTCAGGTGTATATATATATACATATATATGTATTATTATTCTTTGTAATATTTTTCTTAATATTATGTAATATTAAGTATAGTTACCAACAACATATCTTTAATCAACTGTACTCCAATACAAACTAAATTTTTTAAAAAAAATTTAAAAAATCATTGAGTATAGTTTCCTGTGCTATATACAGTAGGTCCTTTTTGGTTACCTGTTTACACATAGTAGTGTCAATATGTTAATAGCAGTCTCCTAATTTATCCCCCCCCACACACACCCTCTTTCCCCTTTGGTAATGATGAGTTTTCTGAGTCTGTGAATCTCTTTCTGTTTTGTAAATAAGTTCATTTTTATTCTTTTTTTTTAATTCCACATATAAGCAATATCATTTATTTGCTTTTTCTGGGTTGCTTCCCTTAGCATAATAATTGCTATGTCCATTCATGTTGCTGCAAATGACATTATTTCATGCTTTTTATGGCTAATATTCTATATTACATATAGACAAAATGGAATATATATACATATATATACTGCGTCTTTATCCATTCATCTGTTGATGGACACAGGCTGCTTCCATGTCTTGGCTATCCTAAATAGTGCTGAAATTAACATTACATTGTGTGGATTGTAAATATAGTACTACACAATCTCAGTTTGTTGAATCCACAGATACGGAACCTAAGGAAAGTGAGGGGAAGCAGTAATTTATGAACTTGAAAAAGATGTTATTTGAAGAAAGAAAAGGGGAAAACACCACCATCATTAAAGACCAAAGGCTTATGCCTTGGTGACCTTTTTAAGTCAAGTTTTATTTTTGTAAGGATCATTTTCTTTATATATTATTAGGTTTACAATTAATTTTATTTTTTCCAGTGTTTTTGAGATACAATCGACATAACATTGAGTAAGTTTAAGGTGTACCATGTGATGATTTGGCATATGTTTATCTTGTGTGTGAAATGATTACCATAGCAAGGTTAGTTAACACCTCCATTATATCATATGATTATAATTTCTTTTTTGTGGTGAGAACATTAGAAATTTTCAAGTATAATATATAGCTTTGTTAACTATAATCACCATGGTGTATATTAGGTTGTCAGAACTTATTCATCTTATAACTGGAAGTTTAATAAACTTTATTTTCAAATTAGCTTCTTTAAAAAAAGACTAAAATATGTACATATGTAAGCACCTATGTACACATATATGCATAGACTACATTCAGACTTGTTGATCACTATTTTGTTTCTAAATGCAAAACAGACCATCTGTTAAAAGAATTATTTCAGGGCTTTGCCAAAGGTCCATGCTTTCATGTGTGCTTTGGGTCCCTGCCCTTTTCATGATAAGTTGTTTTTCCCCTTCTTTCTCTTGCCTTTGCCAAAGAATGTGATGCTCTTTCCACTCCATGCTTGGTTTTTTCTGTATTGATTAGCATAAACTGCTACTGGGGATTCTTCAAATTCTGAACTTTCACAACATGTGCTATTCCTAAGGTAACGGAAAAGAAACATGGTCTGGATTTATCAATCGTATTACATCCTTCAGGTAGTATCAGTTGATTTCAGCATTTTCAAAGCTCTATTGTTGAATATGAATTGAGTTTGATACCTTTGGGATAAAAGCTATAAACTCTGGAAAACTTTTCTTAAATGTTCAGATAAATATATGCATATATCTATGTAAACGATATAATCTGTATAGTGCACACACACACACATACACACACACACATATATTTTATCCTTCTGGGGATAAGTTGGGGTAGGGTACACATGGATAGTGATAGTCTAAAAATGGTTCCTGAAGCTATCAGATATTCATCCCTGCTGTTGCTGCTGCTGCTAAGTCACTTCATTCATCCCTAAAACCTATAAATACTATATTTGGAAAAATTGTCTTTATTACTTTGTTTGAAAAAATAATCTTTGTGCAGGTGATTAAGTTAAGGATCTTGAAATGTGGTTATATCCATCTAAAAATGGTTCCTGAAGCTATCAGATATTCATCCCTGCTGTTGCTGCTGCTGCTAAGTCACTTCATTCATCCCTAAAACCTATAAATACTATATTTGGAAAAATTGTCTTTATTACTTTGTTTGAAAAAATAATCTTTGTGCAGGTGATTAAGTTAAGGATCTTGAAATGTGGTTATATCCTGGATTATCCAGGTAGACCCTAAATGCAATTCCATATATCCTTGTAAGACGGAGGCAAGAGGAGATTTGACACCTACAGAAGAGGAAGAGACAAGCTAAACCATGGGAGCAGAAACTGAAGTGATATAGCCACAAGCTGAGAATTGCTGGGAGCCAACAGAATCTGGAAGAAGCAAGAACCAAATTGCCCCTGGAGCTTCCAGAGGAATCACATCTTTTCCAATATCTTGATACTGATCCACTAAAACTGATTTCCAGACTGTAAGTGAATAAATTTCTATTATTTTAAGCCACCAAGTTTGTGGTTATTTGCTATAGCAGCAACGGGAAACATATAAATACACATGCAGAAAACGCACATACAGTATAAATGTGTGACTAAAACCATCACTGCACTTGAACAGAAGAAAAAGGCACCCTCTCTAAGGAATTGGGAGGAATCTCTGAAAGACAAAAATTATACAGGCTGGACTGATTAAAAGCCACAGTCCCAAACCTATGCTTAATTAAACTACTGAAACTATGGAACTTGGTATCAAAAAACTGCACATCGGGAGAATGATGGATGTCAGAGGCAATAAACATGGTGGCTAGCAGGAGCAGGCGAGGTGAGCAGTCCTGCCCTGTGACTCATCACGTGATGGGAGTTGCTTATAGTAGGAGCGAGATGGTTTGGTAAGAGAGAAAGGATGATAAACGATGTGCATGCGACTGCAGACCTGGGAGGAAATGATGAACACCCACACTCGGAAAGAATAGGCACTGAGGTTCCATACTGTCAGCATACCATGTATTCCCCACACTTGCAGTGAAACAATGTTCTGGCAGGCTGCATGAACACCTGCAACCAGATAATCAAAAATAAAACTCCACTACAAAGAAGTGTAAACAATCCAGGATAATAAGTTGTTTGAGGAAGCCAAAACCTAACAGAGAGAGTAAACTCAATGAATGGAAGAAACTAAAACGGAGACACAGAGTTGAGTAAGCTAAATGAGTTTGTTTTTTAATATAATTATATTAAAAAGCAGAGACATTACTTTGCCAACAAAGGTCCGTCTAGTCAAGGCTATGGTTTTTCCAGTGGTCATGTATGGATGTGAGAGTTGGACTATAAAGAAAGCTGAGCACCGAAGAATTGATGCTTTTGAACTGTGGTGTTGGAGAAGACTCTTGAGAGTTCCTTGGACTGCAAGGAGATCCAACCTAAAGGAAATCAGTCCTGAATATTCATTGGAAGGACTGATGCTAAAGCTGAAACTTGAATACTTTGGCCACCTAATGTGAAGAACTGACTCATTTTAAAAGACCCTGATGCTGGGAAAGATTGAAGGCTGGAGAAGGGGACGACAGAGGATGAGATGGTTGGATGGCATCACTGACTTAATGGACATGAGTTTGAGTAGGCTCCGGGGTTGGTGACGGACAGGGAGGCCTGGCGTGCTGCACTCCATGGGATGGCAAAGAGTCAGACACGACTGAGTGACTGAACTGAACTGAACTGAATACCCTTTGGAAGGAATGATGCTAAAGCTGAAGCTCCAGTACTTTGACCACCTCATGCGAAGAGTTGACTCACTGGAAAAGACTTTGATGCTTGGAGGGATCGGGGGCAGGAGGAGAAGAGGACGACAGAGGATGAGATGGCTGGATGGCATCACGATGGACGTGAGTCTGAGTGAACTCCGGGGGTTGGTGATGGACAGGGAGGTCTGGTGTGCTGCTATTCATGGGGTCGCAAAGAGTCAGACACGACTGAGCAACTGAACTGAACTGAACTGAATGAAGATTAAAAGAAGCTGATGCAGTCATAAAGAGTCAACGTCTCTCACAGTGCCCAGACCTGCCCCTTCACAAGGAGTGGAAGAGCAGATTCGAATGAGCCTATCTGCAACCAGGCAGAGCCAGAGTGAGAGCAAACCTAGTTCAATTTCTTCTCACAAATTCACCAGGGGGATATATCACCCCTCTTCTTGTAGGAAGGTGTGAGGAAGAGGTAGAGAATTACAAGTGTTTTATATAAGGCTCCCTGTTGAATGGAGACAAAATTCATTTCTATTTTCATAAATATAGGAACCAGAGATTATCTTCCCATTGACAATCAATGTATCTAAAATGATTTCTTACAACAGTGTGCATGTTCATGACATTTTATAGTTTACAAAAAAGGATTTTCTTCATAGTTATTTCATTTGGCTCTTGTAGAGTTCTGGAAAGCAGTAAGTTGAGGACTTGAAACAAGAACTCCATAAGTAACTATGAGCCTTGTAATTATAAAATCTAAACACAGATTCCCATGACACAACTATTAAAAGATCTGGGATTCAATAAATGTCACAATTGTCATAACATTCCAGAGCCATTTCACTTTTGGACAGTATGGCCCCCAAAATAAAAAAGACACATGAAAAGTAGATGATGAACAATAAGTGGAACTAGGTAGACATAATTAACTAAATGAATCCTCTCTATCCTTGACATTCATCTCTTGCCTTAGCATCAGTCCTCACCCTGGTCAGATCCTGGGAGTCGTTTACCTTGCTTCCTAATCTCTCCCATCCAGTGATCGAGTGCGGACATGTATACCATTTTAACTCTCATATAGCGCCTCCTTCTCAGGGCCTAAATCACAAGTTTAGTGTCAGCCTTCATCCCCTCTATTCTCTCAATATCCTAATTTTTCTAGCTCCAGAGCCCTGTCCTTTTTGTCCAGATTCTACTCTATAGGTATAATGGCATTTCAAAAATATAAATCTGGTCACCACCCTATCACTCCTGGTGGAACACACTGTTAATGAGGCAAACCCACAGCCATTTTCAACTCTCTTTTTCCTTAACACTCTAAAGAGAGAGTTGAATTCCCTCAACTCTGTTGCTTATTTGTGGCACCAGCTATGAGAAATTGTGTTGAGTGGCTTCCAGGAAATAGACATGTATACCATTTTAACTCTCATATAGCGCCTCCTTCTCAGGGCCTAAATCACAAGTTTAGTGTCAGCCTTCATCCCCTCTATTCTCTCAATATCCTAATTTTTCTAGCTCCAGAGCCCTGTCCTTTTTGTCCAGATTCTACTCTATAGGTATAATGGCATTTCAAAAATATAAATCTGGTCACCACCCTATCACTCCTGGTGGAACACACTGTTAATGAGGCAAACCCACAGCCATTTTCAACTCTCTTTTTCCTTAACACTCTAAAGAGAGAGTTGAATTCCCTCAACTCTGTTGCTTATTTGTGGCACCAGCTATGAGAAATTGTGTTGAGTGGCTTCCAGGAAATTTTTTCCTTTTTTAATAAAATAGACCTATGCAGGAATTTATCCTCCCAGCACCAGCCAGGGCTAGCACTGAAGAGATAGCTAAGAATATTATTCTATTGCTCTGAAAGGCCATAATAGAAATGGCATGATTGCACTCTCCCCTGGTAATTGTATACTTTGATTTTTGTCGTTCTTTTTTTGTTTTTAGTTGCTAACTCATGTCTGATATTTTGCAACCCCATGGACTGTAGCCCACCAGGTTCCTCTGTCCATGAGATTTCCCAGGCAAGAATACTGGAATGGGTTGCCATTTCCTTCTCCAGGANTGTCTGATATTTTGCAACCCCATGGACTGTAGCCCACCAGGTTCCTCTGTCCATGAGATTTCCCAGGCAAGAATACTGGAATGGGTTGCCATTTCCTTCTCCAGGAAATCTTCCCAACACAGGGATCGAATTCACATCTCCTGCTTGGCAGGCAGATTCTTTACTACCAAGCCACCTTGACTATCTTCACTCATTTCCCCAATCCTGCCCTTTTGTGCATGACAGCCATCAATCTGTCCTGGATTTCTATGAGTTTGTTTTTGTTAGGTTCCACACATAAGTAAGATCATACAGCATTATCTTTCTTTGTCTGACATTTCACTTCACATTTGCTCTCAAGTTTCAAACATATCACCATAAATGGCAAGATTTCCTTCTTTTATGGCTGTGTCACTTTCCACTGTATAAGTAAACTACATTTTCTTTATCCATTCATCCACTGGTGAAAAATTAGGCTGTTTCCTTAGGTATCTTGGCTACTGTGAATAATACTGCAGTGAAGATGGGGTTGCATACATCTCTTTGAGATACTGATTTGGTTGCCTTGCATTATATACCCAGAAGTGAAATTGTTGGATCATATGTTATTTATATTAAAAAAAAAAACAACATTTTGAGCAACCTTCATACTGTTTTTCATAGCGAAAGCATCAATTTTCATTCCCACCAACAGTTCACAAGGGTTCCCTTTTCTCTGCACTAATGTCAACACCTGCTACTCTTGTCTTTTTCTGACAAGTGTAAGAAGTATCTGATTGTGGTTTTGCTTTGCATTTCTCTGATGGCAAATGATACTGAGCACATTTTTGTGTACTTGGCTGTTTGTATGCCTTTGGAAAAAAAATGTCTATTCAGGTCCTTTGCCCACTTAAAAAATCTGATCATTTGGTTGTTTTGCTATTAAGTTGTATGAGTTTCTTATCAGNGGTTTTGCTTTGCATTTCTCTGATGGCAAATGATACTGAGCACATTTTTGTGTACTTGGCTGTTTGTATGCCTTTGGAAAAAAAATGTCTATTCAGGTCCTTTGCCCACTTAAAAAATCTGATCATTTGGTTGTTTTGCTATTAAGTTGTATGAGTTTCTTATCAGTTTTAGGTACAGCGATCACTGCTCAGGCTCCCTCATTATGCAGAGCCAGTGGCTGTTCTTAATAGCTGGGCAGTACTGTTGGCCTGGTTTCCTGTCTGAGCATAGCTGTAGGATGGACTCTGCAGCTGCCCAGATTCTCTAGTCAGGCTTCCTGGTTGAGTGGGACTAGAGGCTACACTCAGCAGGTGGTAGGGCTGCAAATTTCCTCATCTGCCTGGGCAGGACCGTATAAAAGGCTCCACTGCCTTTGTGGCTTTTTGGCTGGTTGCTGCTGTTCAGTTGCTCTGTTGTGTCTGACTCTGCGACCCCATGGACTGCAGCATGCCAGGCTTCCCTGTCCTTCACCATCTTCCAGAGCTTTCTCAAACTCATGTCCATTCAGTCAGTGATGCCATCCAACCATCTCATCCTCTGTCATCTTCTTCTCCTCCTGCCTTCAATCTTTCCCAGCATCAAAGTCTTTTCCAATGAGTCAGTTCTTTGCATCAGGTGGCCAAATTATTGGAGTTTCAGCTTTAGCACCAGTCCTTCCAATGAACAGTCAGGGCTGATTTCCTTTAGGAGGGACTGGTTTGATTTCCTTGCAGTCCAAGGGACTCTCAAGAGTCTTCTCCAACACCACAGTTCAGAAGCTGGAGACCTACATTACATACAACTGCCTACCAAGCTCCCTGGCTAGACAGGATCACTGGCTCAGCTCTGCAGACGGGCAGATCCACTGGCTGGTATCTCTGCTTGGGCACCACCACAGGTAAGAATGTTGTCCCCTAAGATCTGAGCACTGGTTACTATAAGCCTTGTCCTCCTTCTCTGTGTCTATCTGATTCCCAGTGACCAAGTTCCATAGATTCCCTCAATGGTGTCTGAGATGAGACTTTAGGAAGTTGTAGGACTCCCAGGACATGTCCTACAACATTGGAGGAGCAATGCAAACTTGGGTTTCCTTTTTCCCACTGCACAGAATGTAGGCTCAGAGGGGGCCAGAGATTCAGTGCCAGGAACCGGGAGGAGAGATGTAGCCACTTCCCTTGCCCTTCTAATGTGGGCCTTCTAGGTTCCTAAGATTCAGGGAGATGCTTCAGTCTCATCTCCGTGTGCTGGAATTTTCTCTTGATATCTTATCTGTGGATAGCTGCTAGTTGGTCTTCTTGCGAGGGGGACTGAAGTCAGGAACAACCTATGAAACTGACTTTTTAACATCTGTTTCCTACTTCATAATATGTAAGAGGTAAGATAATATGCCCTGCTGATTAGAAATGAATCATATTTACAGTTAGCCCCAATTTTGTTACATTGGGTAAAGTTGTGACCTCCCCAAAAGTACCTTTGGGAATATACACTGTTCAAAATTAATAGCATAGATATTGTATCTTGTTCATTTATATCAGCTTTCTTGGGCACATGTATGTTTAAACCCAAGCCTGGTACCACCAGATAAACAAAATGGAAAAATATAAGATGGGAAATTTATAAAGTACTATAATTATATTCTCCCCCACCCACTATTCCCATCTCCAAATTAGAGAGAGAGTTCCAATGGAGTCCTCACTTTAGTTTCCCTCATATTCAATCATTTGAACAATCTAACCCTTGGGACTTCCCTGGTGATCCATTGGTTAAGACTTTGCCTTCTTCCAGTGCAGGGGGGTATAGGTTAAATCTCTGGTCAGTCTGCTAAGATTCCACATTCTCAGGGCCAAAAATAATAATAATAATAAAAATAAAATGAAACAATATTGTAAATTTGATAAAATGGTCCACATTTTTAAAAAAAATCCACCCCTTAAACATTTTTTCAGCAGTTTTTGAGAAACAAGGATTTCAGATTACATCATAATTTTCCCTCTATTTCTTTGCATTGATCACTGAGGAAGGCTTTGTTATCTCTCCTTGCTATTCTTTGGTACTCTGCATTCAAATCTTATATATCTTTCCTTTTCTCCTTTACAAGGAGAGAACCTTCCTCAGTGATCAATGCAAAGAAGTAGAGGAAAACAATAGAATGGGAAAGACCAGAGATCTCTTCAAGAAAATTAGAGATACCAAGGGAACATAACTGTGGAAAACTCTTAAAGAGATGGGACTGCCTGGTCACTTGACCTGCTTTTTGAGAAATGTGTATGCAGGTCAGGAAGCAACAGTTGGAACTAAACTCGGAACAACAGACAGTTCCAAATCAGGAAAGAAGTATGTCAAGGCTGTATGTTGTCACCTTGCTTATTTAACTTATATGCAAAGTACATCATGAGAAACGCTGGGCTGGAGGAAGCACAAACTGGAATCAAATTTGCTGGGAAAAATATCAATAACCTCAAATATGTAGATGACACCACCCTTATGGCAGAAAGTGAAGAAGAACTAATGAGCCTCTTGATGAACATGAAAGAGGAGAGTGAAAAAGTTGGCTTAAAGCTCAACATTCAGAAAACGAAGATCATGGCATCTTAAGATCATGGGACCAGAGGTCTCATCTTTTCATGGCAAAGAGATGGGAAACAGTGTCAGACTTTAATTTGGGGGCTCCAAAATCACTGCAGATGATGATTGTAGCCATGAAATTAAAAGACTCTCGCTTCTTGGAAGAAAAGTTATGACCAACCTAGATAGCATATTGAAAAGCAGAGACATTACTTTGTCAACAAAGGTCTGTCTAGTCAAAGCTATCATTTTTCCAATAGTCATGTATGGATGTGAGAGTTGAACTATAAAGAAAGCTGAGTGCTGATGATGCTTTTGAACTGTGGTATTGGGGAGACTCTTGAGAGTTTCTTGAACTGCAAGGAGATCCAACCAGTCAGTCCTAAAGGAAATCAGTCCTGAATATTCATCGGAAGGACTGATACTGACTCCAATGTTTTGGCCACCTGATGCAAAGAACTGACTCATTTGAAAAGACCCTGATGCTGGAAAAGATTGAAGGTGGGATGAGAAGAGGATGACAGAGAATCTGATGGTTGGATGGCATCACCAACTCAATGGACATGTTCAGTTCAGTTTAGTTGCTCAGTCATGTCTAACTCTCTGTGAACCCATGAACCACAGCACGCCAGGCCTCCCTGTCCATCACCAACTCCTGGATGGATGAGGAGGCCTGGCATGCTGCAGTTCATGGGGTCGCAAAGAGTTGGACACGACTGAGTGAACTGAACTGAACTGAACCCAATTTTTCAATGAAACCACTGATCTAAGAATGAAAGGACTGTGGTATAGCCATAAAACATTATTTTTTTTGTTCATTTCTGTACATTGGTAGAAGAAAAACATGTGAAATATATCCAAATGAGCCAAATTGATGGATACTTTGCTCTTATAGAACTTTAATTTTATTCTCCAAAGTTGCTTCTGTTACAAGATAAGCAAACCTATTTATTATAGTATAGTCTCAATCCCGTTTAAAACCCATTTGTAGCTCCCCAGGACTACCAGTAATGGTAGAATGCAATCCACATGCCAGCTGTGTAGAGGGCCTTGACCTTAGTCTTACTTGAGCCATTTCAAGGAATTTCTTTTTTGTAGACAAAGATATAGTTTCTTACCACATTAGTCAGCAAGTACAAAGGGAATCCTTAAGTCTATTTACACATGACCTGAGTTCATTCATACCTATTCATTTCAAGGTATTAATAACTTCTAGCTAGTGATATGATTAAGGCTTAGTCTTCCAATCCCCTTATGAGCAAGCAACTGGGGTTTTTTGTTGGGCATAGTGAGTCACTTTAATTTTTCATCCAAGTTTCTACAGGGAATTCAAAAACCAAGTTCCTCATACAGGGATTTTCCTTATGTTCATCTATGTTTCATCTGCCTTGACCACATAGTAAGGCTACTAACTGCAGCTACACAGTAAGTATCCAAACAACTGCCTGTGCTGTGCTTAGTTGCTCAGTCATGTCCAACTCTCTGCCACCGTATGGACTATAGTTCACCAGACTCCTCTGTCCATGGGATTTTCCAGGCAAGAGTACTGGAGTGGGTTGCCATTGCCTTCTCCAAACTTGCTCTTTATGGTTATCAAATCTAATCTCATTTTATTAGACTGACGATATGTAAGCAAATTCAAATATTTTTGCGTCAAAAATAGTAAATGCATCCTGGATTTCATTCCATGAGAATGCCACTGTGTTTGGCTGGACTCAGAAATTTACTGAAAAGAAATCATTAACAAGGCCTAAAATGGCACAACATTCTCCTTTAGCCTTTATACATAGCCTTTACCACATCAGACATCGCTAAAGCTATCAGACAAACCAGTTTTTTAATTCTCCATAGTCTACCATCAACCTTCAAGAACCATCTGCCTTATGCTCTGAAGCTAGACAGGACTCTTAAGGGAGTTAGTAGAAATCAAAACTGCCTCCTCAATTAGTTTCTTTATCAGTTATCTCTTGCTTCCTGCAAGTCTGTGTTACTTAATATTTACTAGGAAGGACAGCTAAGATAATTCCAGTGGTATCATGCAGAGAGGCACTCATGTTGGGGAGATAACCACCAAATAATCTCTCCAGTCACTGCAACTTCCCCCCTGCCCTGGTTCCCTCCATCTGGGGCACTTTTATACCTTCCCAATTTTATCTTCAGGACCTTTAGTGCACCTTTTCTGTCTCCTATGACAATCAGAGGATTTGTTGTGCCTACCATCTTTCTTAGGGAATATGGATTATAGCTCCACTGCTTAATCATTTCCTTCCTAAACTGAAATCATGAGCTGCTCTCCACTCCACCCCTCCTGCCCACTCCCACAGGCTGCTACTGTGTAAGATAAAAGATAGCCATGAATTGTGAAATTAACCAGGTTAGGTTAGATTTCCTAATACTGGGCCTAAGAAAGGGATTCTTATGCCCAAGTTTTATTGAGGGAGTGCTCTTCAGGATGAATATCTAAGAGGAGTGTGAAGCAGAAGAGGGAAGTGGAAAGAGGCGAACAGGATCTCAGGCGGTTGGATCTCTCGGGATGGTGGTGTACAGGAACACAAATGCACCACAGAGCTGTTCCCTGTTGACATAAGACGTGGTTCTATCATACCCAAAGTTGACTAATCAGTGCATCATTGGCTGTAGGCAGTGGTGGAGAGAAGTTGGTAGTCTCCCCAACAGGTGGCAGGCATTCATCTGAGGGCAGTTGTCCAAGGAAGTGGGTGGGTAGGCAGCTGTGAACCATTAACAGGCCATGCTTAAAATAGCCTGGGATGAAACTGCTGGCAGAGGCAATTTGGGAGGGATGGCAACACCGTCTCTATTCTGATAATTTCTCATGTATAATTGGCTTGAGAATCCTAAAAATGTATTAAAAACAAAACTGAAAATAGTCTATAAATGTCATTGAGGTGATGGGTATATAACATGAGGAAAGTTGATGGCGTCCTTTGTAAAATGAAATAGACTACAGTCTGAGTCTTTTCAGATGAGTGAGTCACACAAATTTAGTAAGGGTAAGTACGGGTACTCACCAGTTAGAGCAGAATTTTTAAAGTTCTAGTGGCAAAAAAAAGTCACAGGAAACATTATTTGAATTTTTTAGCAGCAATTCCTTTTGAATAATCATTCAGTTCAGTTCAGTTCAGTCACTCAGTCATGTCCGACTCTTTGCGACCCCATGAATCGCAGCACGCCAGGCCTCCCTGTCCATCACCAGCTCCCAGAGTTCACTCAGACTAGCGTCCATCGAGTCAGTGATGCCATCCAGCC
>SJYX01004652.1:28261-40050 GCA_006410675.1 Oreotragus oreotragus
CCAGAAACTATAAAACTCCTAGAGGAGAACATAGGCAAAACACTCTCCGACATACATCACAGCAGGATCCTCTATGACCCACCTCCCAGAGTAATGGAAATAAAAGCAAAAATAAACAAATGGGACCTAACTAAACTTGAAAGCTTCTGCACAACAAAAGAAACTATAAGCAAGGTGAAAAGACAGCCTTCAGAATGGGAGAAAATAATAGCAAATTAAGCAACTGACAAACAACTAATCTCAAAAATATACAAGCAACTTCTGCAGCTCAATTCCAGAAAAATAAACGACCCAATCAAAAAATGGGCCAAAGAACTAAACAGACATTTCTCCAAAGAAGACCTACAGATGGCTAACAAACACATGAAAAGATGCTCAACATCACTCATTATCAGAGAAATGCAAATCAAGATCACAATGAGGTACCATTTCACACCAGTCAGAATGGCTGTGATCCAAAAGTCTACAAGCAATAAATGCTGGAGAGGGTGTGGAGAAAAGGGAACCCGTTGACACTGTTGGTGGGAATGCAGACTAGTACAGCCACTATGGAGAACAGTGTGGAGATTCCTTTAAAAACTGGAAATAGAATTGCCTTATGACCCAGCAATCCCACTGCTGGGCATACACACTGAGGAAACCAGAATTGAAAGAAACAGGTGTACCCCAATGTTCATCGCAGAACTGTTTATAATAGCCAGGACATGGAAGCAACCTAGATGTCCATCAGCAGATGAATGGATAAGAAAGCTGTGGTACATATACATAATGGAGTATTACTCAGCCATTAAAAAAGAATACATTTGAATCAGTTCTAATGGGGTGGATGAAACTGGAGCTGATTATACAGAGTGAAGTAAGCCAGAAAGAAAAACACCAATACAGTATACTAATGGATATATATGGAATTTAGAAAGATGGTAACGATAACCCTGTATGCGAGACAGCAAAAGAGACATAGATGTCTAGAACAGTCTTTTGGATTCTGTGGGAGAGGGTGAGGGTGGGATGATTTGGGAGAATGGCATTGAAACATGTATAATATCATATATGAAATGAATCGCTAGTCCGTGTTCGATGCATGATACTGGATGCTTGGGGCTGGTGCACTGGGACGACCCAGAGGGATGGTATGGGGAGGGAGGAAGAAGAATGGAGAACACGTGTATACTTGTGGTGGATTCATGTTGAATTAACCTCCAATTAAAATAAATAAATTTATATTTTTAAAAAAGAGAGAGAGAGAGATAGTCACCTGACCTGCTTTTTGAGAAATGTGTATGCAGGTCAGGAAGAACCAGTTAGAACTAGACTTGGAACAATAGACGGTTCCAAATCAGGAAAGGAGTACTTCAAGGCTGTATATTGTCACCTTGCTTATTTAACTTCTATGCAGAGTACATCATGAGAAACGCTGGGCTGGATGAAGCACAAACTGAAATCAAGTTTTCCAGGAGAAATATCAGTAACCTCAAATATGCAGATGACACCACCCTTATGGCAGAAAGCGAAGAACTAAAGAGCCTCTTGATGAAAGTGAAAGAGGAGAGTGAAAAAGTTGGCTTAAAATTCAACATTCAGAAAACTAAGATCATGGCATCTGGTCCCATCATTTCATGGCAAAGAGATGGGGAAACAGTGGAAACAGTGACAGACTTTATTTTGTAGGGCTCCAAAATCACTACAGATGGTGACTGCAGCCATGAAATTAAAAGATGCTTACTCCTTGGGAGGAAAGTTATGACCAACCTAGACGGCATATTAAAAAGCAGAGACATTACTGTGACAACAAAGGTCCATCTAGTAAAAGCCATGGTTTTTCCATTAGTCTTGTATGGATGTGAGAATTGGATTATAAAGAAAGCTGAGTGCTGAAGAATTGATGCTTTTGAACTGTGGTGTTGGAGGAGACTCTTAAGAGTCCCTTGGACTGCAAGGAGATCCAACCAGTCCATCCTAAAGGAAATCAGTCCTGAATATTCATTAGAAGGAATGATGCTGACTCCAATGTTTTGGCCACCTGATGCAAAGAACTAACTCATATGAAAAGACCCTGATGCTGGGAAAGATTGAAGGCAGGAGAAGTGGATGACAGAGGATAAGATGGTTGGATGGCATCACTGACTCAATGGACATGAGTTTGGATAAACTCTGGGAGTTGGTGATGGACAGGGAGGCCCGGCGTGCTGCAGTCCATGGAGTCTGAAAGAGTCAGACACAACTGAGCAACTGAACTGACTGATACTTCACTATACATTTGTCAGACACAAAGAGTTACAACACCAAGAAACTCTAATGTAAACTATGGAATTTGGTTGATGTATCAGGGTTGGTTCTTTGATTATAATAGATGAACTGCTCTAGACCAGGATGTTGATGATGTAAGAGGCTGTGCCTGTTTGAGGACAGGGGACATATGGGAACTTTCTGTACTCTCCACTCAACTTCCCTGACCCTAAAACTGCTCTTTAAAGAAGTGTATATATATGTGCATGTGTGCATGCATGCGTGTGTGTGTGTGTGTGTGTGTGTGTGTGGGTGTGTTTGTAAGTATAATCAGGCCAGATAATCCATTCTAGGGCCTAGAAAGTTTCAATTAGTGGGCAAAGCTGTCAAATTAACCACATAAAACAAATTAGCCTATCCACTGGGAAACCTACATTAAAATTACCTGGGGTGTCCTTTAACGGTGAAGATTATAGAAGGGGTTTCCTGAATCAGAATGTCTTAGGTTTCCTGAGTCAGAATTTCTGCAGCTGGTAATCTGCAGTTTTGAAAGTTTTTCAAGTTGTTTTGTATTCCATAAGGTTGGAGAATCATTCTTCTCTTCATTTCCACACTTCTTTTGTATATAAAGCAATACCAAATTGATTCCAAGTGTTTTTAATAACTTTATCTTGGTATTGGGAATAATCAGCAAGTTTAATATTCATTAAATTATTACATTTTTCATATTTTATTAGTGATATAAACCATGTAGATAATACTGAAATAGATTTATTGGGGACATATATAACTGACACATTTTATTAAGAAGGAATAAAAAATGTAAATGATTTGTGGTTTGGGCAGCATGGTACAAACGTAAGTATAAATCCTTTAAAGTTGCAATCATAATTAATGCTATCTTTACCATAAGATATGCTAAGAATGTCTCAATAATAGAAATATTTTGTTGTTTAAATTCAAGAAAATCATGAAGAAACCGTTCAGCTTTGTGTGTTCATCAGATAAGCAGAGCTAAATATATCCTCCTCATACTTCCTGTTTTTATTTCTAAAAGCATAGCAGCTATTCTAGTATATCTTTTGCAGTTAGTTGTCCATAAGTGTGTCTTGGCTGAAAGAGCCTCCCTAGAACTGGTTGTTCAAAATGCTAGGAGAGGTGCTATCATACTGGCTAGATGATAGTGATGCTAACACAACTTCCACAACCCCAATCCTATGCAGCAAAATCTGAATGCCAACGTTACATAAGAAAAACTCTGCTACCAAATCTCAATTGTGTCTTTCTGGAACAAAAACTTTTATGGAATGTCATACTCCCATCCCCACAACTTGTGGAATCCTTTCCCAAAGCCACAAGGCCTTCACCAAGGCCACAGAGGCGGAGCCATATCCAAAGTCATTTCTGGAACTGACTGAGCCCCTTTGGAACCATTGCCAAAGCTCTGCTGAATATCGCCAGCAAGCTTCCTGACCCATATTAGGCAAAAATGCTCACTCTGGTACTCACTTTATAACACCCTAATCAATCACCCAACCTTCTGCAGGAATTTTCTTTATATTGAGACTATAAAAATTGGCTGCCAACCCACTAAAAGAATCAACTCTCGTTAGCCTGTCAGGAGGTCAGCCCTCTGTGCTTGCAGTGACCACATTCTCTCTGCCTTTTATTCTTAATAAACCTACTCCTTTCTGTGATACTCCGTGTCTGGAAATTCTTTTGCAATCAATATATTAACTGCCATGACATAATACATTATTTTCATATATTTTCTTTAATGACCCATTTACTCTAATAGTTTGAGTTTCTTTAGTAAGTTGAAATGGAATGTCAGTTTTTTCTTTTTCTTTTTTTTTTTTAACCATTTCTCTAAGTCATCTACCCTCCCTGCTATACAATACACACACATATTTTCTCACATCCCACATTCACTTTTGTAGTAGTTTATGTATTTGCTCAAATAGATCCTAACCTTTGTTATCCATTTTGTATGAGGTCTATTGCATTATTCTCAGAAGCATCTGAGCATCCTAAGAGCCTCAAGCTGTTGAATGTTATAAGCTATTTTTGAAATAATTAGACCATGTACACTGGAAATTCAGAAAATCATCTCTTCTTGCCTTACTTTTAAGTGGCTGCAACCTTATTATTTTAAAGTAANCCTAACCTTTGTTATCCATTTTGTATGAGGTCTATTGCATTATTCTCAGAAGCATCTGAGCATCCTAAGAGCCTCAAGCTGTTGAATGTTATAAGCTATTTTTGAAATAATTAGACCATGTACACTGGAAATTCAGAAAATCATCTCTTCTTGCCTTACTTTTAAGTGGCTGCAACCTTATTATTTTAAAGTAAATGGCTATCAAATTGCACTACTTTACCATGTATGATCTGCCCCTAATCTTTGGTAAGAAGAAGACCAAGATACAGATAGAGTAAATCGAAGTATGTTGACCCATACTGGCCAATTAAATATTCTGGACATTTCTCCATTCCATTAATTGGGCTTTTAATTTGGTATCAGGTAAACAATGAAGCAGTTTAAGCCATTAATCTGCACTTACTTGATTATACCTGTTGACAATGATTTTTATGTTTATTCAGACACCCACTAGTATATTATTGAGTGTGCATGTGCACTCAGTCATGTCCAACTCTTTGAAACCCTATGGACTTCAGTCCACCAGACTCCTCTGTCCATGGAATTTTCCAGGCAAGAATACCAGAATAGGTTGCCATTTTCTACTCCAGGGGATCTTCTGGACCCGTGATTGAACCCAGGTCTCCTGCTTTACAGGCAGATTCTCTTTACCAACTGAGTCACCAGGGAACCCCATGCTGCTGCTGCTGCTGCTAAGTCATTTCAGCCGTATCCAACTCTGTCCGACCCCATAGATGGCAGCCCACCAGGATCCCCCATCCCTGGGATTCTGCAGGCAAGAATACTGGAGTGGGTTGCCATTTCCTTCTCCAATGCATGAAATCCATAGATGGGTGCAAAAGAAATGGCAGGTTTGCACTGTTGAACTTTGATATTGGAATACATTCTTAAATAAATATAGTTATGTTATACATCATTTTAATGTGCATTTCTTGCTTTATGTTTTTCTGTTATGGATTTATTACTTGCTATTTATTTTATATTTATGTTAGACTATAAAAATGATGCTATACAAAAAGCAGATTCATGAGATCTTTTTATTTGAGTTCAAAATGGGACATAAAGCAGCAGAGACAACTCACAATATCAACAATGCATTTGGCCCAGGAACTGGTAGCAAATGTACAGTGCAGTGGTGATTCAAGAAGTTTTGCAAAGGAGATGAGAGCCTTGAAGATGAGCATAGTGGCTGGCCATCGGAAGGTGACAACAACCAGTTGAGAGCAAGCACTGAAGCTGATACAGCTACAGGAGAAGTTGCCAAGGAACTCAGTGTCGACCACTCTATGGTCATTTGGCATTTGCAGCAAACTGGAAAGGTGACAATGCTCTATAAGTCAGTGCCTCATAAGCAGACTGCAAATCAAAAAACAACAAAAAACAAAAACCAAACCATTCTTTTGAAGAGTCATCTTCTCTTACTCTATGCAACAATAAGAAAATGTTAACGATTGAGAACTGCCTCAATCAGATTGTGATGTGTGACAAAAACTGGATTTTATATGACAGCCAGCAATGACCTGCTCAGTGGTTGGATGAAGAAGAAGCTCTAAAGCACTTCTCAAAGCTAAACTTGCACCAAAAAAAAAAAAGGTCATGGTCACTGTTTGGTGGTCTGCTGCTGGTGTGATCCACTACAGATTTCTGAGTCCTGGCAAAACCATTACATCTGAGAAGTATGTTCAGCAAATCAATGAAATGCACAGAAAACTGCAACTCCTGTAGCCAGCACTGGTCAACAGAAAGGACCCAATTCTTCTCAATGACAATGCCTAAGCACATGTTGCACAACCAGCATTTCAAAAGTTGAATGCATTGGGCTATGAAATTTCACTTCATCTGCCATGTTCACCTGACCTCTCACCAACCGACTACCACTTCTTCAAGCATCTGGACAATATTTTGCAGGGGAAATGCTTCCACAACCAGCAGTAGGCAGAAAATCCTTTCCAACAGTTGTCAAATCCTGAAGTATGAATTTTGTGCTATAGGAATAAACAAACTTATTTCTTGTTGGCAAAAACGTGTTGATTGTAATAGCTCCTATTCTGATTAATAAAGATGTCTTTGGACCTAGTTATAATGATTCAAAATTCACAGTTCAAAACTGCAATTACTTTTGTCCCAATGTAATAACTCAGTAGCATTATGTCACATTCATATATATTAGTCTATGTTACCCACTCACAGTCACTTTATAAATGCATCATACATTAATTGCTATATTTACTACCTCTATTTGCTTAGTAATCTAACAGGATCAATATAAGCATTTACTTGTCAGACATGGGGAACATCTACCCTGTATCCAGTTGGTATATTTCACATCTTTATTGCATCACTTATTCTTTCCATTCTTTTCTTATATCATCAAGTTTAAAATTACTTCTCCTTTACATTTAAGAAATTCCAATATTAGATTGATAAAGAAAATTTTCTTATTATGGAAGACTGGAAACAGACACACAATCATCACTGTATTTATGTTTAGTTATCTGAATTGGGACTTCTTTTTCAAGAGTATATAGTGAAATGATCTAGAGAATCTAAACCTTTCTGTCCTACATTCTCTGTAGTCCCAAAGAAAATATTGAGTTTGTGTATCAGGTTAAATGTAACTGGGTCTAAAAATGATGTCTAAAAATGACATCATTTGGTTCTGGAAAAAAGATTTTACTGCCCAAGGCTATAAATATAAAAAGCTCCCAAAGAAGTTTCTGGGAGAAATTTTAGTCATTTGTCCTGTGGATGCTTAAGACCCAAGCACCAAGGTGAACCTCCTGAAAGTGAACCTTCTCAAGCCAAGGACAATTGTTTGACTTTCTGTTGGTCTTCAGTAGTAGTGCTGACTAACAGATCAGTTGCTGATCACTGGTGGGAGATCAGGACCAGATTTAACTCCTCACACATATGGTTGCATACTCTGTAGGTTCTTCTTGCACATTTGTTGCCTGTCTTGGGTTCATTCCAATGACCGAATGCTTCAGGGAAGCATAAACAATCCCCTGTTTGTTTTCTTCCAGACTTAGGTTAAAATAAACCCCAGACTCTCTCCGGATCCTGAACCAGGGGTCGTTATCATAAATTCCAGTTTCCAAATGCAATGTTTGGGAACTTTCCATGATGTTGACTTCAGTTGGCTCACTCCTAAAGAACTGGGGGACATCAACCTAAAAGAGAGAGAGAATCATCACTGTATTTATGTTTAGTTATCTGAATTGGGACTTCTTTTTCAAGAGTATATAGTGAAATGATCTAGAGAATCTAAACCTTTCTGTCCTACATTCTCTGTAGTCCCAAAGAAAATATTGAGTTTGTGTATCAGGTTAAATGTAACTGGGTCTAAAAATGATGTCTAAAAATGACATCATTTGGTTCTGGAAAAAAGATTTTACTGCCCAAGGCTATAAATATAAAAAGCTCCCAAAGAAGTTTCTGGGAGAAATTTTAGTCATTTGTCCTGTGGATGCTTAAGACCCAAGCACCAAGGTGAACCTCCTGAAAGTGAACCTTCTCAAGCCAAGGACAATTGTTTGACTTTCTGTTGGTCTTCAGTAGTAGTGCTGACTAACAGATCAGTTGCTGATCACTGGTGGGAGATCAGGACCAGATTTAACTCCTCACACATATGGTTGCATACTCTGTAGGTTCTTCTTGCACATTTGTTGCCTGTCTTGGGTTCATTCCAATGACCGAATGCTTCAGGGAAGCATAAACAATCCCCTGTTTGTTTTCTTCCAGACTTAGGTTAAAATAAACCCCAGACTCTCTCCGGATCCTGAACCAGGGGTCGTTATCATAAATTCCAGTTTCCAAATGCAATGTTTGGGAACTTTCCATGATGTTGACTTCAGTTGGCTCACTCCTAAAGAACTGGGGGACATCAACCTAAAAGAGAGAGAGAAAAAAAAAGAGGTTTCTCTAATTACAACTTAAGGATGTGACAGTGCATATCCACTAGGAAACTATGAGTGTAGGCTAAATTGAGTGGTTATACATGGAGAGAAATAATCTATTCTTCATTGCAGGTGTTGACATCACTCCTTAAAGCAGATTCTCACTTATTAAAGTGTGAAAGGCTTAAAGACCACTATGTTATTCTGAAAGAGTTATTTTGTGCTTTAAAAAAAATTACTTATTTTTAATTGGAGGATTATTGCTTTACAATACTGTGAAGTTTTCTGCCATACATCAACATGAGTCAGCTATAGGTATATATATGTCCCAATCCTCTTGAACCTCCCTCCCATCTCCTACCCCATCCCAACCTTCTAGGTTGTCACATAGAACTGGGTTTCAGCTCCCTTTTATTTATGGTAATTTTTGAGTTCACAGAACCATTTTTGGCCCCTCTTTGAAATGGAAACCACACATCAGATTAATAAGAAAAGCATAAAATATCCCTTCAGAACATTAGGAGATGTGTAATATAATGTATAGCATTAACACAGTTTAGGATAAAACAATTAAAGATAAAGCAGAACAGTTAATCTCTAAGGGACAAAAAGAATAAGTACTATGAAGAATAAATATTATCCAAGGTATATTATTATGATTTGAAACCTGGGACTGGAAGTTGCTGTCAGTTTGATGTGGGTGGACAAAGCTTAGAAAAAGTTGTAAAAATATTCCAGTTGTTATTTCCACCACAAGGATATTCTTACACTTCCAAATTGAGTCAAATATCAAAGTTTTCAAGAAAGATGTGAACTTATGTAAACTAAAAGTAATGAAACCTGATTTTTTAAGAAACTTTTTTCAGTTATCTGTTAGCTATTTCTACCTATACAAGGGACTCAGCTGGTAAAAAATGAAGATACCATGTTAATGCTAAGACTTGTTATTTCAATTTTCTAAATCCCAATGTTACCAGTCAATGTATGTTCTTGAGATTTGGCCTAATTTCTTTGAGGTACCAGGTACATAACCTGATATGCCTAACCTGATAACCTATAGGCCTTACCTGCTCTTTTGTCTTCCACTTTGTGATGTATACAGAGTTTTATACTGGTGGCTCAATGGTAAAGAAACTGCCTGCAATGCAGGGGAGCCTGGTTTGATCCTTGGAGAAGGGAATGGCAGCCCACTCCAGTATTCTTGCCTGGAGAATTCCATGGACAGAAGAGCTTGGCTGGCTATAGTCCACTTTATCTCAAAGAGTCAGTTTTGACCGAGTAACTAACACACACCCACACACACACACCATGCAAACATGTCTAACTCTGTTCTGGCAAATGAAGTGTTAACTGCTGAGTATACTGCCTTCCTCCGATGGCTTAGCTGCCTAGGAAATAACACCAAGGCTGAATGATTGAAAGAAGCAAGATTCATTTAAGCTTCTTTGTCTCTTGACTCAGATGGAAAGTGTCTCAAAGAAGCCTTACTAAAGTCTCTGGAGGAGCTCTGGAGAAGAAGACTGTCATGTGACCTAATAACTGAAAAGTTGTTGCTGAACCATGAAAGACACCAGGATTCTTGGCCTCCAGAGTAACTAACACACACCCACACACACACACCATGCAAACATGTCTAACTCTGTTCTGGCAAATGAAGTGTTAACTGCTGAGTATACTGCCTTCCTCCGATGGCTTAGCTGCCTAGGAAATAACACCAAGGCTGAATGATTGAAAGAAGCAAGATTCATTTAAGCTTCTTTGTCTCTTGACTCAGATGGAAAGTGTCTCAAAGAAGCCTTACTAAAGTCTCTGGAGGAGCTCTGGAGAAGAAGACTGTCATGTGACCTAATAACTGAAAAGTTGTTGCTGAACCATGAAAGACACCAGGATTCTTGGCCTCCGGAGGAGAAGAACTCAGTCCAGGGCCAGAGATAAGGCTTGATGGCACAGAGCTTTTGTGTAATAAAGATTCATTAAAGTATAAAAGAAATAGAGAGAGCTTCTGACATAGACATCAGAAGGGGGCAGAAAGAATACCTGCCTGCTAGTCTGTAGCTGGATGTTATACAGTTACTAGCAGTCTGTTAATGAAAGAAAGGATTGTCTCAAAACTCAGAGAATGGCACTAGGCTCCTCACCCACAAGATGCATTTTGAGATAATCTTGGCACCAGGGGAGTCATCCTGGGCCGTAAAATGATTGATTTGAATCTTGAAGAAAAGCAGACTGCCATACAAATAGTTTTGTTTACATGGATTAAGAGAACGATGTATGAGTATAACATACTGGTTTGTCAAGTCAGTTCTGAGCCTTTAGGAGAACTGACTTGAAGACAGAGTCTGGGGTAGATGTATAGTATATAACATAGATTAAGACAAATATTTCCATAAGAAAAATGTATTGGTTAGCTCAAAATTTGAGAGAAGTTAAGTTCAGGTGGAACCAGGTGTCATTATGGCAACACAGTATTTTAAGAAAAACCTCTCTTTAAATTTATATAGAGAAGGGGAAAAGTATATCACTAGTTTGTTTCCTTCTGCCACTTAAGAGAGAGATTAAAAAAATGTCTGATGCTTACACCCTATTTCCTCCGTTTGGAGACCCGTGGCCTTCCTGCCTGTTCAGTTCAGTCACTCAGTCATGTCCAACTGTTTGTGACCCCATGAATCACAGGACGCCAGGCCTCCCTGTCCATCACCATCTCCTGGAGTTCACTCAAACTCACATCCATTGGGTCTGTGATGCCATCCAGCCATCTCATTCTCTGTCGTCCCCTTCTGACCCTGCCCTCAATCCCTCCCAGCATCAGAGTCTTTTTCAATGAGTCAACTCTTCACATGAGGTGGCCAAAGTACTGGAGTTTCAGCTTCAGCATCAGTCCTTCCAAAGAACACTCAGGACTGATCTCCTTTAGAATGGACTGGTTGAATCTCCTTGCAGTCCAAGGGACTCACAAGAGTCTTCTCCAACACCTGCCTGTTCAGTTCAGTTCAGTTCAGTCGCTCAGTCGTGTCTGACTCTTTATAACCCCATGAATCGCGGCACGCCAGGCCTCCCTGTCCATCACCAGCTCCCGGAGTTCTTACCCTTTCATAACTAGCCATAAATCTTTAACATATCAACAAGGTCTCTGTTGTACTTTTCAATCTATGTAGTTTTTCAGCTCAATTATCTGCCTCCCATCCCAAAAGATGGCTAGTTTCCATGGAAAACTTTGTTAGAGTAAATTCAGTTCAGTTCAGTCGCTCAGTCGTGTCCGACTCTTTGCGACCCCATGAATCGCAGCACACCAGGCCTCCCTGTTCATCACCATCTCCCGGAGTTCACTCAGACTCATGTCCATCGAGTCCATGATGCCATCCAGCCATCTCATCCTCGGTCGTCCCCTTCTCCTCCTGCCCCCAATTCCTCCCAGCATCAGAGTCTTTTCCAGTGAGTCAACTCTTCGCATGAGGTGGCCAAAGTACTGGAGTTTCAGTTTTAGCATCAGTCCTTCCAAAGAACAC
>SJYX01004652.1:44204-77013 GCA_006410675.1 Oreotragus oreotragus
ACAGTTTATTGTGATCCACACAGTCAAAGGCTTTGGCATAGTCAATCAAGCAGAAATGGATGTTTTTCTGGAACTCTCTTGCTTTTTCCATGATCCAGAGGATGTTGGCAATTTGATCTCTAATTCCTCTGCCTTTTCTAAAACCAGCTTGAACATCAGGGAGTTCACGGTTCACGTATTGCTGAAGCCTGGCTTGGAGAATTTTGAGCATTACTTTACTAGCATGTGAGATGAGTGCAATTGTGCGGTAGTTTGAGCATTCTTTTGCATTGCCTTTCTTTGGAATTGGAATGAAAACTGTTTACACAGAAAGAAATATAACTATATTTTAGCCAACCTGGGCTTTACAAGCCCAGTAAATTATTTAGATTTTGTTTTTACCTTGCCAAAGTATGATTGATATTAGTTCCTTGACCAGGGATAAAACCCAAGGCCCCTGTAGTGGAAGTTTGGAATCTTAACCACTGGACTGGTTAAGGAATCAGGGAAGCCCTTAGATCATTGTTTTAAATGCTGTCATAGCTTTTAGGGCTCATTGTAACAGAGTGTAGTTTGTTGTTGTTCACTATAGAAAGAAAGGAAATCACATTTAAGAAAATTTCCCTATGTGAAGAAACAAAACATTGGCACCCAACACAATAATACTAAAAATTTCATACAAGTTTCTTAATTTTAATTTATTTACTTTTATTTAGTATTAAACTACCTGGTGGGGAATGCTGAGTACCATTTAATATTATATGCAGATCTATTGGTTATATCTGCCTCTGGCATTTCTGGAAATTTTAAAGCGTTGAATACATCTTTATTACTACTCCTAATGGAAACACCCACACCCACACAAATTCTTTTTGTGATACCTTGTTTATGACTATCTGTTTTTAATCAGAGCTACATAAAATTTTTTTCCAGAAATACATTGCTTCATTTTGCATTCTATTTTGAGTTCCAGTCTTTACAGAACATTGAAGCCAAAGGAAAGGTCTAAACTGGTATTCCAAGAACTTGTGGGGAACTGCTCTGCTTCTGAAGAACGCTTTGCTTTGTCTACCAGGTCTCCTCCTTAATGAACTCACACTCATTATGAGTGACTTTTGCATAGTAACTAGACCTGTGACCATGCTTCTTTATCTGCTGGTATGACTCATTAAGAAATCATACTTGATTTTATGAGGTTATTTATGATTCATTCTTTTATTTACTCCCACCTGCAGGAGATAGTGAAGGGCAGGGAAGCCTGGCCTGCTGCAGATCATGGGTCCACAAAGAGACGGACACGACTTAGTAACTGAACAACAACCCTTCTGGAAACACGTAAGGCACTTTTGTGAGAATAAATCAATAGCCTGAAGTCACATAACAGGTTGAGAACAGAGTCAGTGTTGTATAGTTCAGCCTCTGACTTTTCTGCTTAGGTTCTACACTGCCTTCTATGCCTAATAAGACTCACTTATGAGATTTGCTAATCCCAAGGAAGAGCTTTCCAGGTGGCTCAGTGGTAAAAATTTGCCTGCCAATGCAGGAGACACAGGTTCAATCCCTTGGTCTGGAAGATCTCTTGCAGAAGGAAATAACAACCCACTGCAGTATTCTTGCCTAGAAAATCCTGTGGAGAAAGGAACCTGGTGGGCTACAGTCCATGGTGTTGCAAAAGAGTTGGACATGACTTAGCAACTAAACAACAATCTGGAAGAATCTTTGCTACAGACTAAAGTAAATGTAAAATAAACACATTTTAAAAGTAAGCAAATACATATAGCATTTAGAATAGTGCTTGGCACATGGTGTTACATAGACTCAATTAAATTTTTAAAAATATATAAATATTAGCATGGTATAACACAGGTTGTGTTATATACCATCAAACATACCAGGTTAGTATCCCTTCCTGTTGAATTAGAAAGCTTCTTTTGTCTCCCTGCAATTCAAAAAGAAAAATAAAATAAAAAACCCAAAGAGGTAAAGAACAGCACAAAATAAAATTCTTCCTCAATTCCTTGTACGTTAGGGTCATTTAAGAATACGGCTTCTAAAATCAGATTGCTAGGTTGAAATTCAGTCCCAGAGGTGGGGATGCCTCCCCATGCAAACTCACCCACGTGCACACCGTCCACAGCGTTATTATTAGTTTGGGCTTCTTTATTTGCCATGTCCATCGTGACACACAAACCTCTGTTTGTGAGGATTCGTGCTGTCCCTTTTGTTCTTTGGTTCTTCACTTCTCACTCCAGAATGGCCGATGGCAGAGCCAAGAGGCACAGGACGTAGCCCAGCCCCTTAAAGCCCTGGGAATCTTTTTTCTGGGGACATTCCCTATGTAATGCCACCCTCCCAGCTGTCCTGTCACCTACACAGCTGGGGTCTCCTCTGGCCTAGTTCACTTTGAATGTGGTAAATCAAAAGCTTTATCCTTGCTTTTTTTCCTGAAGCTCCAGCTACCTCAAGAAAGGCGGTGGAAACTGGAGGCGGGAGCCACTGAAAGAGCCTTGGTGTTGCAGAAGTGGAGCTGGAGTCACAGAGGAGTCTCTCAGCATCCTGAGAAGGTTCTAGGCTCCAGAAGTCCTCACCACAAAACTCCAAGAGCACTTTTGCTCAGACAAAGCTTTCTCTTGTGGCAGGAATAAGGATTGCTCTCTCCAGCTTAGTTTCTATAGCTACACTGTGGCTGCTGCTGTGGGAAAAGGAATTAGACAAGACGACTGAGGGGGGAAAAGGAAAGAGAGAGAGGACTGACCTGGTTTCGACCCCAGCTAGACCAGAATTCGTCATACCCCTCTCTCTTATGTGTTTAAGTGTTCACTAATAACCTTAAGTGAATTCTTACAGAAATAGAAAGTAATTGTTTTCAAAATGTCACCTCTCTGATCATAGTCAAAACCACATTTTTGAAATGCATTATTGTTGGGTAGGGATTCAGATCAGGCATCTGTTTATGATGGCAACAGTTAGCACAGACGTAAGAATTCCCTCTGGGGACACTGGGTTTTCATTTAGACAGGGGTGTGGATGACTGGCATAATGTGATATGATTGTGGAAAACAGGACCAGACAAACTAATTCAATGCAGACATGTTGATCTATGAAATTATTTCAACCTCCTTTTCAACACCCTGAATGTTAGAAGAATTCCCCCTATGATGGACCCAAGTAGAATGAATAAGTCCCAGCAATATTACCTCCTCACCACAAGCCTTTGTTGTGGTAAGCATGCCTCTTCAAGACTAGAGGAGATCTGAATTTATCCATTTGGCTTTCCGGTGGAAAGATGAGTTATTCCCCAAGACATCACTGTCCATGGTTTATAGTAGAATATTGTGGGGAAAACCACCGGAAACTAACTAAAAATCTATCAGCCACTGTAAATGAACCTCAAATGTGTAGCACAGAGCACAGAGAGAAGACGGAACTCACCTCGGTGCCTTCTAAGGCAGCAGAATAGGTAGAAACAGGTAATAAGCAGAGGTACAGCCCCCAAAGGAAGCAAACTATAAAGGATCCATTGTCGGTCTACCATCTCTTCCTTGGAGAGTGGTCTTGAGGCATTCTTTGTATCTGAAATGTTCATTAGAAACATTGAATGTTCATGACAGTTAGAAAATATGAGACAAATGAAGTAACACCCTCTGAACAGTCAGAACTTGAATGGAGTTCTAGCTGATGCCTCTATTTCTCTTTTAAGAGGTTTCTCCCAAGAACCCCAGAACTTAGTCCTCTCCCCCACCTCTTGCTTTAATGCTGAGTATATGTCTATAATTTATCTTTCAATTCTGCTAGGGCTAATCGCCTGTAAAATACTATCCATAACAGCTCTCAGAAAGTATTTCACCATGCCCTTTCATTTACAATGTCTTATTTAAATTTTATAATGATCACTGAAGAAAAGTAAACAGAACACAGCAAACAGAGGAGAAGAAAAGTAAGGAGTATTTTTTTTTTTTAATCCAGTCACTTGTTCTGAGAAGAGTAATTCCCCAAGACTTGCCAGAAGTCCAACAGCTAGTAAATGGCAGTTGCCGGGACTCAAGCCAACATGTTTTTGAAGCAAAATTGAAGTTCCTTTAACACAATGCTTAGTGTTGTCTCATTAACCCTGATATTTCCAAATACTTTTATTATCTTCAAATATCTTTAGTATCTCCAGATATGCTTCTATGGGCATACAACTGGTTCCCATTATTATTGATCAATGTTAATGTACATTACGGAGAAGGAAATGGCAACCTACTCCAGTACTCTTGTCTGGAGAATCCCATGGACAGAGGAGCCTGGTGGGCTACAATCCATGAGGTCGCAAAGAGTTGGACACGAGTGAGCGACTAACACACACACACACACACACAATGTGCATTAAGGCCCTATTTTTCCATGATAGGTTGTAACTTACTAGTGGGTCGTGCAACAACTTAACAGATAACAAATGAAGTCAAAAAATGAAAGATAACAAAGTAGAAAATATCAGAATTCATCATAAATCTTTTAACTTTGTACTTGTGCTCAATTTTGTTTGTTCAGGAAGGCTTTATTTTTAGATATATTAGCCTAGTTATACGTTCCTTCCTCATATGCTTGGTTTTGGGGTAAATGTGGTCAGGAGCTACTGGATCTGGGCATGAAGTAGTTTGGTAATTGAGTGGTAACAAATACTGTATTGTTCATGTGGCAGCTGCTATTTAGTTTGGGCGAGCAGCCAGCTTATTACGAACAGTGACAAATTTAGCTGTTTGGGGGAAGGGAATGGATAGGAGCACAGGACTGTTTCCCACAACAGATAACTTAGTACAAACAAATCCACTCAATGAAGAAGATGCAACCTGTATTACTTTCCAACCACATAGCAATCTATTTCCTTGATTTTATTTGGCAAGTTTGATACTTACTTATAAGAGGATGTTCTGAATTATTTTGAGTCCGTTCTGAAACAGAAAAACAAGATAAAGAATTGAAATTGGTTGTGAAAACAACGAAGGTTCTACTCAGGTTTGTCCAAAATCAGAGCTAGTCTCCAAGAAGACATTTGTATTTACATACTAACAGAGAATTCAATAATTCAGCTGAAAGGCAGTTTGGAAAATGTGTAGATCATCACTTCAAGTTCATGGACAAAAGTCCCTGGGTTTATTTTGAGTCTTAAAGAAAGACTATAAAACCCTAATACACTTAAAATGGGAAACCAAAATGTGTATAGTACATGGAACTCTGCTCAATGTTATGTGGCAGCCTGGATGGGAGGGGAGTTTGAGGGAGAGTGGATACATGTATTTGTATGGCTGAGTCCCTTTGCTGTTCACCTGAAACTATCACAGTATTGTTAATTGGCTATACCCCAATACAAAATAAAACTTAAAAAAAAGAGAGAGAGAGACTGTATAAATACAACCCAACCTTCCTCTCTCTGCTTTGACTCCCTCTTTCCATCTCCTTGCTGCTGCTGCTGCTAAGTCGCTTCATTCGTGTCCGACTCTGTGCGACCCCATAGGCAGGCAGCCCACCAGGCTCATCCATCCATCCCTGGGATTCTCCAGGCAAGAACACTAGAGTGGGTTGCCATTTCCTTCTCCAATGCATGAGAGTGAAAAGCGAAAGTGAAGTCGCTCAGTCACGTCCGACTGAGCAACCCCATGGACTGCAGCCCACCAAGCTTCTCCACCCATGGGATTTTTCCAGGCAGGAGTACTGGAGTGGGGTGCCATTGCCTTCTATGTCCATCTCCTTAAGTATAAGGAAACAATTCAGCCTATAGGACTTCTTTTAGCACTTGGAATAACAAGATATACATTCAGCAGGTGCTCCAAGGGAATATAAAATGAATGCCACGAGGAAAGAAGGTTTTTGATAATGTGGTGGGAACTAATTCTGAAAAAATGATAGTGCTTCTCACCTTCTGCCCACTCCTACACCCTCACTCTCCTGCTACAATCATCACCATCTGCCTTTGTGAAGCTCCTAATCAGGGAGTGGTTGACCAAAGGCAGATTGGAGAGAACAGAGTCACAGGCCAGTGTATGTTTCAGTTACTGTTCTGTTGACTTTCCTCCTGAGACTTTGCAAACTGCTTTTCTTCCTTCTGGGAGATAATTGCTTTCCTGGATAACAATTGGATAAGCATCCAAACCCAGACTCTGTCACAATCCTGCTTTCACAAGGACTAATTGACCCAGGGATCGAACCTGGGTCTCTTGCATTGTAGGCAGACTCTAACATCTGAGCCACCAGGTAACCCCCTGATTTTTAACTTGAACATAAAAAGCAAAGCAGAGTCAGGCACAAAAACAGGAAAAGTTCAAATACTCCATAAGAAAGATATTTCAAGGAAAAAAAATGAAGGATTTTATATCACAGCTCCAAAATTTATTTACCAAAAACATGGTCCTGAAATATAAATTTCAGAATATATTTTTCTCCTTACATCATGCTCAGTTCATTGAGTCCTCCCTGATACAGAAAGAAAATATTTTTTCTTTGACACTCTTCTTGCTATGTTTGTTTTAATCACTTCATAAAAGGAAAATCCACACCCAATTCAAAGACAATTTCTAAATGAGTCATTTGACTATTGTAAAGGAAGCAAGGATGATCCAAAGAAATATGACATAGTTCCTACTTGCCAGTGTATCATAACCTTTCATGGGATAAAAGACATTTCCCTACATATCTGTGGTACAAGGAAATCTGTGATAAATGAGAAGCAAAGACCTTAAATGACACAAAAATTACTAGGATAGAGAAGTCACTTTCTCTAGGATAAACATAGACAACTTCATAAAGAATTGGAAAATGAGTTGGGCTTGACAGGAGAGGTAGAATTTTGATAAGTGGAGGCAGATTGGTGTCAGCCCAATAGTGTAAGCACTGAGAATGCTCTGCAGGAGACTCAGGTAAAGAATAACATTATGAAGGAAGCCTATTAGGCAAATCAAGTATGTCAGGAAGATTTTTGGCTGAAATGAACCAAAAGAGGGGATAATTAAAAGACAAGTAGTTCATACAACTAATTGGAATCTTTAGAAGGAAGATAGTGAAGGTCTGAGCTGATCATGAAGCTCCAGGAGGGAACCAATTACAGATTGGAAGGCTGTTGACAGACAAGAGTAGAAAGCCAAAGCAAAGTCTTGGATAATTTCTAATGGGCTCAGGAGCACGAATCATCAATGTGATAAGAAAGGGAATGATAAGAAGGTGAGAGAGTAGGAAATTAGAAGAATAGAAATCTTGAGAGGGAACTTAAAATGCCTTTCATGTCTCCTACATCGCTCTTAGATGTCTCCTTTCACTACTTCACCCTTCACACTCTTCTCCAGTCATCCCCTTGGGACATACAGTTTAGGAGGTAATGCTGCCTCCCTTCCCTCTGAAGGTAGGTCTCAAGGGAGACAGATTGTAGATCTTAATTTCAGCTCTGACTTAACCTCTATCCTTCTCAAACTATTCCCAAAAATTGCAGAGGAAGAAAAGCTTCTGGACTCATTTTAGCAGGCCAGTAATATCCTGATAGAAAGATAAGAAAACAACAAGAAAAGAGTATTGTAGGGCAATATTCCTAATGGACATACATGTAAAAATCATGGTGAATGATCCTGATGCAAAGAAAACAAAGATATCATTAAAAAAGAGAAAACTACAGGCAAACATCAATGATGAACATAGATGGGAAAATCCTCACAAAAATAATAGCAAACAGAAACCAATAATACACTAAAAGGATCATATACCATGACCAAGTGGGATTTATTCAATATCTGCAAATCAGTCAATATGATATACCAGATTAACAAATTGAAGAATAAAAACCATACGCTCATTTCAATAGGTACCGGAAAAGCTTTTATAAAATTCAGTGTTCACTCATGATAAAAACTGTCTGCAAAGTGGGTACAGAGGAAATACACCTCAACATAATAAAGGCTATATATGACAAGCCCACAGCTAACATCACAATCAATTTGAGGAAAGCTAAAAACATTTCCTCTAAGATCAGAAACAAGACAGGATGCCAGTTCTCACCAATTTTATCTAATGCACTATTGGAAGTCCTAACCATAGCAATCAGACAGAAACAGAAATAAAAGGAATTCAGATTGGAAAGGAAGAAGTAAAACTGTCACTGTCTGTGTTCATAATACAAATTTGTTGAATTCATTTATTGGATCTAGTATAATGATTTGTGCAGATTTTTAAGGATTTTCTAGTATTTAAAACCCTGTCATCTGTGAAAAGAGATAGTTTCACTTCTTCCTTTCCAAGTTATTAATAGATGTCTTTTATTTTTCTTACCTACTTGCTCTGGCTAGAACCTCCAGTTCAATATTGAATAGAAATGGCAAAAGTAGACATCTTTGTCTTGTTCCTGTTCTTGAAGGGAAAGCTTTCAGTTTTTTATCATTGAATATGATATTGGGCTCCTCTGTCCTTGAGATTCTCCAGGCAAGAATATTGGAGTGGGTTGCCACAAACCTCCCGACCCAGGAATTGAACCCAGGTCTCCCGCATTGCAGGCAGATGCTTTACCAACTGAGTTATGTGGGAAGCCCAATGATATTAGCTGTGGAATTTTCATAAACCAACTATTTTTTACTCTCTTCTGCTTTTCTCTATTTGTTTTTCATGTTTCATTCAACATAGTTTGGCCCAACATGACCTGTCCTTCCTCTGTTGTTGAGCCTATTGAGGGTCTCTGAGGAGGGATTGGGAGGCAGCGAAACCCATGACTATTCTCAAAACTCATCAAGGAGTCAGATTGTTTGTGTGCTGATTGCCCTCTGTGCAAGCTGTGAACTATTAACAAGGGTGTAATTGTTTGAGCAACACAAACATAAGTTCAAGGATTTATTATCAAAAAGTCAAGGACTGATAAATATAAGAAAAAAATTTAAAGGGCAAAAAGTAAAAAGCTGTCTACTATTAAATTTGATATTCACTTCGCAATTTTTTCTCATGATTCTGTGATAAAATTTTAGACTTATCAAATAAATGTTATATCCCCTAGAGACAAGACCAACAATTTTATTATATATTTTTCTCTACTCTTCACTGTCTCATTCCAAAACACACAGACACATATGTGACCACACATCACAATCTATGATTTTACATGAGTTCAATGTCTAAAATAATCACTTGAGAATCTGAGCCCTCTTTTTCTTAAAACATGACCACAAAACAATTAGATAGTCTTGATATCTAGAACTCACCTGTCACATTAACGGTAACTGAGTGGCTTTCAATGAATCCAGATGAAGAGTTCACAAAACAGCGGTATGACCCACTGTCACTACCAAGCACTTGATTAAAATGCAAAATAAAAACTGAAATAAGCTTCCTTTCTTCCCAACCCATAGACCCCTGAAGTCTGTCCCCAAGATGTAAACAATTGTCTCCTTCAAGCTTGCACCAGGTCACAGTAGGTCTATTAGCACAATATTTCATAGGGCATTCCAGTTCAAATGGGTCCCCTGATGATACAACATACATGGAATGTTTCTTAATGTAAAGTTGTATATCACATGACTTGTCTCCTGGAAGATAAAAGCAAAATTAAAATCAATTCTGTTTTGGAAGGACTAAATATTTGCCACCTCAACAGTTTCTGTGAAAGATTTATTAAGCATGATTTTACAATTTTCTTAGATAACATTTTACAGTATATTAACCCTTACTAGCAGAGTGTCTGCTGTGACACATAGTAGATACATAATAAATATTTGTTTAAAAAAATTAAACAATTTTCTCAATTGTTCAATAATTTCCTCAATTTCTAAAATGTTAACAGTTTATTATTATAAAATTATATTTTATTCTAATTAGGTTTATTTGATTATCATGTAGCTACTCCAATGTGAGAGTCACTCAGTAATGTCCAACTTTATGCAACCCCATGGACTATACAGTCCATGGAATTCTCTAGGCCAGAATACTGGAGTGGGTACCCTTTTCCTTCTCCAGAAGATCTTCCCAACCCAGGGATCAAACCCAGGTCTCCTGCATTGCAGGCAGATTCTTTACCAGCTGAGCCACAAGGGAAGCTACTCCAATAGTAGCAAATAATAATAACTTCTTGCTACTTACATTCCAGAGGCTGTTTTAAACATACTACATATTTTAGTCATTTAATCCTCACAACAAAATAATATGTTGTATTATTATGAATCTTGTTTTCTGCATAAGGAAACTGAAGTAATAAAGACTTTACCTAAAGTTATATTCTAATAATTAAAATAATCAAGATTTAAACTCATACTAGAGTCCATTACTCTATAATTCATTATCCACTACTCTGCTGTTGTTTCTTGAGTAGTAATTAGTAGTAATTAGTAATTTTCTATTACTAGCTCAGGTATAGTTCAATGACTGGGAGAGAAGAACTTTTTGTAGACAAATATTTCCCTATGATAGTTGGCATTACATTTTTTAAACTTGTGTTTCGATGGCTTTAATGACACCTACCTTGAAAATTTTCCATTGCTTTATCTTGTATTGCATGTACAAGATAAATGCAATACAAGATAAATTTCTGAAGATAGGATGTTTTGAAATAATTGAATTTTTTATGTTTTCCTAAGTGGGAGGAAGAGCAGTTATCCACCTCTTCTGGAATTTCTGCCTACTGACCTGACATACGGGAAATATATTTTCCATTGTTTTGGTGGGAAGAGCAAATTTTCCTGGAAACAGATTTTTCTATTATCTTTTCTG
The DNA here is from genome assembly GCA_006410675.1 of Oreotragus oreotragus. Lineage (NCBI taxonomy): Eukaryota > Metazoa > Chordata > Mammalia > Artiodactyla > Bovidae > Oreotragus > Oreotragus oreotragus. The sequence continues at coordinate 54,894 of SJYX01004652.1, forward strand.
AGCCTTCTGTTAGTAATAGTCATTTGCACATAAAATCTGAAGCTAAGAAAAAAAAATGTTTTAATTCTCTATATTATTGAATAAGTTCTGTTACCCTTAACTTATCAGGAAAGGTTATACCTGGTTACCTCAGCATCTGAAATATAATTTATAGCCAAGATATGTGAAAAAGAAATTCTCTCCAAGCAAACAAAATAAATATTACAAGATTCAAAATTTATCTAATTTTTATTCACAATTCTTACAATTCCATTATTATTTCCTATTTAACCCAGAGCATAATTATGTTATATAATACAGATTAATAACTTATTTATAATGTGACATTGTGAAGTTGCTCAGTCGTGTCCAACTCTTTGTGACCCCATGGACCCCAAGGCAATGGCACCACCTCAGTGCTCCTGCCTGGAAAATCCCATGGATGGAGGAGCCTGGTGGGCTGCAGTCCATGGGGTCGCTGAGGGTTGGACACGACTGAGCAACTTCACTTTCACTTTTCACTTTCATGCATTGGAGAAGGAAATGGCAACCCACTCCAGTGTTATTGCCTGGAGAATCCCAGGGACAGGGGAGCCTGGTGGGCTGTCATCTATGGGGTCACACAGAGTCGGACACGACTGGAGCGACTTAGCAGCAGCGGCAGCAGCAGCAGCATCCATCTATTAATTGCCAGAGAATATCGTGTTTTTTGACTGTGTGGATCACAACAAACTGGAAAATCTTCAAAAAGATGGGAATACCAGACCACCTTGCCTGTCTTAGACATACAGATGATACTACTCTAATGCAGAAAGTGAAGAGGAACTAAAAAGCCTCTTGATAAGGGTGAAAAAGGAGAGTGAAAAAGTTGGCTTAAAACTCAGCATTAAAAAACTAAGATCATGGCATCTGGTCCCATCACTTTGTAGCAAGTAGATGGGGAAAAAGTGAAAGTCGTGACAGATTTTGCCTGCTCCCAAATCACTGCGGATGGCAACCTCAGCCACGAAATTAAAAGACACTTGCTCCTAGGAAGGAAAGCCATGACAAGCCTAGACAACCTATCAAAAAGTAGAGACTTCACTGTGCCAACAAAAGTTCATATAGTCAAAGCTATGGCTTTCCCAGTAGTCACGTATGGATGTGAGAGTTGGGTCATAAAGAAGGCTGAGCACTGAAGAACTGATGCTTTCAAATTGTGCTGGAGAAGACCCTTGGACTGCAAGGAGATCAAACCCATCAATCTTAAAGGAAATAAACCCTGAATATTCATTGGAAGGACTGATGCTGAAGCTGAAGCTCCAATACTTTGGCCATCCTGGGGCAGGGAAAGATTGAAGGCAAAAGGAAAAGAGGGCAGCAGAGGATGAGATGGTTGGATAGCATCACAGACTCAATGGACATGAATTTGAGCAAACTCTGGGAGGCAGTGAAGGACAGGGAAGCCTGGCATGCTGCAGTCCATGGGGTGGCAGAGAGTCGAGCACGACTTAGCTACTGAACAACAAACAGCATTGTGCTTTTTAAGACTTATGCATAAAAGGAGCTTGACCAATTGCACCAGTCCATGACAACTGCTTAATCTTTTTGTCAGTTACCTCATGAGTGCATATAAATCATGAAATATTCTACTATGGGCCTAACACTCTATGGTGGTGAATCAAAATAACTAAAAGAGGCCAAGGTGCCTAAGCACTATGTAGCGATTCATATCTTTTATCTTTTTTTTTTTTTTTTTCCAGTAGTCTTAAGAGTGTTTTCTCTCTGAGTTTCTTTTCCTACATCCTTATAATTCTTTTTTGGCTCTGTCTTTCCCCATTTTGTACACTTTCTCAGCCTGTGGCTCCTGCAGTGCAGGAGACCTGGGTTCGATCCTGGGTTGGGAAGATCCCCTGGAGAAGGGAACAGCTACCCACTCCAGTATCCTGGCCCTTGAGAACTCCATGGACTGTATGGTTCATGGGGTTGCAAAGAGTTGGACACGACTAAGTGACATTTGCTTCAGCAACATATTCCACCTATCCTCTTTATTAATTTCCTTCAGTGATTGCAAATTATTAGATTTACAGACTTTAACAGATTCATAGTATCATAGGTTACAGTAATATAAGTATAACTGAGATTATAATCAAAACACTTTTTTAAAGAAGGTTGAGGACTAGTCAGGCGTTGAACTGGGGGACAAATAATGGTACTGCATTCCATGTACCACTTTTTCTAGCATAATGTTCCACTTTATTTCTATATCCTGGCCAGCATAAACATTCTCATTTTTAGCTATTTCCTATCACTTCATAAATCTCTCACTGTAATTTATGCTTACATCTCATCAAACACTGCTCAAAATTAATTGTAAACTGTTTGGATTTTCAAAAATCAGATTGAGACAAGTGGCCCGCAAAGAACATTTAGAAAACCTTGAATATTTAGATATTTACAATTGCTCTGAGACCATAGATAAGGTCATTTAAATACTTTTGGTTTCCAAAAATTCAGAAAAAATTAAGCAAATTCAAAGTCAAGTTATGAGGTTATCGAAAAATTGAGGAGGAAGGGTAAAATAATTCACCAAAAAAAAGTGTTTAAAAACATTATGCCTGGATGTGGTTGGAACTGCAACAAAAAAAGGGAAGAGGTCAAAAGCAGAAAGGTCAAGTGAAACTCATCTTTCAAGAAGTCCATTCCCCTCCCTGAAGTTAATAAACTGCTTCAGCCTTCTAATTTCTGTTTTCATTTTCTTGGATAAATTGATCACAGTCTATGAAGACTGCAACTCTGTGCCAGCATCGTGAAAAACAAGATAGTTCTAGGTAAAGAGCTTTTTAACCTCAAAGAATGTATCATTTAATTGGTGAGGTAAGATTAACCATCAGTGCCACTTTTCTGGAATAAATTTACTAACTACCACTCTTCAAGTTTAGCTGAACTGAAAGGAAGGCTCAGAGGCACCTTGTATGCTAGTTATTAGGGGGTATAGGAATAAATAAGACAAGGTACCTCCCTTGAAGGGGCTTGCCTTCTAATGGGAAATAGGCTTGACAGATGGGAGAATGAAATAACACTATAAAAAGACGCAGACCTTGCTTGGGTGTGCAGAGGATTAATTTCAACTGTGACTATAGGGGCAAAGCTGAATAGAAAGTTCATATTTGAGATGAACCTTAGTGAGTAGCTTTTTGATAATCAGAGCAGTGAACAGGACAGGGGAAGTATTTTAAGTCTGAGGAAGTTGAAGGGAAAAAGGTACTCTATCCAGGTATCTCATGGCAGATTCAGGAAACTGATACACTCTTGGATCATGGTTTTCTGAAAATACTGATATGTAGATCACTAGTTGTTTCAGAGTAAATGCAATAAGCACTGGGGCATGGGGAGAGAAGTTTAAATGTTGTTTATCTATCATGAGAAAACACAAAGCCTTATTCTTTTGGAATATTTATAAAGTTCATATAAATAGCTAAAAAGGAGACTATTCAATTAAACCTGGTTGCTCAAATGCTAACAGACTGTGTGATATTAATAGCCACCCAGCCTCACTGGCCCTCAATTCTTTAAAAGCTAAGATAGAAGGGGACTTTTCTGATGCAGTGGTTAAAGAGTCCATGCTTCCACTTCAGAGGGCAGGAGTTCGATCCCTGGTCAGGGAGCTAGGACCCCGAATGCCACATACGATGGCAAAAATAAACAAATAAAGCAGATGAAAAAATTTTACAGCAACAACAAAAAATAGGAAGTAAGCCTCTCCTGCACACATGTATTCAACTTCACTTCTCTCAGTGTGTTACTGATGCTAAGTTTCTAAGACATCTAGGTCCCTCATTCTATCTCATTCTATCACAATGTTACCTTTCCATCTGGGCCTCCCAGATGGCTTGGTGTTAAAGCATCTACCTAGCAAGCTGCAGACTAGACTTTGATTCCTGGGTCAGAAAAATCCCCCTGAGAAGGAAATGGCAACCTAGTATTCTTGCCTGGGAAATCCCATGGACTGAGGAGCCTGGAGGGCTACAGTCCTTGGGGTTGCAAAGAGCCAGACAGGACTTGATGACTAAACAGTAACAATATCACCCTCCCACTTAGCTACTGGGCTGTCAGCAAATGCTAGTAGCACTGAACATCCTGACTAGTTCCAGGATTCCATGACTGTGGGCTTGGGAGGAGTGCATAAAGTGGGTTACGAGTAGAGATGAGCTGGCTGTTAGCCCAAACCATATCAATGACCTGCAATGTGATAATAGAAACATCACTGTGGTTCTTGTATGTTATCAGAAGGATGAAGATCATTGGCTGTCACACTGAGTAGCATAGGAATTTTTCTTGAGTGGAGGAAAGAACAGATGGAGACTTGTGAGCAGGCATTAAAAGTCATCAAGGGTATTCCCTCTAGAAAGAAGACTGTCTACCTGCCTGAAACTAAAATGGATGTTTGCAGTCAGGAATAATGCACTGAGGTAAATGATACAATTCTAATTTTCCATCTGACAAGCATGTTGACATTTTTTTGCTGCTTTTCCTGAACTACTAATATGTATAACCATTTTATGGGTTTCCCTGGTGGCTCAGACGGTAAAGAATCTGCCGGCAATGCGGGACACCTAGGTTCTATCCCTGGGTTTGGAAGATCTCCTGGAGAAGGGAGCATGGCAACCCACCCCAGGATTCTTGCCTGGAGACTCACCATGGACAGAAAAGCCTGGTGGGCTATAGTCCATGGGTCACAAAGAGTTGGATAAGACTGAGCAACTAAGCACAACACAGCACATAATCATTTTATGATACTCAGGATATCCAAAGCTCTTCCCAAGGGGTTTGTCTTGCCAAACATCTTCTGAGAAAGAATTAAGATCACAGTTGCTTTTGGCTGGGATTTATCAGTCAATATTAGTTATTGTTGTTTCTGCTGTTTCCTCAAATATTTATATCTAATGGGTGGGACATTTTCAATGCTAAAAATAATTAAAATAAATGCATGCAGTGAATGATGAAACCTCTACTATCTCCAGGCTCTCATAGGATGAAGTATCCTTTTTTAAGTCACTATAGGTTTAGGCAACCTCTCCTTTTAAAAATTCTCATGAAAACTGCTACTGCATTATTACAGAATATATATTCCATGGCTAGGATATACCTAGTATAATTGATGCCCAGAGTGTATCCTTTTTAACAACCTTTTTTTTTCTGTATTCAAAAATAATCATGAAATGAAACAAATAATAAAATGGCCAGAAAAGAAACTGGCTTTTTTTGGTCACTAAATTTCATATATAAAGCAATGCTGGGACTTCCCTGGTAGTCCAGTGGTTAAGACTCTGTATTTCCAATGCAGGGGGTACAAATTTGATTCCCAGTAGGGGAACTAAGATCCCACATACCACATGGCTAAAAAATTTATTTAAAAAAAATGAAAGTTTTAAAATAACTGAAAAAGAGAATGCAAAAAAAGGAAAAGTGCATAGGTATTTATTTAATACTTTTATATGTATCTAAACAGTGTGAGGCCTGGCGTGCTGTAATTCATGGGGTCACAAGGAGTCAGACAAAACTAAGTGACTGAACTGAACTGAAACAGTGTAAACTTGAATCCTTTAGTTGCAGCCTGATATTGTGGTTTATGTAAGTAATTTTCCAGTAATTAAAACTAAAGTTCTATAAAAAATATAAACAATTACTATACTGAACCACTACTACTATCATAAAGTTTTATTTTCTTGATTCATTCTTTAATTTTAAAACAACACTTTAAAGATTATAAAATATAAATCTACAACTATATAGCTATTAGTCAACAAAGCATTTCCGTTATAAAGATATCAATCCAGAAAACATTTCAGATATAGACTTTAGCTCATGCATGAACAAATATTGCACCTCACAGTCTATGTTTTGTTTCACTGTGTTGAATTTTAAACAAATATTCAAAATATTTACATGGAACAAAAGAAATGAAACTTTACATTGTGTTTCCTTGTCTCTCTAATCACTATGATATTCTTGCTTATTTAAAATCTACTGTTTAAATGCAGAAATACGTAGTACCACAGGGGTTTGAGACCCAAACTATGCCTAAAGCAAGCTCAAGTAATTCTGAACATTATGAATTTGCTCTTGAAGTGAACATGCCTGTGTGCATGCTAAGTCGATTCAGTCAAGTCCGACTCTTTGCGGCTCCATGGACTGTAGCCCACCAGGCTCCTCTGTTCACGGGTTACTCCAGGCAAGAATACTGGGGTTCTTACTGGGTTGCTATGCCCTACTCTAGGGGATATTTTCAACCCAGAGATCGAACCCCATAGCTCCTGCACCTCCTGCATTGCAGATGGAGCCTTTTCTACTGAGCCACCAGGAAAGCCCATATGTAGCTGAATTTGTATGTGTGCAGGGCCAACTCCCTAACAGGGATGTTCTCTAAGTTAGCTTTCACGTAGATGTAATATTTAACAAAGGGAAAGTACTGAAAAATGTACTCATTTGAAACTTACATAGATATTTTTAAAACTCAGGAGTACCCATAGTGTTTATTTAGAACTTAGATCAAAATATTTAGGCGTGGAGGAAACATTTTATCACTGATATTGTTCAGAATTGCTGGTATGTGGTCATTCAAAGTAGACTGACTTTGGTTGTTTGTTTTAAAACTCTGTACAGATAATGTACGCCCTTACTGCCCACATCCCAGGAGTGTGGACATCACACTGTTCATGTTTATTTAGTAATGGAACAGTTTCCAGTGCTAAGGGGATACAAAAAGAGCCTCATTTGACTCTTCAGTTTTCCAATATGATTTTTTTTTCTTTAAATCTTGACAAGATATAATCTCTCAGAGTTTTCAGATCTCTTAGAGGGAGAAAGCTTTTCTGTCTGTCTGGACTATCACAGAAAACTTCAAGGAGGAGGTTGAATCTTCTCCGCCTCCAATTCTCACCCCAGGGCAGTTCTGGTGCCCTTTCCATTATCGCAGTATAATATCACTGTCTACCTAATCACACGGCTAGAGCCTGGGTGCCATCCTTGTCTCCTGCCCCATTCCATCAGCCACCAAGTTAAGTCAATTCAGCATCCAAAATATCTTTTGAATTTGTTTTCATGCCACTGCCTTAATTTGGGTCTCATTCTACTTCATGAGGATTATTGTCACAGCTTAACAACTANGGCTAGAGCCTGGGTGCCATCCTTGTCTCCTGCCCCATTCCATCAGCCACCAAGTTAAGTCAATTCAGCATCCAAAATATCTTTTGAATTTGTTTTCATGCCACTGCCTTAATTTGGGTCTCATTCTACTTCATGAGGATTATTGTCACAGCTTAACAACTAGCCTTCTGCATTCCAAACTTGACCTTTTTCCCCTTCCCCAACCAAATTAATTCTCCTGTCACAGTTTATATTCTTAAAATTAAGTCAATTGCATGATTTTTTTTTTTTTTGCCTGAAAGTCTTCAGTGCCTACTGAAAAATGTCTTCAGTGCCTACTGAAAAATGTCCATCCTTCATCAACTGGCATTTATCCCCTGCTTCTTAATGCAAACTTATTCCCTTCCCTTCCACAACACACTCTAGCAACCCACATCCACTTGATGCCACACCAAATGCCCCATGCTATTTTGCATGACGTGCATTACTATATTATAGTTAAATATGTGCTTATGCTTCGGTCTTCTGATCTTCCCATCTTCCCAGGGATGGCAAAAGGAGATCTTCTGCTTCCCAGTTATAGCAAAAGGAGATGGCCTTAGAAAAAGTATGAAAGTGAGAAGCATGATGTACCCTGAGACTGAACAGAGAGAGCTTCATGAAGAGAAAAATCCCCTGCTCACAACTCCTATGCTGTCTGTGCACTAAGGACACAGAACAGACACAGCTGACTCCTTAGAGTGTGTGTGCTTAGTCCCTCAGGCATGTCCAACTCTGCAGCCTCATGGACTGTAGCCCACCAGGCTCCTCTGTCCATGGGATTCTCCAGGCCAGAATACTGGAGTGGGTTGCCATTCCCTTCTCCAGGCGATCTTCCCAACCCAGGGATCAAACCCAGGTCTCCTGCATTGCAGACAGATTCTCTACCATCTGAGCTACCAGGGAAGCTTGAGTCCTTTGTGATGTGGACTCAAAATGTCAAGGTGAAGGATATATGCATCTCAACATACCCTTTCGTGGTTATAACCTAAGCATGAAAGAAAAACTAGATCTTATAAGTATGCAGTGTAGAAAGGCCTGATTTATGTCCATTTGGGGTGATACTCAAAATATTTAAGAAATGACACTCCGTGGTCATCCAGATACCTAGATCAACCAATCAGAAAGGCATGCCAACCACAAAAAACTGGATGGCCCAATATCTTCCAGCTGAGCAAGCCTAGCCACAGGTGTAAATGCCATAAGAAGGTGAAGATAGTAAGTAATTTGTAAAACAATAACAACTAAGAAAAAAGAGGTTTATGGTTATGAATCTTAAATGAAATAATTATTTCTTATTTTTAAAGATGATATACCTTGATTATAACTATTGCCATGAGGAAAATCCCAACAGATTTTAACCTCTCTATTGAAAAATTCTTAGATTTATGAAAGTTCAAAATAGTTACATTCACTGAAATAAATGAATGACAGTAAAATGACAGTAATAAAGCCTGAGTGCCTTAGTTTGACCTAAGATTGTTTTAGAGTTGACCATAAATATGTACATAATTTTTTTAAAAGCTAAAATGACTGTGACAAGTATGCGTACATGCTAGGTCACTTCAGTTGTGTCCAACTCTTTGCGACTCTATGGACTGTAGCTGGCCAGGCTTCTCTGTCCATGGGATTCTCCAGCCAAGATACTGAAGTGGGTTCCCATGTGCTTCTCCAGGGGATCTTCTCAACCCAGGGATCAAACTCGAGTCTCTTATGTTTCCTGCATTGGCAAGCAGGTTCTTTACCACTAGCATCACCTGGGAAGCCCATGACACTTATAATATGCCAACAATTTTCTCTTACATGAACCAGGATTTTAGCTTCTATCAGAAGGTACTGTGGTAGAAAAACAACTAACAAAAACTTCAGGTATGTGATGGGGAGGCCTCAGAAGAAGATTAGTCTTCAGACTCAGGAAGAAACAGGCCTTCAGAGGATGCTGGTTAGTGTGATCTTTCTTGCTTTAGAGTGCAGAGGGGTGGAGCAGAGAGATGGGTACTAATAAGGAAGGGAAACAGGTGCTTCTCCTTTGCAAACTGGTGTGGTTTAGGGGGTCCCATGACACAGTGACTTGAGCACGTTGTTGTTGTTTAGTGGTTAAGTCCAACTCTTTTGCAACCCCATGGACTGCAGCCCACCAGGCTCCTCTGTCCATGAGATTTTCCAGGCAAGCATACTGGAGTGGGTTGCCATTTCCTCCTCCAGGACTTAGGGCATAGGCAAGGCCAATCCACACATAGCAACAGCTGCCATGTAATCACACATCAAAGATCCTGGAAGGACATCCACCCAGACAGCCTCAAGGAATCTCATNGGACTGCAGCCCACCAGGCTCCTCTGTCCATGAGATTTTCCAGGCAAGCATACTGGAGTGGGTTGCCATTTCCTCCTCCAGGACTTAGGGCATAGGCAAGGCCAATCCACACATAGCAACAGCTGCCATGTAATCACACATCAAAGATCCTGGAAGGACATCCACCCAGACAGCCTCAAGGAATCTCATGTACAGCATCAGGAAGCCCACATGACCTACTTCCCATCACAAGCTGGCTCACAAAATCAGAAATGTGGTGACTTGAGATGAGGGTAGGGGAATTCCATTGCATGCAGAAACCACTAATTTAATGTTGTATTATGTAGTGTTGATTAAACTTATTATTTTAACTCTGTGGTAAACACACCCATACCACAAGTCAGATATTTCCAGAAGTGCTGGGAATATCTGGGGAAATTTGAATAAGAGTGTACACATCCATTGTTAAAATCAGAAACTGTTTTAAACGATAATCTTTGTTAATGGAAAACCCTGTGGCTTGATTCAAGGATGCAATGAAGATTTGCTGATCTCAGTCTCTATGGTGAGATGAAAGATTCACAAATTTTTACCTGACAAACAAGATGTAATATAACAGAGGTCACAGACATATAAATAGTATGAAAAAATAGTTCAAGATTTTTTTCCCTTTTCTGTGCATATTGTCTGATACTGGTTGCCTTAGGGAGAGGCAATCCATCCCTGTCTAAACACAAATACGCCACACACAGACTTATAAGATGTAAAATTCCTTTAGCAAAAATGGAGCTGGAAAGAATGAATTCACCCCAAGAATACATATGGTATGAATTCATATTTATTCCTTTACTTAAAAAACAAAGACCATGAAATGAATAGAGAAAATTTTCACACTCATTTTATATTACTATATTCTTCTTAAAATCTTCTTAGAATGGTATGTGAAAACTTTAAGTTTGCTTTCATGTGGTATTTATAGAGCACATTTTGAAACAATTTCTTCTAGGGCTAGAATTTCTCATAATGTGATGTGATTACTTTGGAGAATAGTTTGAAGTCTATCTATTTAATTCAGTAGTATTGAGTAATCTAAGATTTTAAGCCATATAGCTCTTGGTTTTATCTAGTTTGCCATAATTCTGAAATTTTTTTGACTTGATACAGTCATTCTAGTATTTCCACAGCTTTGTCAAACAACAAAGTATACAAAGTGCCTGCACCATTTCCTTTCCCTGAGATATTAAAGAATAGAACAAGCAGAGAACTTCAGTGATCATCAGGTCAGACAGTTTGTCACATTTGGAAAATCAACCTTCAGAATCACTGCCTCATCTTCATTGCCACTTGCCCACAATTGCATCATATTTCACATTATCAAAGTACTATGAACCCATCCTAGGTGCTCCCAACAGAAGGAAAACGGGGATATGACTAATATTTTTGAGTTCTTATTATGTACCATACATAGTTTCTTTTGATCCTCAAAGTAATTTTATAAGGTAGTTATTATTATCTTTATCTTAAGTGGGAGAAACCAAGTATAGAGAAGTTAAGCCACTTACTTAAGATCCCTAGCTGGCGGGAGTCAGAGCCAGGACTGGGACTTGAACCCAGGCCTGGCTAACTCCAAGGCACAAGCTATTATCTAGAAGAGTAGTTGTGAAAGCACATGGGAACACAGGAAGGTTGCTGGCACTATGGCTGGTTCACAGGACATAATAATAAATGCCAGGCATTACTATATTTTGGATAGGATGAATTCAGGGAAGTGACACGGCAGCTGAGTAATTGTCCGAGGGCACAAGGCCTGTGGGCAGCAGAGTCCAGGTGGAAACCCACAGTGCCTGCCCCAAGTGCCTCTGCTCTGAACACTCACTTCCAACTGCTTTTGGGGATCAGCAGTGATCTGTATATTCACCAGCCAAACAAACATAGAGATGGGAAAAGGGTTCTATTCCATAGAAAAATGTCCTTTCATGTGTATGTTAGTCAGTCAACTCTTTGTGACCCCACAGACTGTAGCCTGCCAGGCTACCCCTGTCCATGGAATTCTCCAGGCAAGAATACTGGCGTGGGTAGCTATTTCCTCCTCCAGGGGATCTTCCCAAACCAGGGATCAAACTCAGGTCTCCTGTATTGCAGGTAGATTCTTTACCATCTATATGAGACATGAAATTCTTCAGAATTATACAAATGAAGAAGGCCAGTCTTGGTCAAAACTAAGAAGTAAAAAAATCTTTGTTCTGGGTGCTTTCTCATGCTTTCTCTGAGTACTTCTTCATTACTTTTCCACCAAGTGACAAATGACCCCCCCTGTGACTCTTCCCTACCAGTCATATCTTTGTCTCCCCAGGCCAGAGGATTCACTCCAGTCTTGCAGAGTTCTGCCTGTCCTATATGATGAGGATGAGTACCTGGTGGAGAGTGTGTTAGCCAGTGTGTAATCACCTCTCTGGAATGGCAAAAGTGTCTAGCCAGTTCAATAGACCCTACAGAAAAATGATTCTTGTTGACAATTTAGAGGATAGTTCTGGGCAGGGAAGACTGGCATAGCTGGGCCAGTCCTTCAGAGATGCTAGGCCTTCCACCTTGCTCACAGTGACCTTAGGAAAAAAAGCAGGACAGGAAAAGCCTAGAGCATACCTTAGAAGCTGTGAACAGTAGCATTCAAGAGAACCTTTGGCATTTTATAAGAAACCAACATTTCCAAATATTGCCTTTGGTGTTTGAGTGGCTATGTATGATGTTCAGAGTAACCGTCCTTCTATTTTGTGCTGTTGGAAGGACACAAGGAAAGTCCATCTCTACTTCTTTTATAGATACTTCCTCACCTTCCTAAGATATTATACTACATAGACTATACTGAGATTCATTGGTATCTTCAAAGCACTAGAAGATACTTAGCATTATCTTTGTGGGCAGAAACTGCCAATGGCCCTCCAATATTAATTCTCTTAATATCACAGAAGAAAAAGAAATGGGATAATCACCACCCAGCTAGAATCTAAAAGTCCCAGCCCTCCTCATAGTCACTTCTGGACAATGGGTTGTTTGTGATATATTCAAGTTCCATGTTATGCTTATAAGATAAATGTGGTTGTCAGGAATGAGAAAAGAAGTTAGAGAGCTCTACCAGACAAACCTAATGTTTCCCTATGACTGTCTAGATGGCCCCTCCATCACTCTCCTTACCTGTGTTCAATGTGAACCTCATATTGCACATATTTAGATTCTGAGCATACTAACATGATTCCTCTGCATATGTACACAGGCAAACAAGTAATTTCTTCCATTGAGAAGCATGGAAATCAGAGTCCATAACCAAGGAGATCATGATATCAAGAGTTATTTATAGCAACTTCTCTGATGGTCCAGAAACTAAGACTCCATCCTCCCAAAGCAGGGGACCTAAGTTCAATTCCTAGTCAGGGAACTAGATCTCACACGTGTATGCTCAGTTGCTCAGTGGTATCTGACTCTTTGAGACCCCCACGGACTGTAGCCCACCGGCTCCTCTCTCCTATCAGTGGGATTTCCCTTCTCCAGGGGATCTTCCTGACCCAGGGATCAAACCTGCATCTTCTGCATTGGCAGGCAGATTATTTACCACTGCACCACCTGAGAAGCTCCAGATCACACAAGCCACAACTAAAAAGACCCCACAAGCTGCAACTAAGAGCCAGCTCAGACAAATAAATAAATATTTTTTGGTAAAAAGAGTTGTTTATAGACAACTTTTTGTAAACCTCAAATGAGAGATGATCTCCCAATACTGCTTTAAGGAGACTATCAAGCTAATAAAGTTGTGTACTAAATGGGGGAAAAAGAAAACTAAACCATTATCAGTAAATTTACACAGCACTTACTGTGTAATTTTAGCTAATAAACTTCAGGTACTATTTTAAGAGTTTTACGGAATTAATTCACTGACTACTAACAACATCCCTATAAGTTCAATATCATTATTGTCCCCATCGTTTAGATGAGGAAAGAGCCAGTGAGGTTATAATCAGAGAAGCAGTAAATGGCAGAGATGGGAGAGTAATCTAGTAATCTGGAATGATCTTACCTGCTCTACCATTGTCTTTCCAAGAAAAAACGCAAAAGATTGGTTTCATCTTTGAACCTGTGAATATTTTTCTTTCAACAACTCTAAAATGTAAGTAAAGGTGAAACTCACAAATGATGGAAATTAAGTAGGAAAGTCCCAGAGAAGTAAGATAAACTGACTTCAATATTACAATAGAGGAGATTTTGATAGTGAGACAGAGGAAGTAATGATTAAAGAGTTCAGTAATAATTAATTAAAGTCTATTCAAGGCTGTGATCAACGCAGGAATTAGTCTTTTCAAACCTTAATCCAGGAAATCCTGTAACTGCAGAATGTATTCCTAGACATTTACATATAAGATGGTGATATCTTATAGCAGGCACTTTTGTGATAACAATATACAGGCATTTGGCAGAAGGTTGAGCTCCATTTCTGGCATAAAACATGTGTATTTTAAGAGGAACAAATAAGCATATCCAGATAAATAATCCTGATAAAGACACTGTGTTACAAAATCAGAATAGGAAGGAATAAGAGATTTCTGCTCTGACCCAAGGATATGGCCTGCTCATACTGGAGAAACACAGTGTGGGAGGAAGGTGGAATACGGATTCAAGACTTCCTCCTGCCTTTATTCAGAACCTGTATAGTCTACACAGTAGCCAGACATTCATTAACTGCAGTGCTCCTGGCTACTTGATGCTGGAATCCTTGGTTGATGCTCAAATTGAATAAGTTGAGCAGCAAGTGGTCCAGGGCCTTTCAGCTGGAGTCACTCACTGAGGATGGGGCAGGCTACTGACAAGAGCATCTCCACTTGGAGCCTCATTCTTGCCAGCATAATCAACCCATCTGTTCATGTATATGTGCTAACACTTCTATTACTTCCATCCAGACAGAAATCATACTCCAGATACACAGGGACAAAGCTCCCCCTAAATTTTTTTGAGAAACACAAAATGCAAGCAAGAATTATTTCATTATGAAGGAGGACCTTCAACAGGAAGTTTGTAGAGAACATTACCTTTTTCACAACCTTATTATTGATGCAGCCACATTCCTAAGAAGATATACACGTACCTCACATTGCTTTGAAGTGGAAAGGAAACATTATTTTAAAACTGTTCTTAAAGACTTTGAAACTTTGTGCCTCTGTAAAGAATTCAGTAACTACATCACAGGAAATTCCTAAGATATAAAGGCTAAAATAAATGAGGTTTAAAGGAATAGAGTCATCAGCTCTCAGGAGTGCAAATCTCACCAACGTATATTGTTGTTGTTCAGTCAGAGTAGCGTCCTACTCTTTGTGACCCCATGGACTGCAGCATGCCAGGCTTGATAGCAAACTCACTATCTCCCTGAGTTTGCTCAAACTCACGTCCAGTGAGTCTAGTGCCACCTGGGAAACCCCTCGACAATCTATACCCCTAATTTAATTCAAGTAATGCTGCAATCCAAAAACATGTATAAGCTATCTGGCTAATCCTTTGTCCAAGGCTTTCTGTTTTATCATTCAAATAATTCGAGTCACTATACTTTGGGCTAAATATATTGTACAATATACTTCATTTATTAATTCTATTTTTAGCTTCAAAACCTTAACTATTTTAAATGATAATGTTAAAACTTGTTTCCCATTTATTTGAATAGTCTGTGGATTGTTTGGTGGAAAGAATATTAGCAAAAATAACATTGATGTTTGTGGTTTAGTCACTAAGTTGTGTCCAGCTCTTATCAAACTTTTATTATGTGCATTTACTATGCTATGCACTTTACCTATTGTATCTGTAGTCTTCACAATAGCCCCATAATTTAGGTAAATTATTATTATCTCTATTTTACAAGTGAGGAAACTAAGGATAAGAAACTACACCAAGGTCATGCAGAAAGTGGCAGAGCCAGTCAATGAACCCAGTTCTGACACACATTGAAAGGAGGAGCAGAGTTGAACTGTACTCCCTGTGTGACACAGCACTGCACATTCTTCAAACTGGTATGATTTCTCTTTAATAATATTTAACCTCAGTCGTAACCAAAGTGAAAAATACAGCTGGCCATCTGCACAGTTCATCAGCACAATACCAGCTTTGTTGTGCTCGGTTGTGTCTGACTCTTTTGCGACCACATGGACTGTAGCCCACCAGGCTCCTTGTCCATGGGATTCTCCAGGCAAGAATACTGGAGTGGGTTGCCATTTCTTCCTCTAGGGAATCTTCTTGACCCAGGGATTGAACCTGAGTCTCCTGCATTGCAGGTGGATTCTTTACCACTGTACACCTGGGAAGCCCCATAATACCAAATACTTACAAACATAAAAACGCTTAAGAGAAGGGGATTTTTTAATTTTGAAGCTGTTTGTGTGCCATCTTGGTATCATGAAGACAAATTTCAAGACACAATTTCAGAACTGAAGATGACATGCTAAAAGATTCCAGTGACAATATTTTCTGATTTGAAACTTATAAGAGTATGTGCTTGTGGGGATAAGACAGGCTATTTAAAACCAGGAAATTAGAAACTTCCGTTGTCTTTCATGGCCCCTCCCTCTTTACCATATACAGGCATCTCTGACAAAGTAAAGGAGCCAGCGAACTTTTTCACTTGTATAAAATTTTTGCAAAAGTGGCCAAATGTCAATGCAGAATTTAAGCTGTTTTCTACATCACATGACACCTTAACCTACAATATAATAAAAGCAGAGACAGAATGCACTGATCCCATATTTCTCAGCATTGTCTCATTCAGTATTCTCAAGGCACATGCCCCATGAAGCAATTAAGATTTTATTTGGCCACATGCCTGCAACACAGGAGACCCAGGTTCGATTCCTAGGTCTGGAAGATCCTCTGGAAAAGGAAATGGCAACCCACTCCAGTATTCTTGCCTGGAGAACCCCATGGACAGAGGAGCCTGGCAAGCTACTGTACATGAGGTTGCAAGAGTCAGACATGACTTAGCGACTAAACCCCCATTCCAGAGTAACCATGGAGTCCTGTATAATCCCAGTTATCCAACACCTAACCTAACCAACACTCCTCTAGTCTCAGTTTGAAAAGAAGCTATTTATTCACCAACAGCATGACAACCAGAACACTTTTGCTAGTATAGTGATAAATTTGTACTGAACTATTTATAGCATTTGCCCAATTCTCTGTTCTTACCATCAGAATATGTTTTTAAGAAAACCAGCCAAACTCACTTAAATACTGTTTTCCAATTTGGTCTATGTTCTTTCTACCATGTCTTCAATGAGCAAATCCAACTACTTGGTTTCATCTACCATTATCCACTAGGCACAAACACTATATCCTACTAAGATCAGCAAGGGAGAACATTGCTTCCAACATCCCCTGAGAAATATATAAGAAGTCGGTGTCTTACCATCGATACTCCAAATGCCTACATGAGGAATTAGGAAGAAGCCCCAGAACAATTTCCCAGTTCCAAGCACAGTGAGTGATGTCCTCATTTCCTGTTTGTATCAGGGATGTTCAGGTAGAAAGCTTCCCTTCCTCCCCTGAATTTTTCAGAGTTGGATCAGGTTATCTACTTCAATGACATCTATAAAATAAACAAAGAGAGAGGAGGTGTGAGAGGACGGTAAGAAGAGCCCAAATATTTTGTGAAACAAAACAAAGACTAGGTGGGACTCTGTTCTGTGGTTTTTGCTTCTTGTCAAATTGGCGGTTCAGTTTCAAATGCTTCGATCCGTAAAGCAGCTCGGTCCTTAAATACTCCTTTTGTGTCAGCCTTTTTGCCCCACATTGGGGTTTTTCTCATTCCAAATTCAGTGAAATGAACAATTAAATTCTAAAGAAATTTATATTGGTGAAATATTTAGGTTGAGATTTTAGTCAAACCACGGTCAGAAAATTCATGGTAAAAACTACCTATGATAAGTATACATTTCCCCCTCTTTTCGCAGTTTGTGATTATGAAACTTCTTTTTATGTTAGAGGTTTTAGATTTATCTTCCAAACATCATGTCACAAAAAGATGAGAAGGCTTCCTGTCATTAGGCCAGTGGAGATTCATCTGAGGTTATGGAGAAAATGAGTGATTAGAAACCCTGCCTCAACAAAGGAAGGAAAGGCAACTGTCTTCAGTCTGTAGATAAATATCAATGGGATAAGATCATCATTAGTACTGGCTACATGTTTTCTCTAAATATTCAAGTTTGAACTAAATAACGTCTTGAAAATCAACTAAAGGAAACTTCCAGTTACAACATCCTTCTTATGGTTCCTATCTGAATTACATAGAATAGAAACAATAAAGGAAGAAATGAAAAGTTCAGGATCAGATAGCTCAGGATCAATGTGGAACCATTTTCGTCACCTCCACTTCTAATAATAGAAGATAGTTAAATTCACTCATTTGAGATTCCAAGTGAGAAATCGAGATTTGTGACATACGTGGTCATTGACAAAAGTTGATTTTGTAAGTCTTTCTCTGAGAGGCTGGTGATTTTCTTCCAAGGCCAAATTTCATGACTTTAAGTACTCAAGGTTAAAGGTTAACTTAAGAGCTTCCCTGGTGGCTCAGACAGGAAAGAATCTGCCTGCCATGCAAGAGACGCAGGCTCAGTTCCTGGGTTGGGAAGATCCCCTGGAGAAGGAAATGGCAAACCACTCCAGGATTCTCTCCTGGGAAATCCCATGGACAGAGGAACCTGGTGGACAACAGGGGTTGCAAAGAGTCTAACATGACTTAGTGGCTAAACCACCAACACTGAGGTTAAAAGACAGTTATCATATATTCACTGATTCAGATAGACACTGTGAATGGTTGGAGGCACAAAGATGAAAACTCACTTTGCCTGATTTTAAAGCGCTCAGCCAACCAGCACTGTGCTTTCCTCTATCAGCCTTTACTGCTGAGACTTAAATATCCCGGCATGTCAGCCACCACACTGTAACCCAGAGCAACTGCATGTAGCTTCCTAGTACCTCCATTACTGGAGGAAACATCCTGCAAAATATTATGTAATATTTACACAGCTTTCTTTCCCATGCTCAAGGTGGAATAGAAATGACTTATAGCAGCTGAGATACGCTCACTGTGCCTTTAAAATTGTCCTAGAAGTCAAAAGATGTAGGCCACAATGCCAAGGATCTCAGGATATTATCCCAAATCAGAAAGAAGTTCTAAAACTGTTGTTTATCTCAGCTAAAACCTTCATGGTTCGCTATTCTGAAGATTTTGCCATATAAAAATGTCTATGCTAATTAGACATAACTTGGAAAAAAAATTATATAACACCTAATGTATTTTTAAAAAGATATCTGTTTGTGACTTTTATCAGAATGACTGGCCCTTTGTACCTCCAGAGCTGGAGTCCTTAGAGCCAAATAGTCATGTTTTAAAGAAATCCCTATTTTAAAGGTGATTCTGATATAACCAGTTTGGATAAATATTTGTAAACCAATTATAAGTTATCAGGGAGCATGGACTTTTGAGTCACAAAAGACTTGCTGTCAAATCTTTGCCATTTACTAGCTGCAGACTCTCTAATACATTTCCCAGATTCTGAGAGGCTGTGGTAGACACAGACACACCACTCAGATTTCTTTTCAAGGACAGATTTGCTCTTAGCTGTGGGGAATGCAGTCAGCTGAGAGCATCCAGGTGTATACTCCTCCAGGATCTGCTCAGCTGAGATTCCCCTTGTCCAAGCTCGTGCTTTCCCATAGCAGCCTGAATCCAGTGATGGAACAAGGAAAGTATATAAATGGCCAGCCATACTGACTCCAAATGGAATGCTGATGGCCAATACTTGACTCAGAGCTCCCAGCCGACACAGCTAAGATTATGTCAGGCTTACAGTTTGACGTCTTTCTCTGCCCAATCTCCCTTCCACCACCTTTCTTTCACAGATGTTGGTCTGTTGTCTATTTTGATGTCTGCTTCCAGAGAACTAAATCTGTTCTACATCTCCATTTTCTGTTCTTAGAACACAGATGGTAATATCTGTTATGTTGGCTAACTGAGGTAATGTATGCAAAGTGATCAGTAACTTGTATCAGTAATTATTTCTGAACCAAAGATGGGTGTTCATTTGGACAAGATGAATACCAGGAAGCCCTGTATTAATAAAACGGTGGAACAAGTTGAAAATGCTTATTTGCTAATAGCAGTCATCATTGCACAGAGAATGGGACTGAAAAGTCATATCAAAGCTTTGATTAGAGCAGAAGAAATGTAACAGCTTAAAGAAGGTCTGAATTCCAGAAAATTTACAAGGATGGATCAGCTTCATAACGAGGCCACAAGAACAAGAATGAAGGGCAAAAAGAACTAGAGGCTTGAGAACAGGAGATGTAAAAAGAGTCTAGCCATTGGGCCTCTCCCTCAGGGAAAGAGCTGTAATCCTCCAAAAGCCTGGAAGAGGTCAAAGTATAGCAGTTATGTATTCACAGCATGACTGGAGGGCTGGATGGGTAAACAAGGCAGGGGTCACTTACTGACAGTGGAATACAGAAAAGGATCACAGTTATTTCCACCACTCCTGAGATGGGCAAGGATGCTGACTTGATATCGAGCTCCTCCTCTTGGCTCTTTAAAGTGTCCATTTGGTGAGAGAATCAGTCTCATACTGTGAGGTGGACAGGGTTAATTAAAAAAATTTAAAACCAGTATAAAATAACCTTGGCTGCAAAAGTTTGAAGATGCTTTGGGGGAAAAAAAATTCCTTGCAATCAAAAAGTATATATACATGCAATATGCCCAAACACCCTGTTCCCCTTACCTCTGTATTGGTAGACTTAAAATGTATTCTGGTTCTGTTATTTACTAGATGTGTGTCCTTTGACAAATTACTTAATTCTGAATCTATTATCTCTTTGAATCCCATTATTTCCTCTGTAAACCAGGAATCATTAGACTTACCTGGAACCTTGTCATGAAGTATTCAAGAAGAGACAAAAATAGTAACATATATTTTACGTTTAACAAACATGAACCACTTACCATAGCCACAGGAGCACAAAAGTAGGATCCTGGTAATTCTGTTTTCCTGTTTTTCCTCCCACTCAGATGAATTGTATAGATTGCTTATGCCTTGTTTACTTGTATCCTTGAAGCATGGAGAGAGACTTCTCCTTAGGCACCTGTGTGTACTATATTTGTATATGCTTCTATTTTTATGCCATTTTGTATTTTTATCTCATTGTTTTTGTCATGAACCAGTTTATACATGCATCATTGCTCTGCAAATTGTTTCATCTTCTGTTTCTGTGGGTGTGCACATGCTCTGATGTACCTGCAGCTTCAGATCTCAGCAAAATGTTAGGGTCTGAAGCCATGAACTTGTTCTGGTTTACATGGAAAAGACAGGTGGCATACCTTGTAGATTTACAAATATAAGGGTTGTAATTGACCAAAAGCCCAAGGTTCTCCACACTGAGACTGAGCACCCTATTTGTGCCATGAGGTTCTGTTTCCTAGCCAGCGACTGAGTACAACAGAAACACCAAGGCAGGTGCATTTCTGAAAGACACAGGACTGCTCTTTATTATTATTATTATTATTGGAGTATTATCACTTTACAATGTCGTATTAGTTTCTGCTGTACAGTCAAGTCAATCAGCTATATGTATACATATGTCCACTTCTTCTTGGACCTCCCTCCCACCTTGCCTCCATCCTACCCTTCTAGGTCATCACAGAGCAGTGAGCTGAGTTCCCACAAGCTATCTATGTTACACATGGTAGTATATTTATGTCAAATCGAATCTCCCAATTCATCAATACTCCCTTTCCGCCTGTTTTCACATGTCCATTCTCTACATCTGTGTCTCTCTTCCTGTTCTGGAACTAGGTTCATCTGCACTATTTTGCTGTTCAGTTGCTTAGTCATGTCTATCTCTTTGCGACCCCATGGACTGCAGCACACCAGGCTTCCCTGTCCTTTACCATCTCCCAGAGCTTGCTCAAACTCATTCATGTCCATTAAGTCAGTGGTGCCATCCAACCATCTCGTCCTCTGTCATCCCATTCTCCTCCTGCCTTCAATNTCTTTGCGACCCCATGGACTGCAGCACACCAGGCTTCCCTGTCCTTTACCATCTCCCAGAGCTTGCTCAAACTCATTCATGTCCATTAAGTCAGTGGTGCCATCCAACCATCTCGTCCTCTGTCATCCCATTCTCCTCCTGCCTTCAATCTTTCCCAGCATCATTTTAATGACCTACTTTAGCATAAAGACTCCCCTAGAAACTCGCCAAACCTCCCTCACAGTAGGCAGCACTCAAGCATGGTTCTATGCAACCTGCTTCCTGCTTTCACTCAGGATCACACTTGCTTTGTAATCTAATAGTTCTCCCTGGCTTTTTTTTCCTCATAGGAATCTCCCCTAATCTAATCCTTGCATATTTCAAGGAGCCTGCTTTGTGGATCACCCAGTCTAACACATCAATTTTGCACACTTATGACAATGTTGAATATACAACTTTTAATTTTGCTTTTCTACATACCTTCTTCAATGGGTAATATTCTTCATAAGGGGAATCTATTTTGTAGAAAGTGGGAAGACAGGAAAGCTAGTTAGTAGAAATCACGTATTAAGTTAGTCAGTTTGGGAGAAATTGTGAAGATCAGCCAACCAATGGGAATAATAGAAAAAAAAAAAA